>JAVLUZ010000025.1:0-27193 GCA_036768485.1 Mermis nigrescens | reverse complement strand
GAGAAGTCGAAAAATGGTGTTTTTATGACCATACCACCATTTTTAAGGCCATTTTTTTGATTTAAAAAATCTTGCACCCCCCCCCAGAATTTTCTTGCTGCCCACGTATGGTCCGAACCCACCAAAATTCAGAAAAATAGGACTTTTTAAACGTTTTTTTGTGCTATTTTTGGCCTTTTTTGGGCTTAGTCCCCAAAAAATGGTGTTGGTCCCCCGAAATAGGGCGGCCAGCTACGTGCCTATATAGAGGAAGTATATTTACTCCCGCTGCAGGCACGTATCTTTGAGGGGATGGGTGGGGGTTCGGACCCCCAAAAATTCAGAAAAATCGGACTTTTTCTACGTTATTTTGAGCTATTGTTGGCCTTTGTCCTCCAAAAATTGGTGTTGGTTCCCAGAAATAGGACGACCAGCTACGTGCCTGTCCCGCTGAGAGCTCAGACAGGAAAATGCCGAGTAATTTGGGCCCACCAGAATATTCTCAGCATCATTTTTTAAAGACAAAAGTAAATGCGCCTAAACTTTTATGAAAATTATCCAAAAGTCGAAATTCCCGGTTAGATTGATGAATTTTAATATGTTTACCATTCAAAGTGACATAATTCAGCCAATGAACTAAAAACGCGGTCATATACTTCTTTCTACATCGCGCTATTTTATGGGCAGTCAACAACTAAGGCTTACGGAGCTCTTTCCAGTTCAAAGCGCAGTATTTTATAATTTCTTGGCGCGTTGACTTGCACCGTTTATTCTCGTGCAACCTCTCAGATAAACAACTGTAGTTTTCGATGATGTAAAATAAATAAGCAGATCTAGTACGCTTGGGTGGATTAGTAAATTCTCCATACTCAGCTAACATTCTTATTATAGGAGAACTGCGCTGCAAACCAAACAAAGCAAAACTACAAACATATTATTGATTGAAACCCAAACTGATCTGTGTAAAATAATTCTGCGTAAATCGATTTTGATCTTACGTCACCAATGAGAGTTTAAAATTAGGTCAAAGCCTATTTAAGCAAACCTTGTGCATGGAAATAAATTTTTAGCGTTCAAGTGAGCAGCTGCAAAAGTGGTTTCTGTAACTGCGAGAGTTACACGGTAGGCGAACCTGCCTTAGCAGTTCGCGATAGCCATCACATAGCCAATACTAGTAGCTATCTATGATAGTGCACTGTGGGCTATGCCTTCGGTCTTCCCATTATTTCCCCAATTTTTCAATAATAAAAAACATTTAGATACTTGTCCGGTAGCATAGAGTTAAGTGTATGATAATAGTAATTGTTTAATGCATACCGCTTGTGTAATCGATAACATTCGATCTGAGATAAAAGCTTATCAGTATTACGTTAAATTGATCTTTGTTTAATTTACTGTAATGGTCCTTGAGGCCAGTGTACTTAACGTTGTAGTTTAGTCTGGCTGTTGGCTTTTTCGTTTGCCAGTCGTACGATTGTATAGTAAGTACGTTTTCGTTTTCCTTTTGCTTTATGGTTGTTGTCCGGCTATAGGCCGTGAATTCTCCGTCGAATTAAAATATAGAAAACCTACCCAGTGGTTTCTGGTTATACCGAGGGTTAGGTCGGGCATCTACACGTCGAGGACTTTTCCACCCATCTTAGTGGACTGATAGGTAAATTTCGTATGATCGTTTATTTTATTTGGAAATCATAATTTATTTCTCAAGCCAAAAATTGATCAAAAATATTATTTAATCTTTAAGGATGATTGATCAGCATAGAGCTCGTTGTTGTTGTTTTCATAGTTCAGCGTGCTACACATATTAGGAACCAAAAACATTTCGAATCAGGCACTGATTGAAAATAAGTTAAATAAACAACTTGAGCTTGAGATAGGTCAACTGACCTCCGCGGCAAATTCCGAGACTAGGTAGGTAGCCTTAGGTCTTAGGGCGTAGCTGCTGAGATCACCCGACATAAAAGCGGCCAGCAATATTAGGGCTGAGGGGATCGAAGCCGTAAGGTCTCTAAGGGTCCAAAGATCGAAAGCCATCCAGAGCCGCGCGATCGGGGCCAGCACTGAGCGTAGACTTAAGTACCTACGTACCTAGGTAAATCTCGAAGGCAAATGTATGTGTCCTATGTCGTCCTTGTTCGCATAGGGCACCTCTACATTTACACTGGATGTTCCCTCTTTTAGGCTGCTAGCTACAGCCGAGCTGATCAATCATCGTAAAATTATTTTTCGATCCAAAAATTATCATTTTGGCCATCTAAAAATGTGTAACGTTTCATTCACCTTTGTTGTTGTATCGACCGCGATCGTGGCAGTGCACAAATTAAGTAAGCGTCCGTGGTAAAGATTTTGTGTATCGTGGTAAAGCCATCGTTATTTTTCTATTTCCGTCGAACTTTCATCGACGAAGGCAGCTCTCACGCTCGCATTTTTCTATAAACGTCGGCCCTCAGGCGACGACTTATCATTTTTCTCAACTGACGACGAAAATTCCGTCATTTAGGTTCTTACCTACCTGCTTTTCTAACCACGTACACTTTCTTGCGCTTTAGGCTTAGTCCTACCTGTTTTCGATCATTTCACATCAGGTATATCTTACTTCACGTAAGGAAGTACTATTTACGTGGAAAAACCTGTTTTTCGGATCAACAAAGGCCAAATTTGAAACATTTATTTTGGACAAAATTTCGACGTACTGAAATTTATTGTTACCCAAGGCCATAATTTTTCGACACTTTTGATACATAAAAATGGCAGGAAAAAAGGTTTTGCGGACACCGCCCGCTAAATTGAAAAAACCTTCTACGCCACCTACTTCAGCTCGCCAATTACCTACCGCGCCTGTTGACTCTAATAGCGCGTGTAATTCTGCGAGTAATGACACAATTACGAGAGACGTAACTAGTAAGGCGAATAATGATAAATTACCCGCGTCACTAAATGCCGCGAGCAATACACAGTCCGAAGATGAACTGTTATTGAGTACCATGCGATCTCGCATTAATCAAACTTCGATAACTAGATCGGACCCTAATATCGATAATTCATCAAATCATACAATGATTGATAATACGACTACTATTATTACGGCAAATAATCCTGAAACCAGTTCGGAGCGCGAAAATCTCGATTCTGACGCAGAAAGTAATCATAGTCATTGCATAAATGCCGACAAAGAGCATGCTAATGCTAATGTGACTAATGATCTTATTTTGAAAGCGCTACAAGCTATTCATTTGCAATTTTCGGACCTTTCTACGCGCGTTGATCAAGATAAAAGGGAAAATGCAGATGAAATGCGTAAACTGCGTCTGGAGCTAAGCACTATGCTTAAACCCCAACCAGTTTTGAATCACATAGAGAATAATTCATCTGAGCGCGTTAACCACTCAATCGATAGCGCAAATTTTTCTGAATTTAATGCGCAAAGTGCGAATCGTGCGCAAAGTATGCATCGTGCATCTTCACTGTTGTCTACTAGCAACAGAGCGTCAAATTCACGCTCACCTTCGGAAACTGTTCCCAAAAATATCACTCAAAGTTGTACGAATCGCGCGCCTGAGATATCTAATTTGTCACAGAATCCTGTAAACACGGGTTTGCAACCAGTGCAAAACTCGGGTTTTTCGGAAAATATACCTACGATTTTGCAGCCGTCGGTACCGATTTCGCAGACGTCGGGATCTCGGCCTTTGCTGTCCTTAAATCGTAATGCGCCTTCTTTCGTACCTAATCCTATCTACTACGAATTCGCAGCAGCAATTGAATCCACCACCGCTGCAGTATTTTCCACCTCAAAGCGAAATCTTACCAAATAACTATGTACCTAATCCCATAAATGTGGAAATACCACCCAATAATCCTATTTTGCATTCTTCCAATATCGAAATGCAACCAGTTGACATAAATTTATCTGGCATTAACAACGAATCTGCACATTTGCAAAATGAATCAGCACCTCTACTTGAATCATCTAGTAGGAGGAGACATGTCAAATTCTCTGACGAAAGCTCATCTAATAGTTATGATCGCCCGCGCAGTCGTCGCTCGCGTCGCAAAAGTTGATCGCGCAGACGACGTCATCGTCATAGTTCAGGTTCTTCATCTGAAAGCTCAGCGTGGTGACTCGCGTCTCGCTGATTCCTTGAATCGCGGACCATTTTTGCAGCAGATGCAATTTGCAATTGCAAATAAAAAAATTTTTTGATGGCGATAAATCGGATATAAAAGCATATTTTGCAGAATTTGAATCGCTTGCCAATACCTATGATATTGACAAAGCTGATCGTTTAAAATTCGCTACTGGATTTCTTGACCCTTATGTCTTGCATTTATACCATTTGTTACCTGCTGATATACAACAATCTTACTCGAAAATGAAACAAGCGCTAATAACCGAATTTTGTCTAATGGACACCGGTGCGCTCTTTAATCATTTTTTGTCACACAAACAGCAGCCTAACGAATCGGTTAAAGCTTATTATCTCTCGCTTCGCGAAGAGTTAATTAAATCTGATCCTTACCTTGAAGTTGACTCGCCACATTTCAATAATTTAATGCGACATCAACTAAAACAAGGTTTATTACCACACATTTCGAAAGAGGCATATCACAAAAAACCTAGAGCATCATTAGCTGAATATTTGGACAATGCGCTAAGCGCTGAATTTGCTAACAAAGAATTTGAGGATAAAAAGGCAGTAACGCCTTATGTATCGGTAACAGCTGCTCCCGTAGGCAGTGTAGTACCTAAAGATACTCCTCGCGCATCTAACCAAAATGATTCAAATCGTTCACGTCATAGAACGTTTCATCGCTCATCGCGTGCTGAGAAACCAGAAAATTCTTCTCGCAAATATTGCACCTTTTGCAAGCGCATAGGTCACATTTATGAGGAATGTTTCACACGTCAGAGGCAAGAAACGTCTAATAATGCTAATCATAATACCCAAGCTGATCGAAATACCAATTCTATGGTTCGCAATCGCAGCCAATTGCATTCTTTTTCGCGTCAAAATCGTTCGCCATCGCGTTCGAATTCGCAAAATAGACATTGATCTCAATCACGATATCGTAACTCCAGTCAACATCGTTCATCTAACTATGCGAATAATGATAATCGCTTTGAATCAAAGCAATCACGATCGAATTTTAGGCAAAATCGTAATGATTATTTCCAAAATTCGCGTGCTAATTATCAAAATTCGCGTTACGATAATCGTTATAATAATCAACCGCGCCAAAATACACCTTTTGTGCAATTCCTAAATGAACAGCGTGGGACATACTATAATTCTAATTACCGCAGCGATAACAATTTTAATCGCCCGTATGTCACATATACTGCAGACAACCAACCCACCATGAATGTGCCCCCACCGCAGCCAACCCTTACATCTCCATCATGATGTAAACACGGTTACTGCGAAAGGGCCAGAATCTAGCGCGCGTCCAAATCTATTCAGCGTCGCAAGAATTTCTCAAAGAGTACGAACGTTTACAACGTCGTCTCGCAACCTACGAAAAAATTAATCTACCTCCATCTAAGACGTTAGATCCTAATATTCCTATTGTAAGCCGTGCTGGGACAAATTTACCCACCATCTTAGTTAAAGTTCATGGCGTTGACGTACCTGCTCTCATAGATACAGGTTCACAGGTCACCATGATGACCACGTCTGCATTCTTGCGTCTTGGTTTTAATTTACCACCTAAACAAGTTTCACAAGTTGTACATGGTGTAGGCGAAATCACTGCAGTAGTTCGTTATCGAGTAAATATGACTTTAGCCATCACGGAACAATCTATTTCTACCTCAGTATCAATAATTGATCACTTGCCGGAAGACATGCTCTTAGGATATGACTTTTGCAAATCCGCACTCATGTGGGTTAATCCTATTGAGCGTTGTGCTTTTATAAACGGGATAAAGATTAATTTACTCTCATCTCATGAAAAATTGCAATTTCGTGCGAAACCCAATGCAATTACCTCTGGTGTTGTGTGTGTGCATGTTTCGTTACCTGAGCCTGTTATTATACAACCTAGGCATGAATTAATTACACCTGGCTATATAAGTCACGATTCTTGCAATTTTGATTTCGCATTATTCGAACCAAATCCCGATTTTATGGAAAAAACTTCACTTTTTGTTGCTCCGTCTATAGTCAATGCTTCACAACCTCTAATACATGTTCGCATTTGTAATATCTCCAAAGCGCCAATTCGCATTGACTCTGGTGAAATAATAGGTTCTTTAACCTCTGATGCCGAAGTCGTGTCACAAGTTTCATCTTTTGATGATAGGACACCAGAACTTTTTGCATCAATAAATAAAGCTTTAAACGGCTCCGCCGTTGATTCTAGACAACAGCAACAAATTCGTGAATTATGTTTAAAATACGACTCAATTTTTGCATTAAAAAACGAACCTCTCGGACGTACCCCCTTGATGAAACATCATATTGACACAGGGGATAATCCGCCCGTTGTTGGAAAAACTTATCGTGTTGAACATTCTAGACGAGAATCTATGCAGAAAATTATAAATGAAATGCTTGCGGATAAAATTATTCGGCCTACAACTAGCCCATGGGCAAGTACATTATTTCTCATAGGAAAAAAGGACGGTTCCCTTAGGCCAGTTGTCGATTATCGACGGTTAAATGACGTTACTAAAACGAAAGTTTATCCTCTTCCACAATTAGACAATTATTTTGATATTTTAGGCAGTGCTGCATATTTTAGCACACTAGATTTGAAATCTGGATACTGGCAAATTCCACTCGATAGTAAATCTCGCGAAAAAACCGCATTTATATGTCCTGTTGGTCATTACAAATTTGAAGTTTTATCTTTTGGTTTAAAGAATGCGCCCGCAGATTTTCAAAGACTAATGGAGCTTGTGCTCGCAGGTCTAAATTGGAAATCTTGTCTCGTTTACATCGATGACATAATTATTTTTTCACGTACTTTCAAAGAACATTTAAAAGATCTTGAAAATGTTTTCATTGCTCTTAAAAAGGCAAACTTACGTGTAAAGCCTGATAAATGCCATCTTGCGCATGCAGAGGTAAAATTTCTTGGCCACAGTATAAGTGCAATGGGCATCGCTCCTGACATGTCAAAAGTTGCAGATTTAATCTCGTTTCCCGTGCCGAAAACCGTTAAATCCTTGCAGAAATTCCTGGGCTTAGTCCAATGGTTTAAGAAATTCGTTAAAGATCTTGCTAAAATCGCTAAACCGTTATTCCATCTTCTTCATAAAGATGTCGAATTTTGCTGGAAGGCTGAACACCAAACCGCCTTTGAGCTTCTGAAGAAAACATTTACGTCCCCACCTATTTTGCAATTACCAAAATTCGATGACGAGCACCAATTTATTCTAACAACTGATGCAAGTAATTATGCGTTAGATGCTATTTTGACGCAAAAGCACTTACCATCCAAAAATCGTTTTATTCTTAGCTACGCTAGTCGCGTGCTAAATTCTGCTGAATGTAATTATGCTACTTCAGAAAAAGAAGCGTTAGCGGTAGTGTGGGCCATCTAGCATTATCGACATTATCTTTACGGTAAAAAATTTATTGTCGAAACTAATCATCAAGCATTAACCTGGTTAGTAAACGTTAAAGACCCATCGAGTCGTTTGCGCCGTTGGGGTCTCAAATTACAGGTATACGAATATGATATCGTTTACGTTCCTGGTGCATATAACTGCGCAGCTGATCTTCTTTCACGACACCCTAAATATGATCATGCAGAACGCAAATATAAAGTAGAGCGCAAAAATATCGTTAACATCGCAAATTTAGAATCTGAAGATTGTGAGTCAGATGATGAATCGGTTCCACCTGACCAATCGCAGCGATAACGCGCCTACTGCACCAATTAATCATCCAAGTGCACAAAATAACAATTCTACTGCGCAAACCGATCCTACTAATTCTGAACCACCTACATTTCGCAAACGCTTGTTACTTACCGATGCCGAAAAAGCTGAAATGCTAACACCTGCGCGTTTGCTCGCTGAGCAACGTGCAGATGACGAATTGCATAAAATTCGCATCGCATTGAATGACTTAACAACAAAAAAATATCGTGACGAATTTTTTCTCATAAACGATGTACTTTTTCATCGTTTTCAACCTAAGCGTTCACCAGCTGTCGTTCATCAAATAGTCATACCCAAATCTTTGCGTCACTTCATATTAACGGAATTTCATGACTCTATTTTCGGAGCTCATTTTTCATCGCGCAAAATCTTGCCCGCCATACAAATGCGTTATTGGTGGCCGCTCATGGAAAATGATGTGATCGCGTGGTGTAGGAATTGTGATGTGTGCTTACAACGTAAGGTCACATTAAATTCCACATCCGTTCCGTTGCAACCAATCGAAGTATCTGCGCCCTTTGAACTCATTGCGTGCGATTGCTTGCATATGCCGCGATCCCCTCCGGAAATGACCAAATTGTAGTTTTTATGGATTATTTTACAAAATACGTGGAAGCTTTTGCTGTTTCTGACATAAAAGCAACAACTATTGCAAATTTATTGCTAAGAGAAATTATACCACGTTATGGAGTCCCCAAGAAATTTTTGACAGATCAGGGGTCAAATTTTACATCTACCCTTATTTCGGAAGTTTGTAAACTATTAAACGTTCAAAAAATATTTACAACCCCATATCACCCCCAGTGTGATGGGTTGGTGGAATGTTATAATCCTACATTGATTGATGGTTTGTCTAAGCTGAGTGCACGATCCCAGTATGATTGGGAACAATTTTTACCATTCGCATTATTTGCATACCGCGCGACTCCACAATCATCAACTAATATATCTCCTTTTGAAATGCTTTATCGTCGCGAACCGGCATTTCCACTTGACACTTTACTCATAAATGACTTCGTAATAAATCCGAATTTACCATCTGTTGCGGAAAAATATGTCATTGATTTAAAGCTGACTTTGCAGGATCTGCATGAAATCGCGTCTCAGAATTTAACTCAAGCGCGTAAGCAGCAAAAATCGCAATATGACAAGTCCGTAACACACACAAATTTTAATCTCTCGGATATAGTCTATCTCAATAATACCTCAGTCATTCAACCTGAAATCGGTAAACTATCACCCAAGCGTGTTGGTCCATACCGAATTATTGACTTACCTACGCCTGAAACTGCGAAAATCGCATATGTCTATAACCCTCTCATCATTCATCACGTTCACAGGAATAGACTTCTGCCTGAACCTAAATTACCCTATTCTGACTTAATTGTGGAAAAACACACATATGTCCCTGGCGATTCTGTGTTGGTAAAATTACCACATCGCCCTCTTGCCCCGGCAGTTGTCATAAGTTTTGAGGATTTACTGGGCAGGGAACAAAAAGCTAAGGACTGCGCGCCTGTACGTCTATTAAATGGTTCTAAAACAGCACATGCCGTACCATTATCTGATGTTTTTCCTTTTGCAGACCCATGGCTGCACAAGGTACCCCTAGCAAGGAGGCATTGTTGGAAGCAGCTGGTCGCCGATGCAAATTTGAGGGGCGTGATCCCGCGTCCCTAGATGAGTTTCGTTCGGCATTGACCAGTATGGCTTTGGAGCGGGGCTTGGTCGTACCAGACCCGCTGCCCCAAAACGATAATAGTCGTGTTGGCGGTCTAGAATCACTCACCGCAAAATGGATAAAGCATAAGGCAGCACATAAAGTCAAAAATCATACTAAGCGTATAAACGACCAACAACTCTGGTGGGAGAATCGGCTTGGTAGATTTCCTTTGGTAACCCCTCACGTACCAAAGAATAGACTTCTACCCACCGTCATAGTCTCCAACGACCAGAAGTCGTTTGACGCCATTTTGGCGTTAATTCAACCATCAAATATGACAAATGGCACTTTATTCTTAGGCTACGACTCTGAATTTGTGAATGACAGAAAAGGCAGGCACTATAAGACCTGGGACTTGCGTTTTCAGCAACTATGTCTTACCAAGACCTCCATGGCCCATTCATACGCTACGTCCAAGTTGTGAGCGCAAACGGCCATGTGTTCTGTTGGGATCTAGCGAAGTTCTCGCAACCTCCGTTCGGGCTTCACCAGTTGCTCGTAAGGCGCTTACCTAATGTGTATATGGTGTGTTATGACCCGACGCAAGATCGAGTTGCGTATTTCCATGTGTACGGGCCAACCTTTGAGGAAATTGTGGCAATCCCGGATGCAGAAATTCGCAATAAACTGCACTGGAAAGATCCATTTATTGCAAATTTCATTGACATTCAGCCATTGGCGAGAGCATTTACTCGTCGTTTACGCATTAAAGCGCAGTCGCGCTCATTAAAGCGCTTGGCCGAATTCTTTTTTGACATGTATATTGATCCGAACGCGCCTGATAACTTCGGACAGGCGTGTAGCTTACCCTTAACTCGGGACATGCAGCATTATCTAGCGATGGACGCCCTCATAACTATCGATATTTTTATATTGATAGAAGGGTGCTCGCAAGATAATCACATTACTGACGATAGAAAGCCCATGTCGGTTTCTTCCGTAGGCGATGAGTTGTACATTAGGGCTGGCGGCCCGAAATCCAAAGTGCGTATACCATTGTCGACTAGTAAGCCACCACAAGGACAGTCAACCAGCGCAGCTGCTGATGCTGAAGTTGATTCAAATGGTGAATAGTTAATCCTAGCTGAATAATTTTATTGCCCAGCTCCGCAACTGCCAGTAGCTATAGCGGCAGCCACCACCATTGCCTCAGTAACGGAAGCGTTGGCTCACGCTAACGTGTTTGACAATCCTGACTTACAAGTGCAGGCTTCGCAGACCGTTGCCAACCCAGTTTCGGGCCCGGTCAATGCACCTAACACGGAACCTAAGTCAAAACCAACTAGCTCGAGTTCACCAGCTTCTGTGTTTTCTTAGCAAACCGTTATTCCCTACGATTCACCTATGGTTGATGTAGAACCATCAATCTCCACTGAAGACAATGATTTATCTCCCAAACGTTTAGTGAAGGCGTTATCTGACGCCAAAGCGGAAAGACAAGTCAATGTGACGCCACCACGTGTAACACGCACGGCAATGGCTAGAAAAGGGGCTGTTACCGTTTCGCAACCAATTGTCTCACAATCGCTTGCGGCGGCTCAACAAGCACCCTTGGGTATCAGTTCGCTTGGACCTTTACCGACTCCTCAGCTGGTTGGGGCAGAGCGTCAAGCTGACCCTGATGTCATCATGACCAAGATTATTGGTTTTCTGCCGCAACCACAACGTACTCTAGCTGCACACAAAGTACCACAAGTAGCATTATACACGCAAGTCGCATCTCAGCCCGTGTCACAAGGTATGTTGGCACCTGATACTCGTTTTACGGCTCCTATGGCCATGACAGGTGTGTCTAGTACCGTGGCGAATTTGCAACCACAGGCTATGCAAAGCCAATCATCAAATATGGAAGTCGCAATACCTGCGCACGTTCAAGCTATTCGCGAACATATTGCCGCAAATGAAAGCGCTAGAGTCCAAAATTGCTCACGCTACGTACAGCATTTTTTCACCATGATGGAAAATATGACGCGCGGACCACCGTGCACTATCGCGCCAGTCGTTTTGCACGAGTTACGTTCCTATTTGGGTGAGGTCGCAGGATCGCGTTTGTACGATCAGTTGGTCGAAGCTGCTCAAGTGTACTTCGATCGAGTGTACGCAATTCATTTGCAGTAAGCGACTTCGACTGACTCGCCCTTGCGTCCATTAGTGTGGTCTACAATTGCACAGCCTTTGGCTGATGCCAATTGTGAGCCCGCACCTCAATTTATAAGCAAAATGAGCGTCTTTAACCGATTATTTTACCCTGACCAATACTTTGTGCGCATACGGTTTTTTATCACAACCGGAATGATGTTATACGAGGTTCCGCTCAAGTATTTGGTCGTACACCCACACCTTGACGCACCGAGCGAGGTGATCGACGGCGTTACACATCAGATTCGTCCGGATCTATATCCGCACAGAATGTCACCAGCGCCGGATCACCTAGCGCCCATTTTAATATCGACACGTCAAATGGTCGATATTTTCGATACTTTCCAAGAATTTCAGTCATTATACGAGTCGGAGTATTGACACATGACGATCTTTTCTTCAATAGACGTCATGCGCGCTACAGCGCTTTTGGAATTCTTGGATAGGAAATTCCATTTCTTTGGGTACGCCTACGGCAATGCCGCAATAGGTTGGCGCATGGCGGAACAGTTGCGTCGCATGTTGCGCGTAGCATTCCTTGGCGAATCTTACACGCCATTGCCACGTGAGGCTTTTCCGGAATTCCCGGACTTAACGGCACAAATTGAAAGTCCTCATGTTTTACATAGCATGATTAGGCAAATTCGGTTAGCTACCGACCCGCCACTCGAAGCTCCTGTTCAATTCGATCGTTTCAGAGGTCAGCAAAAATCTGTATTTTACCTCAAACATCAAATACAAGGTGAATTAGAAAAAATTCGTAAAGAAAGGCAACAGGCATCCTCGCAGGACCCGAGCGGATCCGCAGCAAGCCTTGATATGCCCGAAGTCGATCTTTCTTTGGAAGCACAAATTGAAATGCGTAGAACACGCATGACAATTGAGCAACGCGATCGTGAGAATTTGGCAACGGAAATGTCACGGCGTGCGACAAAGTTACGCGCCGCCGGTTCTCTTGCTGAGTCTTCAGAAGTTTGTCACATGTCAAGAGAGGAACACAAGGCCAAATTGAATCGTTTTGACGATACTAAATCCGAGCACACTTTGCGTCGGTTAAAGAATTTGGAAAAACAACGAGTCAGAAGACTCGTTCAAGCTGAAGTTGCAGCTAAGTTAAAAGCGCGTTTAGGCCAAAGATGATCGAGGCGGCAAGACCCGCAGTCATCCTGGCAGCGCTATGCGCAAACGCATCACCATTCACAATCACAAGCACAACAACAGACACAAGTAAAACCGCATGTACAGCAACACACAAGACCGCAGACCCAACTGCGGCAACAGCAGCAATTCACAGAATCGCGTGAGCGTTCCGAGGCGTATTCTCAGGCCGATGCTGGTCATCTGTCGCGCTCGCGACAGCAGCAGCCTTATGAATATTGCCGTCCGCCACAGTCGAACCGCGGAACTCATCGGGGCCGGTCACAATCCCGTCAACGTCAACAATGGGACCAGTCGTATCGCTCACCGTTGGAACAAAGTCAACCAGCCACCGGGGGCTATCAGCCACAACCTCGACCCGGTCCACTTTTGCCCAAACCGTGGCCTGTTACTCAACAACAACAGCGTCCACGCGAACCTTCTCGCCAACGAACTTACGGTTTTACGCCGGAGCAATTATTTACTCCGACGCCACCTATACCGCGTCGTTACGCGGACGACTACGAGGACGACGACGATTTTGAGGACGATGATCGACCCGTCGATCCACATCGACGCTTACGCCAGCATATGTACGGGCGTAGGCAATCGCCATATCAGTATCGTGAGCGTTCGAATACGCGTCACGAACTGGAATCGGATCAAGAATATTTTCAACGGCAACGACGTCGCGGAAAATCGTATGGCTCGAAGGCCAATTACCGCGATCAATATTAATTTACAAAGTTCGACGTACTGAACTTTTGGAACTCTGCGACGGCGTCAACTTCGACCAGCAGCTTTTTGTCAATTTTTTTTCGTTTTTCGTCCTGATGTGGATTCCAGGACTTCGTGTATCGTTTATTTCTTGTGTATTTTTTCTCTTGTCATTTTTCTCTTGCTGTAAATTTTTTCTTTGACGGTGCTCGTATTTTTCCCCGTTATCTCGCATAATTTGCCATTTTTTCTCTCGTTTTACCTCGTGTTTTAATTCGTCAGTGACTTTAATTTTTTGCTCAGCATAATTTTGCCTTATCATTCCGTGTCTTAATTTTTCTTGTGCTCAATTAGCGGTGTTACTATTATGGTACCTTAACTCTTTAACGGACAAGGGGTTAATTTATACCCAATCTACAAATTTTTTTCAATTCAAAATTTTTCTCATTACCCGGGGACTGAAGGAGGCTAATGGGACAGCATAATCGAATATTATGCTATGTTGTCCAAGACCGGAGTTCATCATTACTCGGGCAACAATATAGTTATCCCTAGCGCCATTGTGAGTGTTGCTCGAGAGTTTTCCTGAGTGCGAACGAGGTCATGCGTTGACCATTACCGGTTATCGATATTTGTTATTTTTTCGTTCTTTTTATTTTCGTTTTTCACGTTCGCTCAGGATGAGGCGTTGCGGACGCCAGAGTAGAGGCGTTGCGAACGCCAGAGAGTCGAGTTGTAGAGCGTCGCCGACGCTATTCGTGTTGATGGTATACCCCCAAAAAATTCTCCACTTCGTGTCAAATTTTTTTTCTATACGTGGGGGAGTGTAACTGCGAGAGTTACACGTGTAGGCGAACCTGCCTTAGCAGTTCGCGATAGCCATAACATAGCCAATACTAGTAGCTATCTATGATAGTGCACTGTGGGCTATGCCTTCGGTCTTCCCATTATTTCCCCAAATTTTCAATAATAAAAAACATTTAGATACTTGTCCGGTAGCATAGAGTTAAGTGTATGATAATAGTAATTGTTTCATGCATACCGCTTGTGTAATCGATAACGATTGATCTGAGAATAAAGGCTTATCAGTATTATGTTAAATTGATCTTTCTTTAATTTACTGTAATGGCCCTTGAGGCCAGTGTACGTAACGTTGTAGTTTAGTCTGGCTTTTGGTTTTTTCGTTGGCCGGTTGTTCGACTGTACATTATCGTTTTTCTTTTGCGTATTTTGTTGTCCGGCTATAGGCCGTGAATTCTGCGTCGAATTAAAATATAGAAAACCTACCCAGTGGTTTTGGTTATACCGAGGGTTAGGTCGGCCACCATCCCTACGTCGAGGATTTCCACCCATCTAGTGGACTGATAGGTAAATTTCGTATGATAGTCTATTTTATTCGAAAATCATAATTTATCTCTCAAGCCAAAAATTGATCAAAATTATTATCTAATCTTTAAGGATGATTGATCAGCATAGAGCTCGTTGTTGTTGTTTTCATAGTTCAGCGTGCTACACAAATTAGGAACCAAAAACATTTCGAATCAGGCACTGATTGAAAATAAGTTAAATAACAACTTGAGCTTGAGATAGGTCAACTGACCTCCGCGGCACATTCCGAGACTAGGTAGGTAGCCTTAGGTCTTAGGGCGTAGCTGCTGAGATCACCCGACATAGAAGCAGCCAGCAATATTAGGGCTGAGGGGATCGAAGCCGTAAGGTCTCTAAGGGTCCAAAGATCGAAAGCCATTAGAGCCGCGCGATCGGGGCCAGCACTAAGCGCAGACTTAAGTACCTACGTACCTAGGTAAATCTCGAAGGTAATGTATCCGTCCTATGCCGATTCTTAGTAGGTATAGACGGCTCTACATTTACACTACACATATTAGGAACCAAAAACATTTCGAATCAGGCACTGATTGAAAATAAGTTAAATAAACAACTTGAGCTTGAGATAGGTCAACTGACCTCCGCGGCAAATTCCGAGACTAGGTAGGTAGCCTTAGGTCTTAGGGCGTAGCTGCTGAGATCACCCGACATAAAAGCGGCCAGCAATATTAGGGCTGAGGGGATTGAAGCCGTAAGGTCTCTAAGGGTCCAAAGATCGAAAGCCATCCAGAGCCGCGCGATCGGGGCCAGCACTGAGCGTAGACTTAAGTACCTACGTACCTAGGTAAATCTCGAAGGCAAATGTATGTGTCCTATGTCGTCCTTGTTCACATAGGGCACCTCTACATTTACATTTCTATGCAGCCTACTGTAATAAAATTTCGCATAGTAATCCTTCGTTCATAGCTTTTCAATTAATATGAAAAATATCGTGATTGCTGCCTCAGTTTAAACCACTTTTATTATTTACATCGACTTAAAGATTATGATCTATGCAGAAGTTTTTTGTAAAACAGACTCTAGAAATTGGAGCACCAAGAATGGAAAAAATATCATTGTGTCTCTTGGATATTTAAAATGGCATGAGATGGGTAATTCATCAGTCCAATAGCTTTTGTATAGCCAGTTTACAATGGCTGAACATTTTGAAAAACGAGCTGTGTGGAATAACACAGAATTATAATATATTATCTTGTACTAACTCGGAAACGCGTATTAGCACAGTCTTGAATAAGATCAAAAGGTTAAAAGGTCATAAAGGAATAATCTGTACATTTAGCTCTCTATATTTAAGGTGATAATCTCGAGCGGTTATGAATAAAGATATACATCTAGCAAAAAATTCAGACGACGTGCCACAAGTAAGTATTCACTGTATATCAACTGCTGTGTCGGCAGGGTTGCCATGTCATGTTGCAGGTTTGACCCACCGTTTTTTCCCAGCGATTTGGTTGACATCATAGACCAGACCCAAAATTTTTTTCCACTTTTTCCGACCTTTTTCCACCTTTTTTGGAGGTCTAAAAACATTAAAAATAGAGCGTTTGGGTTGAAAAAAATCAGTGTTTTTTAAGTAGAAAATCCTATGTGCCACCGTTTTTTTTTCCACTTTTTTGGTCCAGGTATTTGTCAACCCAAATTTTGGGAAATGGAAAAAATTTTTGGGCTTGGTTTGCATTTGTGGCAAATTATTGTAATGTTAAAAATGCGGGCTAATATTGAGAATAAGGTGACCTCCTAGAAATTAACTTTGCATGGATGATTTAATCTAATTAAGGGTCAAGGAATTCAAATCTGAAAGAATTAGGTGTCGGTCGGCATTATTGACCGAGTTACAGGCTGTTGAACTTCATGTGTTTAAGGATAACAAATTAATTGAGACGAACTGGGCTATTCTCAATATTGCCGTTTTTACTTCTATTATACATAGGCTTAGGCTTAGTATATCTGAAAAGGTGTTTAAAGCTGCTTAGGTCGAGGTCGCTCCCGCTCAGGTCGATGTATAGATGCTTAGGTCTTAGTATATCTCAAAAGGTGTGTAAAGCTGCTTAGGTCGAGGTCGCTCCCGCTCAGGTCAATGTATAGATGCTAATGGCATTCGTGTAGCTGGTTCACATATGTATTAACATAGTCATATTATAAGGGCGTATGTGTGCGGTCGATAGCATCTGAGGAAACGAGAGAAAGTTGCTGGCAGTCGGATTCGAAACGTGGACCCCTTGCTCTAAAGTCCAGAACCATAACCAATCGACTAACGCTGGTTAATTTCGATAAAGATTGCAAGGTATTCGTGATGTTTTGCTGGTTTACCAGCTGATTAGGCTTAGGCTTAGTATCATGGACTGACCAAAATGTTGGTGCCAGCGTTTAAAATAAGCCTGAGTAATGGGATGCGACGAGCGGAGCGAGCGAAGCGAGCGATGCGGAGTTGCATCCCATTACTTAGGCTTATTTTAAACGCTGGCACCAACATTTCGGTCAATCACATGAATCTACTGGAAAAATCTGATGACTGCCTTATTTGTTTTCGACTTGACTCAAATCAAACCAGTTAGGTGGCAGCTTTCACCGGATACTACTTGCTGTATGCGTACCTATAACGTGGCTATCTTAATACATATGTGAACCAGCTACACCAATGCCGATGCTAATACTTAAGTACAAATTTTCAAAAAAACGTGATTTTATGCCTTTTCAAGCAATAATCTATAATGTAGGTGTTGAAAACACGATGTGTCAACCATGAGAGTGAAAAAAATCTTTGACAAAAATTTTTTTTCAAATTTTTTTTTCACTCACATGGTTTTCCGACAGTTTTTTCGACCTCTAAGTTAAAGATTATTGTTTGAAAAGGCATAAAATCACGTTTTTTTGAAAATTTGACAAGGTCACCCGTATTCTCAATATACTCCAAAATGCGTTTTAGACTTAAAAATGCGTTTTAGAGAGTTAAAACTTCAGAAAATTTTCGGCGCTTCGCACCGAATTGATTTAATTCTTACTTCTTATTATTCTTCAAGCCGGCGGCTGCGAAAATTACAGCATTTTTATCGACAATCTGGTCTAGAACTTCACTACGATTGAAAATCCTCATCTTCTGCACGGATTTTGTTACTTTTTGTAATGCAAAAAATGCGTTTTAGAGAGCTAAATTTTCAAAATTATCTGGCGCTTCGCTCCATTTGATAAATTAAAGTTTTAATTATCAAAAGCGAATTCAGAATTGGCTAAAATGCTTAACTGAAGGAAGGAAATTCAAGTTTCAACAGAAATAACGGCATTCGTGTAGCTGGTTCACATATGTATTAACATAGTCATATTATAAGGGCGTATGTGTGCGGTCGATAGCATCTGAGGGAACGAGAGAAAGTTGCTGGCAGTTGGATTTGAAACATGGACCCCCTTGCTCTAAAGTCCAGAACCATAACCAATGGACTAAGGCTGGTTAATTTCGATAAAGATTGCAAGGTATTTGTGATGTTTTGCTGGTTTACCAGCTGATTAGGCTTAGGCTTAGTATCATGGACTGACCAAAATGTTGGTGCCAGCGTTTAAAATAAGCCTGAGTAATGGGATGCGATGAGCGGAGCGAGCGAAGTGAGTGACGCGAGTTGCATCCCATTACTCAGGCTTATTTTTAAACGCTGGCACCTAACATTCTGGTCAGTCACATGAATCTACTGGAAAAATCTGATGACTGCCTTATTTGTTTTCGACTTGACTCAAATCAAACCAGTTAGGTGGCAGCTTTCACCGGATACTACTTGCTGTATGCGTACCTATAACGTGGCTATCTTAATACATATTGTGAACCAGCTACACCAATGCCGATGCTAATACTTAAGTACAAATTTTCAAAAAAACGTGATTTTATGCCTTTTTCAAGCAATAATCTATAATGTAGGTGTTGAAAACACGATGTGTCAACCATGAGAGTGAAAAAAATCTTTGACAAAAATTTTTTTTTCAAATTTTTTTTCACTCACATGGTTTTCCGACAGTTTTTTCGACCTCTAAGTTAAAGATTATTGTTTGAAAAGGCATAAAATCACGTTTTTTTGAAAAATTTGACAAGGTCACCGTATTCTCAATATACTCCAAAATGCGTTTTAGACTTAAAAATGCGTTTTAGAGAGGTAAAACTTCAGAAAATTTTCGGCGCTTTGCACCGAATTGATTTAATTCTTACTTCTTATTATTCTTCAAGCCGCGCCGCAAAAATCACAGCATTTTTATCGACAATCTGGTCTAGAACTTCCACTACGATTGAAAATCCTCATCTTCTGCACGGATTTCGTTACTTTTTGTAATGCAAAAAATGCGTTTTAGAGAGCTAAATTTTCAAAATTTTCTGGCGCTTTCGCTCCATTTGATAAATTAAAGTTTTAATTATCAAAAGCGAATTCAGAAATTGGCTAAAATGCTTAACTGAAGGAAGGAAATTCAAGTTTCAACAGAAATAACGGCATTCGTGTAGCTGGTTCACATATGTATTAACATAGTCATATTATAAGGGCGTATGTGTGCGGTCAATAGCATCTGAGGGAACGAGAGAAAGTTGCTGGCAGTTGGATTCGAAACATGGACCCCTCGCTCTAAAGTCCAGAACCATAACCAATGGACTAAGGCTGGTTAATTTCGATAAAGATTGCAAGGTATTTGTGATGTTTTGCTGGTTTACCAGCTGATTAGGCTTAGGCTTAGTATCATGGACTGACCAAAATGTTGGTGCCAGCGTTTAAAATAAGCCTAAGTAATGGGATGCGATGAGCGGAGCGAGCGAAGCTGAGTGACGCGAGTTGCATCCCATTACTTAGGCTTATTTTAAACGCTGGCACCAACATTCTGGTCAGTCACATGAATCTACTGGAAAAATCTGATGACCGCCTTATTTGTTTTCGACTTGACTCAAATCAAACCAGTTAGGCGGCAGCTTTCACCGGATACTACCTGCTGTATACGTACTTATAACGTGGCTATCTTTATACATATGTGAACCAGCTACACCAATGCCGAAATAATGTATACTGATCTTGATATTTCTCGTAGAGCGCGAAATTTTTATACAAAAAGTGCATCAAACACCGCTATTGCATGCGTACATATGATTTTCTACCTAAAAAACATTGATTTTTCATCACAGGCGCTCTATTTTTAACGTTTTTAGACCTCCCAAAAACGTGGAAAAAGGTCGGGAAAAAGTGGAAAAAGATTTTGGGTCTGGTCTATAATGTCAACCAAATCCGCTGGGGAAAAACGGTGCTATGTACACATGCAATAGCGGTGTTTGATGCACTGGCTAAAGTTTCTTATGTGGTTATATCACCGATTCTCCTAAAAATACTTATTTTCTGATAGATTCGAGGACGCTGAGTCCAGAAAAAAGCGTCTAGGGGCTGACGAATATTTGTGGAGATAGAGCCCTTCAAACATGCGAAAAACGTGATTATTTCAAAATTGAGAAAAAAACCATATTAGATAAAATTCGGTGATTAGATCCATGCCAGCTAAATTTTTGGCAAATAGGTACTTGCCCACAACTCACCAGCTTGCTCATACGAACTTCTTAGGCTTAGGCTTAGAAAGTTTATTCACATTGGTGCCAGCTGATGGTCTAAGCCTGAGAAAATTGGGGCGAAAATTGCGGAGCGAGCAAAGCGAGCGGAGCAATTTTCGCCCCAAATGTGCCTTAGGCTTAGACCATCAGCTGGCACCAATTTGATATGCACGGCAAGTCCAAAACAATAACAGTGATAAATTGAGTACAAACTGCTTCGGCTTTTTTATCGTCAGAGCTGTAATGTAGATATGTTAGAAATGGGGGTTTTGCATATTTTTTTTGCATAATTTTTTTTCAAAAATTTTTTTCTCATAGATTCTTCTAAAAATACTTTTTCTGATAGATTTGAGGACGCTGAGTTCAGAAAAAAATCGTTCTGGGGGCTGACGAATATTTGTGGCGATAGAGCCCTAATAACATTGAAATAATCACATTTTTTGCAAGTTTGAAGGGTTCTATCTCCACAATATTTGTCAGCCCCCTAAAGGCTTTTTTCTGGACTCAGCGTCCTCGAATCTATCAGAAAAAAAGTATTTTTAGGAGAATCGGTGACACTGTTTTTTTTGTACGAGACAAAGATTTTGAGGCTCGTACAAAGATTTTCGGAGCCATCTTTGTACAATGTACAAAGACTTTTTGGGGCAAAGTAATAGTAATTTTAACGTTTTTTGAAGTATTTTTTAGCAAAATTTCTAAAAATTTTTGGCGCTTCGCGCCGAGTATCATAATTACATTCTATTTAGCTCCAAGCGCGGGCATTTAACACTCAAAACTCTATCTGTAAACATCTTTGTACAGATTGAAGCATCTTTTACATCTATTTCCACAGTTTTCTATAGATTTTATGCAGAAAAAAGAATTATTAAACAACTTTGCACTGTTTTCTGCCATTTAAAGATAAAATTGACTCTTTTATCTTTGCGTTGCATTAAATTCATAAGCAAATTGGTGTCTTTTATGAGATTCATTCAGCACATTGCAACCGCTTTCATTATTTATAATTGTGACACAAGTCGTTTTAACTTGCTGAGTCGAATTTTATGTGTAATTTCAACCTAAGACTCATGAAAATTTTGGCGTTTCGGGCCGAACTAATATAACCAGCTGAATTTAGGACAAAGTTACACCTTTTGCGAAGCGTGCGGGTTACGGACAACAATCTAGTAGTATGTAAAAATGTGTACATTCAATTGCATATTGATACATTATATGTACAAAAAAAATTTTCGCTCGTACAAAGACTTTTCCGTAGATCTTTGTACATGTACAAAGAGGCTCGTACAAAAAAAAACAGTGATCGGTGATATAACCATATGAGAAAAAATTCCGATGCACTTTTTGTACAATAATTTCGCGCTCTACAGTATGTAGATATCACGATCAGTATACTTTATTTCTGTTGAAACGTGAATTTCCTTCCTTCAATAAAACATTTTAGCCAATTTTGAAGTCGCTTGTGACAATTAAAACTATAATTTATCAAATGGCGCGAAGCGCCAGAAAATTTTGAAATTTTAGCTCTCTAAAACGCATTTTTGCATTAAAAAAACTAATCAAATCCGTACAGAAGGTAAGGATTTTCAATCATAGTGAAGTCCTAGGACCAGATTGTCGATAAAAATGCTGCAATTGACGCGGCGCAGGCTTAAACATGACTAACAAGTAAGAATTAAATCAATTCGGCGCAAAGTGCTGAAATTTTTTTGCAGTTTTACCTCTTTAAAACGCATTTTTGCATTACAAAAACTAAGAAAATCCGTGCAGAAGCTAAGAATTTTCAATCGTAGTGAAGTTCTAGACCAGATTGTCGACAAAAATGCTGCAATTGGCGCAGCGCGGCTTAAGGATTAATAACAAGTAAGAATTCAATCAATTCGGCACAAAGCGCCAAAAAATTTTTGTAGTTTCGCCTCTCTAAAACGCATTTTTGCATGCAAAAACTAACCAAATCCGTGCAGAAGATGAGGATTTTCAATTGTAGTGAAGTTCTAGACCAGATTGTCGACAAAAATGCTGCAATTGGTGTGGCGCGGCTTAAAGATTAATAACAAGAATTAAATCAATTTGGCGCAAAGCGCCGAAAATTTTTTGAAGTTTCACCTCTCTAAAACGCATTTTTAAAATTACAAAAATTTTCCACACATGCCAGCCAACCAAGCCCGAAAATTTTTTCCATTTCCTAAAATTTTGGTTGACAAATAGACCGAAAAGTGGAAAAAAACGGTGGTTTGACCCCATTATAGAGGTATTTTTAGGACGTTGGGGGCATTTTTTAACGATTGAGGTTTTCTCGCGCCTATGATTAACCATTGGTTGGGGCTTCTTTGGCAGTTTGAGGCTAAAATGGTTTTTTTACAAGAGCACTTTGCAACCCTGGCTGTTGGCAGTGTTGCTTGCTAACCTGAATTGATGATCTGGATTGAAATAATTTATTGCTGTAAATGCGACAATTACAAAGGATGCAAGAGAGTAGACGTACAGTCAATAAAGTAAAAACGTACAGCAAAAGGCACCAAACGAGTCATAAAAATAACAATTCAAGCTCGCCCTCTAATAAGTTTGGATAAGTCGACAGCAACAAGACAAGACAAGACAAGACAAGAATCAATTAATATAGATTTGAAAATATTTAAGTTAGGGGAAAAAGGCATTTGTATAGCAGGTTCACATATGTATTAAGATAGTCATATTGTAAAGGCATATGCATGCACTTCGTAGCATCCGTTGAAGCTGAAGAAAGTCGCTGCCAACCAGATTCGAAATGTTGACCGTTTGCTTCGAAGCCCAGAACCTTAACCAATCAACTAACGCTGGTTCATTTTGATAAAGAATGCAAGGTATTCCTAATGTACCTTCTTATTGGGCTTAGGCTTAGTATCATGGACTGACCAAAATGTTGGTGCCAGTGTTCAAAATAAGCCTGAGTAATGGGGGCATAGGTGGCACTGGCGCTGCCCCGGCAGTAATTTTTTGCAGTCAACTGCAGGTAGTATAGCACACAATGCAAAATTATATGCAGTCAAAAACCAGCGGCCTAGACTGCAGGTAATATAGCACACAATGTAAAATTATATGCAGTCAAAAACCAGCGGCCTAGACTGCAGGCAATATAGCACACAATTTAAAATTATTAGCAGTCAAAAACCAGCGGTCTAGACTGCAGGTATTATAGCACACAATGTGATATTATATGCAGTCAAGTTCAATGTTTATTGATATAGGAAGCTGGCGCTTCACTCACATTTTAACCTGTAGTAGATGCTTTTAGAAGGCACCACATTTACCCGAGCACACCTAATGGGGGTAAAAATTACCTCCATCATGATTCTATGTAAATGTCCTTTAAACTAATGGTAAACGTGATATTCTACAGTATAATGAGTTACAAGGAGTCAAACACATCCGCATGTCTGTTTATTATTCCAAAAAACTTATCAAATGACTAAATTTCACTCCTTCTATGTTGTGCATATCTTCTTTTGATGACAAATCATTCAGTTTCATTTTAATCCTGAGCGGTTCTCAGAATTTTGGATCAATGTTTATGTACCTCCTACATCCTGCATACGTACCAATTGTTTAGGATCATGTAATAGTCTGTTTCATTGAACTTTGAATGTCCCATATTTACCCGAGCACTCCTAATGGGAGTAAAAATCACCCCCATCATGATTCTATGTAAATGTCCTTTAAGCTAATGCAATAAACGTGATATTCTACAGTATAATGAGTTACAAGGAGTCAAACACATCCACATGTCTCTTTATTATTCCAAAGAAACTTATCAGATGACTAACTGATGCTTTGACATCTGTTTGTCAGTTCAGGATTGCTCCACTCTTTCACTAGTTCTGCTTCCCCTTAGCTCTGTCATATTTCCATCAGCCTTGCAGCTTGAGCGTTCCAGTTTTCTTTTACGCGGCTGCAACTTTGCTGGTCTTTGTTCTAACACCTCTATGCTTCTATCGCGGTTTGCTGGTTCCAAAGCTCAGTCCTATCAAATAATACCCTTCCTCAATAGAAAATGTTTTTTTGTGCTGTATGGGTAGCAGCTTCAATAGCTGCCCATCCACCCATTAGCGCATTTTGATGGGCCAGCATAAGCTTTGGTCCTGCCTGATAGATATTGCCTAGCTGTTGCTGTTCTTGTCCTCATTCTGGAGAATTGTTTTATTTTAGTGAAAATAAAATTATATAGCAGGTACATATGATACTGGGGATCTTTTCTAGAATTTCCCCCACCGATTTTCGTAACTTTTTTCGGCATAAATCGTTTGGAATCGGTCGGATTCAAACCCGGGAGCTTCAGTTGTATAGTTGGGCGCTTTTACCATCTCGCCATCCGGTCGAAAACACAAATTATGTGAATTCCTTTATATGTGGTCTTTCAAGGTAGGTACCTATGTATTATTTTCAGATGTGACTACGTATTTAATAAGTGCTTCATAAATAAGCAAAGTAAATCAAGGTGCTGGCATAAATAATGCTATATCCTTCAAAATTTTATCGAATCTGCATTCACCAGTTTTCTAGAAATATTCTAGAAAAGATATTCTAGAAAATATTCTAGAATATCTTTTTTGAAATTTAAAAAAAAAACAACTTACATTCAGTTTAAACTTAAATTTAAAGTTTAAAATCAACTTGTAAATAAGTGTGTACACTAGGGATGCAACCGGATATCCGGATCCGGATCCGTTATTATCCGGTATTATTTTGGATCCGGATCCGGTATTTTGAAAAATTAAGATCCGGATCCGGTATTTTTAAAAAATAAGATCCGGATCCGGATCCGTTATTTTCACAGTTTAAAACGGATCTTAAACGGATCCAAGAGATTGTGATAAAAGATCATTAAACCTTGAAGTGTATTGAAGAAACAACATCATTATGAGACAAAAGCTTTACTTTGATTGACTTAATACTCAAATTCAATGACAGGCAAATTGTATTTAAGAAACAGCAGCTTTTCCGCAACCAAAGAAAGTGGTAGACTGCTCAAAGTCATAAGCTCAACTAACCGCTCATCTGTATCAATTGATTTAGCATCATCGTTATTCCGTTGTTTACCCTTAGATCGTACATAAGTTAATTAGGAATGCTCTCATAAAATAAAATATTTCATACAGCAAGTAAGCATGCTTCCATTGTCATTTGCACCTTTTGTTTTTCATGTTTCAAAGCAGTCTTTTCGCAATCTGCGCGTTTTTCTGCAAAGGAAAGTAGACATGCCTGACGCGAACCTTCTACAATCTGTGCTTAACAAGAATACCTCGTTCCTTTTCTTCGATCTGCTGGGTCTCCTCTGCTTTGAACTTTTTATAGTCCGCCGCATGCTTAGTTTGCAGACGCTTTTTCATACAGGTGGTACCAGTGTCTTTTTTGTACTCGGAAAAGATTTTTCCCGATGTACAAAAACTTTTCGGGACCGTCTTTGTATATATGTACATGTACAAAGATTTTTGGGAAGACAAAAATTGCAAAAATGGTCTGAAATTCGCAAAATTTTCGGCGCTTTGCGCCGAAATGAGTAACTGTGTGTTGGATATACATGTCTTTACAATGGCAGAAATTGGATTTCAAAAGGAAAAATGTCAAATGTTTCGGCGCTTTGTGCCGTTTAAAGATGATAGTGATTTTCGCACTTGGAGACGCAGAAATTTGCCAAAAAACACTACCAAAAGTCGATCAACACTGTGTTTAACACTAAAATCGCTACTGTACCATATTATAGTACCCAAAAATTTGTGTGTACAAAATGTACGAAGATTTTTGGGAAGACAAAACTGTAAAAAGGTGTGAAATTTCCAACGCCAAAATGAGTAATTGTTTCTCCTATATATCTTTAAAATAGCAGAATTTGCATTTAGAATGGAAAGATGTCAAATTCTTTGGCACTTCGCGCCGTTTTGAGACAATTTCTAATAATTTTTGCCGCCAGAAACCCAGAAATTAGATAAAATATGCTACCAAAGATCAAAAACCCTACCAAAGATAAAAACCCCGTTTTGCCACACTAAAATCGCTACTGTATTATAGTACACAAAAATTTGCATGTACTAAATGTACAAAGACTTTTGGGGACTATCTCTCTACTTGTACAAACGGACCTTGTACAAAAAAAACACTGAGTGGTACCCCTCCACCGCTTCTGGAAAGCTTTGCTGCGCAGAGATTACATTGCGATTTAGTTTCATTATCAGCTAGCGTAAAATAGTTTCAGACAGGACTAGAAATGCTTTTGGCATTTCCGATTAATGAGGGGAAGATGCCAGATTCGCAGTTTTTCAAGCTACAGCCGATTAAAGATCAATCTGGACCACTGAACCAAGCTCATGCAGCTTTGCTTTTTTCACCATCCTACAGTAATTCTGCTTCTGAAACTAACGAGCACCGTACTTGCAAAACAAAAATTTAAGTATTAAACAAATTAATCGTTAATAATGCATATTCATGGATTCGGATCCAGTGTACACTAGGGATGCAACGGATCTGGGTTTTCCAATAATATCAGATCCGGATCCGGATCCGTACAATTCAAAATAACGGATCCGGATCCGGATCCGATATTATTGGAAAATCCGGATCCGTTGCATCCCTAGTGTACACTATAGCCAATAATGAAATTTTTAAAAAGTTAGTAGTCATTGGGAAAAACGGT
>JAVLUZ010000249.1:567565-690167 GCA_036768485.1 Mermis nigrescens | reverse complement strand
TCTAGAGAACATAAGGCATAGTGGAGGTTACAAATGGACGAAAGGCTAAGGCTAAAATTTTGCGCATGGGGAAATTTGAGATTTCGCTTCTCCCCCCCCGTCAGAAAATCTTGAATCCGCCACTAGAACCAGTGATTTGTGAAAACTTTGTAGACTGTTGTTCTGATCGCTTGTAGGATTTGCACTAGACGTGCACGTGTTGGAAGGTCTAGAGGCTTTAGACCCTCAGAATGGAAAAATGGGAAATTTCCTGGAAAAAATGATGGCCAAAAATAAATTAAAAAAACAATAAGTATAAAGTTCTTTACAGGTGCTAAAAATTGATCAGAAACAGTGGGATAACGTCTTGTTTTAACGCTATTTTTGCATTTTTATCAGTTATTGAGGTCATTTTGACCCAAAGAAGCTCAATGTTTGACCGCCTAGACCGGTTAACCTACCCAGATCAACCATGCGTGCATCTGTGGTCCTCAGTTTTACTCAAGTGCTTACATTGCCATCAACCTTTCTGTGGGATCTGTGTGGTGTAAAACTGGCGAAAAATCTCTAAGAACATGCCGGAAATTCAATTCTGAGGAGTTTGCCAGATTCTCGGATGTCCATCATAAATAAAATTGGGATCTGACAGGGTTTCACCGCGTCAGAATTCGCAATTCAAAAAAATTGCAGAAAAAAGGACATGATGCCTTTTTGTCTACCTTTTACTTCAGAATTATAAATTTTTTCGGCACCAAAGAGCCATTTTTGACTGTATTTTATTGATTTTTTTAAAATTTCTCTTATCGTTTAGGAAGAGCAAACACCTAACTATTAAAGAAAAAACAATATTTGGGAAAAGCATAAAACTTGCATAAATTGATTTGCTATGTAGGAAATTAAACAGCGTTTTTAACCAGTCTAGGACAGTGTTCTAGCACGGTAACCTTCGACCGTAAAAAACAGAACGGCGGCAACGCGAGGGTTACATGTTTTTATGCTGTTTTTGAGGTCATTTTGGCTCCTGACCCTCGGATTGGTTTGCATGATGGGTGGGGACGCTTAAAAATTCAACACTTCTGCGAGATAAAAGATTATGTTCATTGCATAGAGAAACTGCCTCTTGCTGAAAAAACGGGTTTTTTATTTTGATGCATTCGATGCATTACTCCTTTTAAGTGCAATTGTCTATAGTGCGGTTGCAGGGGTGACTTAATCAAATTTTATAATTAAGAGATAAGCTATTATTAAAATGATAACTTATAGCCAAATTATTCCCAGGGGACAGATCGCTACGGACAGCGTAGCTTTTCATTTATACCAATAGCCATATTGTGCGGGTATTTTACTTTTCTGGGTACATAGGTACATAAATAACATGAAAGTAGACGAAAATTAATAATACACAACGGCACCATGCGCCAATAGAAAACACGAGCAAGGCAACATAGTCGACTAACATTTTACACACCTACATAATTTTATTCCAAACAGTAAACAATAACGTTAATTGCTTTATCTGTTTGGATTGTATATTTTCTTTTTGACACGCGATAAGCGCCACGCATTCGCATCCTCATATTTGTTGAAAAGAGGGTCGATGCGTTGATTTTTCTTGAATTTACTCAACTTAGTTGGATCAGCAAAGCGGAAAAATGCCGGGGCGAATTCCACTAGCCATTTTGAATCAACGGCACACACCTGAAGTTGCGATATTAGAAAAATAAAGAAGTGACTACAAAAGTATGTCAAGCCCAAAAGGCGTGAGCGATACCTTTTAGTATGCCGCGTAGAGGATGACCTTTCCTATTGCTGAGCGGCATTACTGCACCAAACTTATATGCAACTTTGTATCACCCGGGAAGGGGTCCAGACCACAGATGCACAGCATGACCGAACTGGGGGATGGAAAATTGAGCTCGTTTAGGCCAAAATGACTTCAAAAACTGGTATAAGCGCTAAAATAGCGTCAAAGCTACGTTATTAGTTTCTGGTCAATTTGACGCACTTTTGAAGAAAATTTTCAATTTTCATCCGTTTTTGGCCCCCGTTTTGCATTTTCCCCACTAAATTTTCCATTTTTCCATTCTGGCGGGTCTAAGCCGCCCAAACCCCCAACGTGCATGTTTGGTTCAGGCCAGCAGGTACTGTCAAATGATTTTGTCGAGCTTACTGAACATTTTCTGCATCATTTTTAAGGACAAAAGCAGTTATGTCCAAGTTTTTCCGGCACGTAATACTTTTACGTCCCGTATTTATTCAAAAGCGCTCAAAATTGCATCAAAATGGTTCCAATTTCCATATTTTTATCGTTAAAAGCGGCATAATGCAATCAAAATGGGCTACCAATGCTAAAATAATGCGATATTGCCACATAGAAGCGTTTTATATAGGCTATTTTAACCATTTTTGTCATTTGACTAGCAAAAAAATAATAAAAAACACTAAATTTACTGGTTTGAAGCCAAATTTTATCGTGTCACGAAAAAGCTGC
This sequence comes from Mermis nigrescens, assembly GCA_036768485.1. NCBI lineage: Eukaryota > Metazoa > Nematoda > Enoplea > Mermithida > Mermithidae > Mermis > Mermis nigrescens. The sequence goes on along the minus strand of JAVLUZ010000249.1, from coordinate 687,697 downwards.
ATATAGCGCAGTCATACTTGCCCTCATTTATTTCATAGCTATGACGGCGGGACGATAAGGAATATGATTGGTATCAGTGATCGTCTGCTATTTAATGTCGACAACGAGCCAGAATCGTATCAATCATGGAAATTTTGGAGATCGAAAATTTCATACGGTTAAATTTAATTTTATTTCATTCGTAAACACGGGTAACGCAAGCGTTGCGGGAAGGAGGAGTAAAAAATTCCAGCATTTCAATTTAGCTCGGAAAATAAACGGGAAATGGCGAATCAAAAGATATTCATAATTTTTGAAATCCTTAGAAGTTTTATTTTTCTAAAAAAATCATTTTCCAAACGACGTTAAAATTGATTACGCAATTCAAAAATGTAATTATCCTATACAGCAAAAATAATGCATCTAGAAATTCCCATTTGTCTATATGCTTGCACTAACATCTGATCTACATGATACACGAGACAGGGGGTGGGGTAGGGATCTCCTAGCTCAAAGTCAATCGTGCTCCCATCTCCCAAAGAGTTAGATTGTTCATTCCCTCCCTTTTGGCAAAAAACTTTTTAAAACCATTTCACGTACTTTACTTTTTTGCCATTTCCGGCGGAAGATCGAAGGTCATTTATTTACCCCCCCTCCCATAAGCTGGGCATCAGCCAAAATCAGCCCATCCATGAACCGGGCTAACACAAATGCTGGAAAAGCTGATTTTGAAAAATGGGGGAAAACAAGTGAAAATCAAACAAAATCACATTTTAATCCGACTTCTAGTAAAAACTAGCTCCTTAGGGGACCAACTGACCTTCGAGAACCCAAACTTGAATGGGCTCCGAAGCTTTGGCTATTTATCAGGTATAATAACTAAGAATGGCCAGCTACCCCTCTCAAAACTTTCAGCTACCTGTCTGGGCCACATACATGTCATCAACTTCTACACGGGTAAACCAACATTTTCTACGTCGCAATTATCACCAGGCACGTAGCTGGCCGTCCTATTTTGACAGGGGGACCAACACCGATTTTGGGGGGACTAAGCCCAAAAAGGCCAAAAATAGCACAAAATAACGTTAAAAAAGTCATATTTTTCCGATTTTTCTGAATTTTGGGGGTCCGAACCCCTCATTTTCCCCAGAGATATGTGCCTGATAATCACAGCTTAATCAAATTCAATTAAAATAATAGGAGTACTCCGAGAATCTGAGCAGTGATCGACCGGGCTCAAAAAATACCGGGCCCGGGCTTTGCTGCCGGGCTTGGTACCGGGCCCGGGCTTATATACTAACAACATGCCTTGCTTCCAGTATATATAATGTTATGCATATTACATATTTAGACCAATTTTACATTTATTTGTTAAACGCAAGGCTTACTGCTGCGTCAAGAAGATTTTTAAATTCTAAGCTCTGTTAATTATTCAATCTTTCTAAAAATAAATTAAGTAGTTAGCAAGGATTTTGGTAGCATTATTCAAGCAAGAACAAAGTTTTTAATACAATAGCGCGCAATTCCATTATTGAAATGCACGTGCAACTAAGCACGGTTTGAAAAAACACAAGGTTTCATGTAGATATTTAAAGGAAATTGAGCATTAAATTTATGCATTCAGTCATAACAGCGACTATGATATGGTCGGATAGAGAAGATATGCTATTTGGATTTTAGAACTCAAACTATAGCGTACATTGACGTCAATTGGAAGAAGGACACGTATTGAAGCCATAGGCGTAGCCAGGGGGCATTGGAGGCACATGCCCCCCCGAAATTTTTCAGAAATTTTGTTGATTTTTCTAGCGTAATAATTGTGTCCAGAAAATTGAGTTCAAAAAGGCAAAAACATCAAAATTTTTCGGCGCTTCGCGCCGAGTCCTCAATTATATTTATTGTTATATAGATCCAATGAGTTCAAAAGCTTGAATTAGCTAAAATAATCGATAAATTCACATCAATTTAGTGATTTATTGCTCTATTTGTTCGTTGAATGAAACAGCGCATGCTTGTTGAGCATAACAGTAAATGTGCGAAAATGATTGTGTACTAGTTTGTCTATTCTTTGCTTTGTTTGTCTTTCTTTACAAGGATAGGACACATAATTCTATTTTAAATAAAAGGAATGGCCAAATTTCCTTGTGTTTTTGCGCATTTTCTGTTTTCTGAATTATATCTTGTTAATAAGAAGGCCACAAATTGGCCTGAAAACGATAAAAATAAAATTGTCACTGATACATCTTTTTTATCTTATTGGAAGCACCCTTTGCTGCGCTTTATATTTAGCAGAGGTCGAAAAGCGCATTTCAGCTCAGAAATCTTGTACAATGTAGGAGTTCATCAATTTTAAGTGTTTTGGGCTTAATTCAGAACTGAGATTTGACCGATTTAGCGAAAATTTTAGCGATAGTGTTTAATATTAGAGTGTTTTTTTACAAAATTTTCTAGGGGCGATTGAGCGCGCCACCGCCGACCCCCTCCTCGCCGTAAAATCTCGTTCTACATGTGCAACGAGATTTTTGGAGGACAAAAAAGGGTTCGCCGGAATTAATTTGTCTGTTCTGTATGATTTAAGCGGTATAAATTGAGTTTAAAGAGCTAAAACGTCAAAATTTTCCGGCGCATAGTGCCGCTGGTTATTTGTTCTTTCTTTTTATAAAGCTTGACCATTGCGTTTAATAGCCTAAATCAGGCAAAATATCACAGAATATTAGTATTCACAGGCTACAAATTGTTAATGACGGTAAAAGATTACTAAATTCCGTGGTGCTTTGCACCACTTATGATTTCCGAACTGTTTGTCAATTAAAAGACCGTAAATTCTACATGGAAACGGTAAAAATTTCGAAAATTTTCGGCGTTTCGCGCTGATTAACATTGTTGAATTTCTGATTGTCAGAAACCCATAAATTAGCTAGGCTACACTACTAAAGGTCGAAAAACTCAGTTTTATTATAGGTACATAACGTTACTATCATTCAATGCAAAAGAAGTCTTAAAAAATTTTTGTGTATGCCCCCGAACCAAAATTCTGGCTACGCCTCTGATTGAAGCGTTGTATAGAAGATGCATGTACATATGAAGTTGACAAGGATATGATAATAAGCAAGTGGGCGGAAGTAAGGCAAATGGATTCAAATAGAAACACAGGCTAAAGCAAATTCATAAGAAGTACGGACAACAGCTTAAATAGTAAACGTCTAAAATATTAGCAATAATTATTTCAGGCCCGGTTGAGGCCCGGTGGTTTTCAGCCGGGCCCGGGCCTGCTATGACCGGCCGGGCCCGGGCCTGCTATGACCGGCCGGGCCCGGTCCGGGCCCGGGTACCCGGTCGATCACTGAATCTGAGACCTTTTAATTTTTTTCTGTGAGATTAAATCGTAAAAGTGCTGAAAAGTACCCTACAGATAGCGAAGTGGTAGTAGAAATTACGATTAAAATGAAAGTTTGTAATAAGCGCAACTGCTCTTAAGTAAATTGAAGTTATTTATTAATAAAGCTGAGCTCATTGAATGCATTTTTAAAGATTAAAACATGTACGCTTACTTCGCGCATATATTCCTTGGTCGTCATTATCAACTCATGATAAACCACCCATTCGGGCTGATTATGAAAAAGAGAGCTGGATGGATGAATGTAGACAGTTTGGCTGTCGACAAGAGTGCGATAGCCCTCCTGAGGATCTTTTTTGGCCGCATTGCGGAAAAATCCGGAGCAAATGGCCTTTTGCACTTTTGGAGTTTCGCGACCACACGAAACAATGTCCAATTTATGTCGATCCATTATGCCTAGTAACTGCTTCCTTATATCCTAATAAGGGTAAATGGAAGATTTAGGAACTATCTATTCACAGAAATCATCTCTTTACAGATAACTGAGGTAAATCAACAATAAGATTATAAAAAGCTTCTTTGGCCGCAGATTTATAGAACGGCGATTTTTTTAAAAATACGTTAAAAATACTCAAATTTACGGCGCATCGCCATAAATTTAATCAAAATCACAATTTAATACATATATAATCCAATTTTTTTGGGATAAAACATTTGGCGAGACAAAACCTGCTTTTCCTATCGTCAGTAAGGTGCAAAATCGCGTTTAAAAAGATAAAAATATCGATACTCCGAATAATTTTATGTCTTGTTTACCTTTAGAAAGCTACAAAAGTGAATTAAAAGAGACAAAAACGTAAAAATTCCAGTCGTTTCACACCGATTTTATCAAATTTTCTGCGTAAGTTTCCGCGCTGTTTGTCCTCAATAGGGCTGCAAAATGGAGTTCAAAAGGATAAAAATGCGAAAATTTTAACCGAATCACTTAATTAGTATATTTTTTATGTACATCTCTTTTATGTATGTAAATCCTTTTAGTCTAAGCCGCAGAAGTGATCCGAAAAAACCAAACGGGTCGAAAAATGTCGTTTAATCATAACATTGTTTCTATATTTATTATATATGTATGCCAGTGTTTTTTTGTGCAAGGTCCGTTTGCACATGTACAAAGATGGTCCCTAAAAGTCTTCATACATTTTGTACACATAAATTTTTGGGTACTATAATATAGTACGGTAGCGATTTAAGTGTGGCAAAAACAGAGCTGTTCGACCTTTGGTAGTGTATTTTAGCTAATTTCTGGATTTCTGAGGGCAGAAGTCACTAATAATCGTCTCAAAACGGCGCGAAACGCCGGAAAATTTGACATTTTTCCTTTCGAAATGCAATTTCTGACATTATAAAGATATATAGAACACACAAGTACTCATTTCGGTGCAAACCGCCGAATTTTTTGCGAATTTTAGACCTTTTTTGCAGTTTTTGTCTTCCCAAAAATCATTGTACATGTACAAAGACAGTCCCCAAAAGTCTTTGTACCTACATCGGGAAAAATCTTTGCCGAATACAAAAAAAACACTGATTTATATACACACACAAGTATCTTGAAATTTTGGGGATTGCCCTCCCACTTGAAATAAAATCATGTCAAAAGAAAATAAATACTCCACTGACTTCTCAATTCAACGATGATTTGAACATTGAAGTCTCTTATAGACGAATCATAATCAAGAGTTAAGAATCACACGCATAAAAAACATAAAGTCACTAACCTGGCAACGTTTTAAAGTACGAATCTGCACAAAGTTTTCGTAACACCAGGGATGACTAAATTTGTGATTCTTCCATGAATTGTAAACCGCCAACAGGGTCAAATGGTCTCCCTCTTGCTGGTGAAACTTCGCTTTTTTCTGATCCGCCAACTCTTGCTTTTCCTGTGACAACAAAAGTTCGTTAAATAAACAGTAGAAATTGACCCGATAATAACCAAACATACACAGCATGGGAATTCTGGGGAAGATGAAATTTTAAGGTGCCTTTTTGGCCCCAAAAACAGTAGTTAGGCGTCAAAAACATCGTTTTTCGGCGTTTATGACGATGCTCTATCTTTCTAGAGCATAAAAACATGAAAAAATTCGAAAAAAATAAAAAAGTCGTACAAATTGAACAAAATATAGTCAAAACATAAATATATGACCCGAAGCGCCAAAAATCTGACACTTTTGAGCAAATAGATAACTAAAATGCTTAAAAAGCACTTCTGAGAATTTTCAGGAAATTTTTGGAAACTATTCTAGGGGGGGGGGTGAAAATTTTTCTGGAAGGAGTGAAACCCCCCAAACCCTCAAGATCATGTATGATAACAACTTACTTTTGGCCTATAGAATATATTCTGTACGGAGAGCATGGACACTATCGTTAGAACTTCTTCTGAGCATCCAAGATGTACGGACATGATAAGAACTTTTGATAGATTGGGCTCCAACGGAAATTCAGCCATCTGAAACGTAAGCATGAATAGATGAGGTACACACATCATGGGCATGGGGGGTGAGAGGGGGTATCACCCCTACGTAGGGTTTTGAAAAATCAGGTACTATCAGGCGGTTTCGAGAAAATGAAAATGCTGCAAGACAACTTTTGAGTTTACTGCGGATAAAATGTCAAGATTTAACCTGAAAAAAGGTAAAATATTAAAATTTTGGCGCTTAGCACCATGTTGATACATTTTTGTCTTTTTACTCGCTATAAAACCATAAATTGGCCAAACTTCGCCTGTAAGAGTTAAGCAAGAAACCCGGCTTACGGCGCATCACGCGCTATTGCGCTATTGTACAATATATGCACTTACAGATCATAGTACAAAATATATTACTGTACTCTTCCCAGAACGTACTCGAAGGCCCAGTAGCCTGTCGATTCTAGGGTTTCCGTCCGTACAGGGACAGTACTAATACTAATACTTTATTCGGAAAAAAACACAAGGGTAAAACAATGTCGCAAGGAAAATAAAATAGCATAGTGTAAAATGCGAAATGTCCTGGACACACAGGCAAAACAGATTGCGCTCACGTGCCCTAATTTTTGAGCAAAAATATGCAGATTTTAGTTACATTTATGTATGCATACGCATGTTTAAAGTGAATGCGAAAAGTCGTTAAATGTTCATAAAGAAAGGCAAATTAAGGTATTGGACATATTGAGCATGCGAAGTTTTCGAGAAAACTAAAGCAACTAGCGCTTTTATCTAATCAATTTTTACCGAAAAAACTGGAGCCAAAAAATCCCGAATTAAATAATTTTTGTTTGCGAAGGGAGGGGACTTTTCGAAAGAGAGGGGTGGAACCTCCCAAATTCGTGATATTGTGATCTTGAACAATTTGATACAATACTGGCTAGCTTACTAATTAACAAAAAATCGCGTACTTCTGACATCAGTAAAGTTCAAGATTCAGGAAATTCCGACCATTAGGCCGAAAGATATTGAAACATATGTACATGCAGGGGCGCACGCAGGATTTTTTAAAGAAGGGCGGTCTGAAAATTGGTGACCCTGTATTTCGGTATATGTTCAATGATACACAGAATGAAGTGCATCTCCTGACGTTTCCCAACATACTCTATCCATTAAGTTCATTGAGGTTCTAAATCTTACGTGAAAGCTTTTTTTCAAAAAGCTGTGAAAAGTGACGTTTTTTGGCCGCACTTGAGACGAACTTATGAAAAATGACGATCCTACGGCGCCGAAAAAGTTGATATTTTCCGGTAAAAATATGCAAATTTTCATTATTTTCCATGCATTCATTAGCTTACCTTTAAAAAAATATTTTGGGTCTAAAGAAGGCGACCGGACCGCCCCCGCTCCCCTGCGTACGCCCGTGCGCACATGTAGTTCGGTGCTTTACTGTCCGATTATAAGGGCCCAGAATACAACAAGACTATCAGAACCTGACCTGACATTAATTTCACCGTCAATAGATTATTATTGCCACTGAGAAACGCATTTATTAATGCATTTACGACTGAACTTATTGTAACAGCATTGCACGCTTTGGCCGAATTTTTCAACAAACGTGCGATTTCTTGTTGTATTACTTTGTCTGAATAATTCATACACATTATTTAAAACAAGTGCACACAATGGAAAAAATTATTTTACTAATTTTGGTATGGTTTACGTATAAGCAGCACTTCTATACAAACATATTGAATATGACGTTGAGAAAAATTCGCAGAAATCTCGAGATAAAAAAAATTTCCAGGCACGTAGCTGACCGTCCTATTTTGGGGGAACCAACACCAATTTTTGGGGGGACTTAGCCCAAAAATAGCACAAAATGACGTTTAAAAAGTCATATTTTTCCGATTTTTCAGAATTTGGGGGGGGGTCCGACCCCCCATTTCCCCCAGAGATACGTGCCTGGAAATTTCGTACTCAAAAGTTATCTTCGAAAATGCAGTAAAGGAAATATCTTACCCTACGACCCAGTCTAGTTAGAAGACCTTCGTCATCCAAAGCGCTGAGGGAATGCAATTGTTCCAAGGCCATAACCATAGCTTCAACCGGCGGAGGATCCATAAAATCAAAATCTATTAAATTATTAATGCCCATCGCTTTCAACTGCAGTAAAGTTGAAGCCAGGTTAGTGCGCTGAATTTCGGGGACCGGCGTAGGCAGCATTTCGTCTCTGCGAAAAATAAATATAAAATACCCCATAAGATCTTTTGCGCCATAGTTTCCCAAGAACCATAGTTCAGGAAGGGTGGTAAAATTCCGAAATTCAGGACTAGTAAATTTAGAGTTCGAGCCTTTTTAGTAAGTCAAATGTGTAAAATGATTAAAGCATCCTGAATGAAGTGTTTTTATGTGAAAAACTGCATTTTTTAGTACATTATTTTTGACCAATTTTGAAAGCGCGCGGATTTTATCAGTAAAAAGTATGAATTCATGACTTTTCAGAACATTTTAATTTCATTCTCGGCATTTTATGGGTAAACAAAATAAAAGTGTATCCGTCGGCCCCATGGGATTGTATGTTTCGCGCTCCGAACTACATGAACTACATAAGAAGATAAGCGCGCGGATGTGTTTTCGATGCTAACTCAATTCTGATACAATTACAACTGCTTATATTCTACTTTGAGCAACTGTTAAATCGCAAATTCTATTCAGTCTTCCCCACAGTGTTTTTTTTTGTACTCGGCAAAGATTTTTTCCGATGTACAAAGACTTTTCAGGACTGTCTTTGTACATGTACAAAGATTTTAGGGAAGATAAAAATTGCAAAAAAGGTCTGAAATTTGCAACAATTTTCGGCGCTTGGCGCCGAAATGAGTACTTGTGTGTTCTTATACATATCTTTATAATTGCAGAAATTGCATTTCAAAAGGAAAAATGTCAAAATTTTTGGCGTTTCGCGCCGTTTTAAGACGATTCTTAGTGATTTTTGCTTTTAGAGACCCAGAAATTAGCTAAAATACACTACCAAAAGTAGAACGAGTCTGTTTTTACCACACTAAAATCGCTACTGTACCCTATTATAGTACCCAAAAATTTGAGTGTTTAAAATGTACAAAGATTTTTGGGAAGATAAAAACTGTAAAAAGGTGTAAAATTCCCAAAAATTTACGGATTAGTAATTGTTTGTCCTATTATTCTTCAAAATGACAGAATTTGCATTTAGAATGGAAAAATGTCAAATTTTTCAGCGCTTAGCACCGTTTTGAGACAATTTTTAGTAATTTTTGGCGTGAGAAACTCAGAAATTAGCTAAAATACACTACCAAAGATCGAAAACCCTGTTTTACTACATTAAAATCGCTACTGTACTATATTATAGTACACACAAATTTACATGTATACAAAATGTACAATGCTTCCCCATCATTTTAAAGAGAGAAAGTAAGAAGTTATAAATTATTTTAGACCACATCCTGTGATAAATAATGGTTAGTGAAAATCGATCAAACGAAAATTTGACATTAACGATCTTTACTGACTTATACTTATACAAGAAGATTCACTTTACCTGTTTTCTAAACTTTAGACCGCGTAAATGTATGGTGAGGTGAGCGAGCATATACTAAGAATATGATACGTACATAATCATAGCTACTGATCTATAGAAACTTAAGAGATATGTACACAGAATTAAGTGCATTATATGCGTCAAAGTAAGTACATCATATTTGCCGTGGGAAGCTTTTCAAAAAATGACAAGATCCATGAATGCCTTACGATACGAGTACCTACACAAAAAATCGGCTAAAACTACAAATAACTTAAACTCATTTTACCTGTACGCCCTTTCGGTATACAAACGATAGCATTTTCCAGGGCCGGTTCTGCCAGCCCGACCAGTTCTTTGCTTTGCAGCTGCCTGTGCAATAGGGGTTACTACAAGAGCGTCCATGCCGGTTTTTGGATTGTAAATCTGGAAAAAGCAATCAAGATAAAGGGTATCTACAAAATTTTTTCAAATTTAAATATATTTTGAAAATTTTTAATTGAAAAGTTTACACTTGGAAGTCTGAGAATATGAAAAGACCGACAAATAATTTCTACTATTACCTAGCAGAACTATTTTTGAACATCTTAAAATATATTATTGTTCAGCTCTTGGTGCTATGCACATATGTGCGTAACATATGTACATACGTAGTTATTTGGCGCCTTACTAGTCAGACTTGACTACAGAATTTACTTTTGTCAATTTTCGATTCGCACACGCAATATCTACTATTTATTGAGCAATTTTACAATTTTAATTTACTAAAAAGTTTTTAATAAATAAATCAAAACAATTTTACCGATCAATAAGATAAGCTATATGATGATATTGATAGGCGACCAACAGTATTTATCATTTAACATTTTAGTTATTCGCTGGACGCTCAATATCATACAGTAATTTTAGACAAAGAAAGCAGGCACGTTTCTCTGGGGGAATGGGGGGTTCGGACCCCCCAAAAATTCAGAAAAATAGGACTTTTTAAACATTATTTTGTGCTATTTTTGGCCTTGGTCCCCCCAAAAATTTGTGTTGGTCCCCCAAAATAGGTCTGCCAGCTACGTGCCTGAAAGAAAGACTGACTATTGCAACTGAGTTCCGAATTCTGAGAGTGCGAAAAAGTTTCTGCGGGATGGGGTGAAAGCCCTTCGAACCCCAAGATCGTGTATGCGCTGCGCACAATCGTATCTGAGTTCGAATAAATCGGAAAAACAAGCAAAGATGATGAATAGACAAACAATTGAATAGGCGGAAAACACATAAGCGGATTGAAGAAACCAAACAATAAAATAATAATAAATCAATTAATCCGATAACGCCGAACAAATAAACAAATCGATAAAATATCAGTAATAAAATAACTAATAAAATATATCTAAAACGTACTTTCTGCTTGACAAAACCCGGATCGACGACGTAGAATATGCCATCTATGGTGAGCGACGTTTCGGCTATATTCGTAGCAATGACGACTTTGCGGCAACCCGGAGGAGCAGGTTCGAAGATGCGAGTTTGCATTTCGCTCGGCAAAGCCGAATAGACGGGCAAAATGATGAGATCGGGCACGTCGGGTCCAAGGCTCTTCATCCGCTCGTACAATATCTCGCAAGCCGTATCGATTTCCTCCTGACCAGTCAAAAATACCAGAATGTCGCCGGGAGGCTCCGTTAAGTGGATTTGCATCACGGTTATAAGGGCGGCATCTGCAAATCATTGATTCGTTACGAAAAGCAGCAAAAATTCGACTTACGAGCATACAAGCACCACATACGAGTACATGTAAAGACTCGAAATTTCGGGTGAAGGATCCCCGGCCATTTTTAGGGGGAGGGGTAGATGACCTCCAAATTTTAAGCTTAAACGGCCAGAACACACCTAAAAACAGACACAAATTCAGTTTTTTGAAATCACGCAGGGTCGAAAGTTTTCTGGCTTTGGAGCAGGTAGGGGGGCAATCAACTTTGAGTGAAGGATTTCCCCATCTCCGAGGGGACAAGAAATTTCAAGTGCCTTTTTGGGCTGAAAAAGATGAATACGCGTCAAAAATGACATTTTTTGACGTTTATGACGATTCTCTACCTTTCTAGAACAAAAAAAAATGAAAAAATTCGAATAAATTGAACAGAATATAGTCAAAAAAAGAATATGTATATGGTGCGGAGGGTCGAAAATTTGACACTATTGAGCAAGCAGAGCAGATATGTAGGCACATGTATGTACATATGAGCACTAAATAGGGAATCAGTCGCCCATAGCAGGATTCATACAAGAGTATGGGGTAGTGAGGGGTGTATTACTCCCTCCTGAGCTCTAAAAAACTGGTAGCTATAGAGCCATTTTGGTCGGAAAAACGTTGCTACATATAAACAGTGATCGGACCGAGGGTACTTTTTGGACCCTCGGCCTCGGCCGAGGCCGAGGCGACTTAAAATCCTTGCCTCGGCCGAGGCCGAGGCCGAGGGTAATGCCGAGGGTCAAGCTTATATACCTATACCCATAAATAGTACTCTCAGAATATTTTGTATGTAGATGAGCTAGAGAATAATCGTAATATTTAACACTTTATCGAACTAAAACAAATGTTTATTGGTGTTGGCCAGAATTTTTATTCCAATCTGATGAAGCAGATAATTAATTCATCATCGAAATCTAGATCATCTGAATCAAAGTTAGCCTCATCTATTTCGCCTTGTTGTGCTATCGCGTTATCGTCGTCGTCAGCCTTCATCAAATTTTTTGAAGTCACACTATTATAACCAACTGCTTTGAGATTCTGCTTTACAAAAAAAAGTCCTTGAACGTTTTATGGTAGCAGACGAATGCGAGAATTACTTTACTTTCTGATCCATCCAGTAGCGGGAGGGAGCGGTATACAAACTTTTCCGAAAAGTCAAAAACAGGTCCAAAATTTTGCCCTCAACGCGCGAAATAGCATTTTCCGGTGTTTTACATTGTATACTTTTACATAAAATCACTTTTGAAGTCATATTTCTCTTAAAATTCTAGAATTTTCGACAATTTTGTGCGAAAAAAATCATTAAATTTCTAAGACTTCAACAAAAATCTGGCGCGAAGCGCCGAGAAATTTGCAAAATTAAGGCGGATAGACGTCTAGAAGCATGATTTACTGCTTGATTTCCTGTATTTATAGCATTTGATGCAAAACATTGAAATTTTTTTATTGAAAATAGAAGAAAACTATGCAAAAATAGCTGTTTCTGCTGTTAAAATTGTTTTGAAACCTACATGAACAGAAAAGGGCTTCCAGGGCCCGGTTTCACCACAAAGCCACGAGTTAGGAGTTACGGGTGACGGTTTCATGAGTATGGGCTACGAGTGCTACAAATTTCCGTTTCACCAAAAACTGAGATTTACGAGCCACGGGTCACGAATAACGGATGGGCGGTTTCACCAGATATTACGATCGAATGTTACGAGTGAAAAGATTCGTAAATTTTGTAATATTATCACGGATCAAAAAGAGGTCCGTAGGACTCGTAAAGAAGTGGCAGACTAGTGCGTTTAATAGTTTTCTGGTTTGTTTTTTCACAATTTGTTTCACTTTCGTGCAGAAACCTAAATAATACATATACTGGCAGCACATGTAAAGGGTAAGAAGATTAGCATTAAAAAAATGATATATTTTTCAAAAAATGTTTTAGAGAAATCCCTTAAAATTCGATTCTTAAGCTGCATTCTTGAGTAGTAATTCGAAATTTTATTTCTTTAGCCCTTGTTAGTAATGTTCGCAGCTTTTTTATGAAAAATATTACAATCACTTAGACATTTTGCATGAATTGCGGAAATCAGACATTTTTGATTAGATATCTGAAAATTAGAATTTCATCGCACTTCCTTCGGAAAAGAGCCGACTGCATATTTCATGTACGTATTAATGACAACTAAGAATGATTTGTTAAATTTGAAAATTGAAATAATACGCTGTGATATACTTTTAGCTTCGTAACGTCTCTGAATCTGATTTAATTGATTTCGTTTATAAATTATAATAGTAATAATAATAATATTAATAATAATAATAATAATTATTATTATTATTATTATGATTATTATTAGTATTAGTATTATAATAATAATAATAATAATAATTATTATTATTATTAGTATTAGTAATACTCTTATTATTAGTATTATTATTATTATTATTATTATTGTAATTATCGTCATTATGATTATTACTAATATTATTATTTTCGTTTCTATTTAAAGTTATAAATTTTCTGAGAAGCTTATTAATTCTTGTTGACTAAATCCCGAACATTTCTTAACACTTTCTATGTTTTTCTATCAAGCGGCATAAAATCTGCAATTAATTACATAATTATGCTGTTTAAAACAGAGACAATGACTAACGAAGAATGTCATACGCAACAGAAAAGATATACATTTTATTACGAGTACTCGTAAAGAGGTCCAAAAAGTACTCGTAAAAAATGAGTTTTTATGAGTCCTACGGAAATCCTGGTGAAACCCTCGTAATACGAACTCTTAACCCGTTGCTCGTTACTCATAACTCGTAGTCGTAATTCGTAACCCGTAAAAAGATGGTGAAACCCGATTTTCCCGTAAAACGGAAGTCGTAGGACTCTTAGGAGTCGTAAACTCATGGTGAAACCGGGACCTGTCGCCAAGAAAGTAAAAAATGTCATTAATAGGTATCATCCGGCGCGCAGCGCCGAAAAATTTGAGAAATTATGGTCACTGACGACCAAAAATCATTGCAAATTGCATATCCATTCTTTATCTCGCCAAATATTTTGGCCAATGGAGAGCGGCCGCCCCCTTAAATCCGCCTCTGCATGTAGCGACTGTACTTTCCGATCCAAGTAGCAAAAAGACGCTTTTGGTTGTACAAATTATTGTGAAATTCAACGCGAAGCGCGAAAAGTCTTTCGCGATTATTCTCACATTTTATTTCGAAAGGAGGACTTTCCCCCAATCCCCCTGTATACGAGCCTGAGCTCTACATTAGGCTTAAAATAGGAACTATATGCTATGCAGGAAGGTCGGTAGGATGTACTTAATCAGTGATACTGATACACAAAACCTCTAAAATAAAAAATAATTAATGACAATGCGGTGGAAGAATAGAAAAGCTGTGATGAATGAATGACAGACAAATGTTCAAAAACTCCTTTTTGTAAAGCATAATCTCAAAGCAGTTGGTTGTAATAGTGTGACTTTAAAGAATCTGATAAACGATGACGACGACGATGATGCGATAGCACAACAAGGCGAAATGGATGAGGCTTACTCTGATTCAGATGATCTGGATTTTGATGATGAATTATCTGCTTCATCAGATTAAAATCAGAATTTTGGCTAACAACAATAAACATACAACTATTCATTTTAGTTAGATAAAGTGTTTAATATTACGATTATTTTCTCTGCACTGTACTTTCCGATCAATGTGGCGAGCATGAGAAATAAAAGTTAGTCATCATATGAATATCAATTGGCACTTTGCTGTATGTAACTTGGTGTAACTGGGTACGCGCCTAAAACCATAAGGAAAGCCAATAGGTAAGAAACAGCCTGTGTACTGCAGATGCATTCTGAATAGTTAATATTTAACGGATATATTAAACTTATTCAAATTTGATTTTAACCCTCGGCGCCTCGGCACTTTTCAGCTTCGCCCTCGGCGCCGAGGCCGAGGCTCCAAAAAACGCCGAGGCTTGCCGAGGCCGAGGCCTCGGTCCGATCACTGCATATAAAGCCTTTTTTGGGCTCAGAAAACAAGCTGTATTCAATTTTTGGACTAAGAAATACAGTATAGTTATCTTTTCTGAATTTTAAAATGATACATATATAGCTATATTCTCGACTCCAAAAAGGGCTAAATAGCTATTTTTAGCCCAAAAAGTCTATACAGCTGTTTGTGAGTCCAAAAACGCTATATAGTTATAGTCTATTTTTTAACCTAGTGCATGAAATTCGCTCGGCAAACCCATTTCCTTAATACTGTAGCTCCCAATTTCTTCATCGCTCGACCGGCGACCCACATATATGAAAAATTTACTACTCTCTTCGCCGAGTAACGAGATACAATAATAAGGAAATTAGTTTTCCGATTGGATTCATGCACTAGGTTGAGCTCAAAAATGCTATGTATATGGCTCATTTTCTGAGCCCAAAAAGGCTATACAACCATTATAACGAAGCACTCAGCTATCTACCAATTTATGCTTTTCACCCACCCTAAAAGTTTGACCTTGCGCATCTATAGTAGGATTCAGCAGGTTAAGATTCTCAAGCAAAGGAATTGTAGGTGAAAAACTCGAATGTCGGTTAAACACATTCAAAAAAAGGATCGATTAGGTCCACCCGCCCAAATGAAATTTACGCTATTACACAAGTGTGGTATAGAACATACCCAAGTAGTCAGATTCAGGTTCACGAGTGTACAAAATTTCAACCGGAAACGTCCGTCCAGGAATAGTAAAAATAGGCGCTTCGAAAAAATACTGCGAAAATTTGACAGCGTCCAATGTGGCCGATGTTACAATCAGCTTCATCTCCGGCCTTTTCTTCACCGCCTCTTTGCACATACCGAATAGTACGTCGGTGTGAATCGTGCGTTCGTGGGCTTCGTCTAGCATGATGACCGAATAAGCGGTCAAGTCAGGGTCCAATAAACATTCCCTCAACATCATGCCGTCCGTCATGTACTTTATAACTGTGTCCTGACTCGTGCAATCCTCAAACCGAATAGTATATCCAACTTCCTGGCCTATTCAATAATATCGATATACAGATTCAATTTACGTGATACGCGCTTTTACTCTTACTAAATATGCACGTCACGCACTGCACGAGTAAAAGAGGGAGCGAGTCACACGTGTTCTTGGGGGTCGGGAGGGGGTCTGACCGCCTTAGAATGGCTATTGACCCTCCACAAAATGGCTGCTACCCCCTGAGTAAAAATTGTAAAAAGTGTGTTTCTTTAAGCGTTTCTAGCTGATTTTTGGTTCAAAAGTCTCAGATTTTCGGCGCTTCGCGCCATATACACTTTTTTTGACTATATTTTGTTAAGCGGGATGGTGATCAATCTTATGTTGGTCATCTTCCCCATCCCTTCCAAAGCCAAAAATTTTTTGATTCCACCCCAATTTTCGGAAAAACTTGCGTTTTTTTTTGGCCAAAAATTGCAGGTCGTTCACCTCTAACAATAGCAGGGGAACCCCACTCAAAATTTTGAGCCGTTACGTGTATGTCAGGAACATACATGATGCATTAGGGAGTAGGATGAGAGGGGTATTACCTCTCGCTGAAGGCCCTAAAAATTAAATAACTACTGTAATTCGATTTAGGCTCAATATGAATGTAAGGTGTATTTTTGCAGATTCTAGATTTTACTCCTCCCTGGTCATCCTAACCTATGCATCTATGTTGAAGAAGAAGGTACTTGAAGAAAGACAAATAACACATTATATACACTGAAATAATATACAAATAATATGAAATATCCAAAATTAGAAAAAAGCATTCAGTATTGAGATTTAAACGGTTAGAAATAAAGTCAAAACTTTAAATTGAAAAAACTTTATCATATTAGTGCAGAATTTTTCAATTTAAAAAAATCATCAGCAACCATCCAGGATTATTTTTCCGTATACCTATGTACATTTTTAAAAGAAGAATCGATATTTTTAGCCATTGCGTAATGGATCTTTTGACAAAAGATATGTATGAAGGACCCGAAGAGACAGTGAAATTCAAAAATTCATTAGTCAATCTAGTGCATCATTTTTCGTTAATTAAATGGAGAAACCGACAATAAAGCCTACACGCTATTTTATATTTGTACAGCTTTTAGGCAGCGAGAGTGCATTTTTCAGGCATTTTCCACCGTTGCGTTTCTGTCAATAAAAAATAAAAATTTATACATAATACACATATTCAAGTGCAGAATTTCAGACTTTCTTATGAATTCCGACAGTTTTGAGCCTTTTACGGATGGAATGCCCGGGTATTTGAAAAATAAGGCAAAATATGGAAAGATGAAAAGCATGAAAGATAGCTCAGGAAAGGATCGATGAGCTTAAAAGCGCTGGGCAACGTCTACCGCGTGCAAAAACTCTAAGAAAACGTAAAAATTGAAACCAAAACAAACGGTCAAAAGTTCTAGGAGGGGTTTAAACCGAATTTCTTTGGATGGAGGGGTGAACGAGTGATTAATTTTGTTATTTAAAGTCAAATTTTGATAATTTATTCACTGCATTTTATTCTTCACGAATATTAGTAGGCGCTTTATCATGGTTCGAGCAAAAGGTTTTGGTCGAAAATGGCCTGAGGGGGTAATGCTTTTCGAAAGTCCTGGTAGAGAAGGGATACCCCCTATACAACCCAGTAAGCATGTATATATGCGTGTTACACCAACCGAGTCTGCAGCCAAATTCTTCGGCCACACGCTTAGCCACAGACATAGCGGCTACTCTCCTCGGCTGCGTGCAGCCGATTTTGCCGCGGGCCGTGAATCCAGCTTCAGCCAAATATTGCGTAATTTGAGTGGTTTTGCCGCTGCCCGTTTCGCCGATAACGATCAAAATCTGATTATCTTCGACGGCCTGCACCAGAGCCCGTTTGAGCTTGTAAATCGGCAGCGACTGGCGCTGATCGATAATTGAAACGGTCGTACGTGGCTTACCGTAAGTCGCCCTCACTCCGGCCACGTGCTTCTTCCATTCGGGCAAGTCGGAGCGCGGAGCTCGATCGCCACCTATATTGAGAAATTTTATTTTTCATTTCATTTTTTATTCTATCCCCATCAATGTACATGTGTACCAGACATGCAGAGCATAGGGATTCTGGGGGAATTGAAAATTTAAAGTGCCTTCTAGGCGCTAAAGTGGTGGGTACGCGTCAAAAACACTGTTTTTCGGCATTTCGAAAAAAATTTAAAAAATCGAACAAACTGAACGAAATGTAGTCAAGAAACGAGTAAATTGCCACTTTTGAGCAAATAGATAGCTAGAAACGCTTAAGACAACACTTTTTCTACGAATTTTTCGGTAACTTTTGGAAAATCACAAATGTGGGAGCGTGAAAAAATTTCTGGGGAGGGTTGAAAACTTTTCGGAGGCGGTGTGAAACCCGCTAACCCCTAAGATCATATATGAAGTGCACTCGAACGCAGAAGTATAACAGAGAAAGGAATGGGACATCCCTCAAGCAAAGTTGGTCTCTCCCGTTCCCCTAAAGACCAAGATTTCTTACCCCCCTCTCTGATTTTCGGCTAAAACTTGCACGTACATGCTTTTATTTTCAAATGTCTAAGATGAGGATGTACAATTAGATACTCGTTTCTCGCAACCAAATACATTAATTTGCATGCTTACACAAGGCAATCATTGTGAGGCAATATTGAGGTGAGATTTCGGTCAGTTTTTGCATATGCGATCAAATTTCAGCGATCTTTAAAGATTTAGGCAATCTATATTATTAACTAAGCATTGAATGAAATATTTTTTACAACACTGGCTAAGATTTTGATAGGCAAATTTTGCACCTTGAAAATTACTACGTTCATACTTGACATACCCTTCAAAGTTCACAAGCGATGAATTATTTGACAGGCAAACGTAAACTGAGCGCAGCGATAACGAATCTCTGAGCCCTGTATTCTTATAACGAAAGTGTAAATGAAAAATAATATACCGAGACTCGGTTGCGAATCGATTTCTGGCGCAATTTTTGACCACGGGCCATTTGATGTTTTCTCCTCCTCTTCTTTCTCACGTTGCTGCTGTATTTTAACTTCGCGTCGTTCTTTAGACAATGCGCTTTGCATCATAGCGGCCTGAGCTAAGCTACCATCTGGATTTTTAACTACCTATATTAGAAAAAAATATATAAAAATTGCTAGATATTCCATCATTGTGTGTACATTATATATATATATATTTATATATTATATATATATATATATATATATATATATATATATATATATATATATATATATATATATATATATATATATATATATATATATATATATATATATTCAGTTCTCGACAAGAAACTTGAACACCTAGCAGTCTTAAGTTTTACTGAGGATTGCATTATCTATTTCATGACGTAGGAGGTCGTCCTGTTTTAACACAGCAATACAAAACATATGTACATACGATGATGTCCTGTGTTGCAAGATAGGCCGATAAAATCCATTGTAAAAGGTTAAAATTTTGTGCCTAGAAGTGTACACACATACGGACGTAGATATAATATGTGCACAATTTAACATTAAATTTTTGAGTCATGGTTTTTCTATTGTATGTTTTACTGTTTACAAAGAACAGTTCACGAATATTGTGAGCAATAGAAGCGACGTAACGATGAATGCGGTTTGGGAATACTCGTGCAAAAATAACTTGCTGGTTTTGGCTATGACTTGAAAATTACTCGCTAAATACAATTAATAAAGTTGTATTTATACACAGCCAATAAATTGTATACGAAAGAAATAAACAGTAAGCTAGGAAGTTTACGCACGATATAAAAAACGTCCTACTGAATATGTCATAGAAAGTCATTTGAGTCTGGGAGCAGCATAGGTGCACAGCGTATTCGATCTGGGGGTCAACCGGTCAAGGGATGGGGTCAAAAATTGGGCATGTTTGGGCCAAAATGACCTCCGAAGCTGGTATAAGCGCTAAAATAGTGTTAAAACTACATTATTACACTGTTTCTGGTCAATTTAAAGCAAATTTTAAGAGAATTTTCAATTTACACCCGTTTCGGTCTTCATTTTGCCTCATTTTAACCACAAACTTTTCCATTTTTCCATTCTGTGGAGTCAGGCAGGACCCCCAACCCCCCGCTTGCATGTCTGGAGGCGAGGGTAAATAGGTTGTCTATGAACGGATAATAGAGATTATTTCGGCGTTGGGAAGGGGAAAGTTTGGGTTGGGTAAGGCTTGGTTAATTAGGTGGGTTAAAATTTTATGCATAAAAAGTCAATTTCTATGAAAAAACTGTATAAAAGGTAATTAATCTGCAGGCACAGCAAATTTTTGAGCTTTTCTTTCATGTAATGAAATGGACAAAAAAATTAGAAAAAATTGCATTCTCATAAAAAAACACAAAAAATGTGTAAAAACAAGGAAAATTTGAGCGGAGTATTGGAAAAATTTAAGATGCTAGAGGGGATCAATATTACCGACATTAAATTTTCAGATTCTCGAGGATTTGATCTAGAAGGGACAGTCGAAAGTCCATTGCTGATAGCATGAACGGCTCAAGCGGGGCAGGAGGTCCCCCTTCTTTCGTCCTCCTAGTTACTTGCATGCAACTGGGAGATTCAGTGATGCTTACTTAAGCGCTCATTGGGAATTTCAAGGCAAAACACTAAAAAATTCAGTACTTTATAGATTAAGTTTTGATTTTCATAATTTTTACGTTAAGATTTGGATATAAGAATGACACGATTTCCAATAATTTAAGAGGCACTGCTGTGACGTAGAATCCGGAGTAATAAGTGTTGGCGCGTATTACTTGTTTATTGACTGCATAAAGATCAAAAAATACGAAAAATAAGACACATGAAGTAGAATGCCAAATAAATTCAGCTTTCCACCCATAAAATTGTTCGTTTTAAATGCATTTTGATACGATTCAATCAACAATCGTTAAATCTTTGATGAAGAAAAGCGATTTCACTACTGAGTATTTAGAAGCTGTAATGCATTCTACGAGAAAGGCTTTGTGTGGAATCGAAGGGCCAAAATTGGTGGATTAATTCGAATTGAGTAAAAACTAAGCCTAATATGTTTAACTAATTTAGTAATAAAATATGCTATGCAGAATAAGAATGCGATGTGCATATACAAAATGACAAACGACACTCCAAATTCCTATTTTTAGTCGCAAATGGAAAAAAATTACATCTTTCTAAATAGTTTTGGATATTCGATAATTAGGGGTCATGTGCTTCTTTAAAAATCAATGTTTCACGCGACTTATTCACAGATTTTTCTCTGCAGCTAGCAAAAATTATCAATACTTTCCTTTGCAGGTCAAAAAAATTTGCACTGCGCAAAAAAACAACTCTGACTCCGAATGCCAATAATCCACGGAGTAACAGATATTAACTGATTTTATACCTTGACAGGCTCAAGATCCTGATGAGACCGGCCGTAACCGGCTAAAAATGGCGGCTCCTCCTCAACCAACTCAATTTCGATGTCTTCGTCGTCGTTCTCACCGTCTTCTCCATTTTTTGTTAAAAGACCTAACTCTTCATCGAAATCCGGTAGTTCTAAAAATGTAATACGAATATGTACATAAATGCAAGCAAACGTGAGTGTAGATGCATTCACTCTTCAAGATAAATTTAACAGCGCTATTGAGATCAGGGCAGCGTTTTTTTTGTACAAGGTCCGTTTGTACATATATGTACAAAGATGGTCCCTAAACGTCTTTGTACATTTTGTACACACAAATTTTCGGGTACTATAATATGGTACAGTAGCGATTTTAGTGTGGCAAAAACAGAGTTGTTCGACCTTTGGTGGTGTATTTTAGCTAATTTTTGGGTTTCTGAGGGCAAACATCACTAATGATCGTCTCAAAACGGCGAGAAGCGCCGAAAAATTTGACATTTTTCCTTTCAAAATGCAATTTCTGACGTTATAAATATACATATATAGAACACACAATTACTCATTTAAGCGCCGGAAATTTTTGCGAATTTCAAACCTTTTTTGCAGTTTTTGTCTTCTTAAAAATCTTTCTAACTGTACAAAGAAGGTGACCAAAAGTCTTTGTACATCGGGAAAAATCTTTGCCGAATAGAAAAAAACACTGGATCGGAGCTTAGTGATTAAGTTATTTTTTATAAAATAAATGGATATCCTACAAACAGATCGAAGTCGAGGTGAACTTCACTTTTACGCTCCTAATACTCTAAATGTTGCAAACGCTAAAGAATTCGCAGGGGTTGTCGTGCTTGGAACTACGCTGTCTAGCTTTTAGACGATTCGGGATAACAACATGAAATCGTGTTAGTAAAGTCATATATGTACATGGGCGTACGCAGAGGGAATGATCTCAAAACTTTCGCCGTTTCGCGCCTTAGTATCATTATTTTCCATAAGTTTGGCTCAAGCGCGGCTCAATAAATGTCATTTTTCATAAGCCATTGAGAGAAAAAATTTATTCAAAAATTTTCGATTCTATGAGCTTAATGGGTAGAACAGATTCGGAAACGTCAGAAAATGAACTTTGTTTTGTCTACTGCCGAACATATGCCGAAATATAGGGTCATCAATTTTCCGACCGCTCATCCCCTCCCTAAAAAAAATATAGGTTCACAGACATGGCCGATCTGGGAGGTCAATGAAAGTTCGAAGAATATACATATATAAATTATGAAAAAATAGTCAAATTTAGAGCCAATTTTCAAAATAATTGACGATTTTGCGGGGGAAGGTGGTTTTTGAGCAGTAAAGCCCCTTTTACACTGCTACAGTGGTCGCCATGAAAGATGACGCGCCATCACGCTCAGAATTATAATGGATGGTGCGTCGCAAGCGCCGCGTTACGTCCATGCGCCATCATCTCTTTTTTCTATTAAGCGCCATTAACCTCCATCATCCCGTTAATCTGGCGATGCGGACGGCGCAATTTTGCTATTAATAGCGCCAACAAGAAGGAAGCGCGCCAGCATTCACGTACACGCTTCCGTGTTGGCGCTATTAATAGCTAAATTGCGCTGTCCGCATCACCAGATTAACGGGATGATGGAGGTTAATGGCGCTTAATAGAAAAAGAGATGATGGCGCATGATGGACGTAACGCGGCGCTCGCGACGCACCATCCATTATAATTCTGAGGGTGATGGTGCGTCATCTTTCATGGCGACCACTGTAAATTCCCTCAAGCCCCCAAGGTCATGTATGATTACCAGCACTGTTTTTTTTTGTACGAGCCTCTTTGTACATGTACAAAGATCTCCGGAAAAGTCTTTGTACGAGCGAAAATTTTTTTGTACACATACCGTATAGATATGCAATTGAATGTACACATTTTTACATACTACTAGATTGTTATCCGTGACCCTCACGCTTCGCAGAAGGTGTAACTTTGTCCTAAATTCAGCTGGTTATATTAGTTCGACCCGAAACGCCAAAATTTTCATGAGTCTTAGGTTCAAATTACACATAAAATTCGACTCAGCTAGTTAAAATGACTTGTGCTACACAATAATAAATAATAAGCGGTTGCAATGTGCTGACTGAATCTCATAATAGACACCAATTTGCTGATGAATTTAATGCAACGCAAAGATAAAAGAGTCAATTTTATCTTCAAATGGTATAAAACAGTGCAAAGTTGTTTAATAGTTCTTTTTTCTCCATAAAATCTTTATAAAACAGTGGAAATAGATGTAAAAGATGCTTCAATCGGTACAAAGATGCTTACAGATAGATTTTGGAGTGTTAAATTCCCGTGCTTGGATCTAAATAGAATGTAATTATGATACTCGGCGCAAAGCGCCGAAAATTTTTAGAAGTTTTGCTAAAAAATACTCAAAAAAACGTTAAAATTACTATTACTTTGCCCCAAAAAGTCTTTGTACATTGTACAAAGATGGCTCCGAAAATCTTTGTACGAGCCTCAAAATCTTTGTCTCGTACAAAAAAAAAACAGTGATTACCAGACATGCACATTATGGGAATTCTGTGGGGGAATTAAAAGTGCGCTTCTCTGAGCCCAAAAATGCTGGGTACCAGTGTTCTTTTTTGTACAAGGTCCGTTTGTACATGTACAAAGATGGTCCCTAAAAATCTTTGTACATTTTTTACACACAAATTTTTAGGTCCCATAATACGGTACAGTAGCGATTTTAGTGTGGCAAAAACAGAGTTGTTCGACCGTTGGTAGGGTATTTTAGCTTATTTCTGAGTCTCTAAGGGCAAAAATCACTAAGAATCGTATTAAAACAGCGCGAAGCGCCGAAAAATTTGACATTTTTCCTTTCAAAATGCAATTTCTGACATTTTTATGATATATAGAACACTTGCGAATTTCAAACCTTTTTTTGCAGTTTTTGTCTTCCCAAAAATCTTTTCATCGGGAAAAATCTTTGTTGAATACAAAAAACCGTGCTGGGTACACGTCGAAAGCATCGCTTTCCGGCGTTTCTGATGATGCTCTATCTTTTTAGAACACAAAAACATAGAGAATTTTTAAATAAATTAGAAAAATCGAACAAAGTGCACAGAATATAGTCAAAACATGAGTACTATAGCGCAAAGCGCCGAAAATTGACACTTTTGAGCAAAAGGATCAAAGCGCTTAAAAACGCCTTTTCAACGAATTTGCAGAAAATGTTTGA
This sequence comes from Mermis nigrescens, assembly GCA_036768485.1. Lineage (NCBI taxonomy): Eukaryota > Metazoa > Nematoda > Enoplea > Mermithida > Mermithidae > Mermis > Mermis nigrescens. The sequence continues at coordinate 663,003 of JAVLUZ010000249.1, read as the reverse complement.
AAATTTTCGAAAAATCGCGAATTCTGGGGGAAGATAAAAAAATTTCTGATTGTGGGAGGTAAAAATTTTTCTGGGGGGGTTTAGACCTCCAAATCCCCTCCCCCAGATCATGTATGATGATTACCAGTCAATTGGATACAGTTAGCCGCCCGCATTTGCTGCAATTCCCAGCGTTCAGGCGACGTGAGGCGTTTTTTGCGTTGGACGGCCGAGCCGACGATGTCGCTGGTTTCGCCACCGAGCGTCGCGAGCGACGTCGTCGGACGATCGGGATTTCGCGCCGCCGCCGTCGCCGAGTCGTCGGCCTTTGACGACAGCCGGACGACGGAAGGGTCGTCGGGGTTTAAGTCTTCGCCGGTCGTCTGATCGACGTCACGCATCGACAAACTCACGCGCTCCCCCACTCGGCTCAGCACTTTCACGAATATCTATAAAAAAGGATAGGCGAGTGAAGAAATATTTTTGTTTTTAACAAGGGTCTCGCACTGAGAAAAAAATTTAAAATTTTTGAAGTCTACTAAAAAATCACCAAAACAGGTCTTTTAGCACACTTATGGACCCTGAAACTCACAATTTTCGCCATGGAGGTGTGAGGGCATACATTTAAGAGGGAAGATGGAGGATCCCCCACCCAAAACTGGTCGTCCCCCAACCCATCCCACAGAACAAGAAAATTTTTGAACCCGTCCCCCTCCATTTTTGGAAAAAAATTAGATTTGTTGGCTGTTTTTAGGTGTTTTTTGACCATTTTTGGCCAAAAATTGGAGGTCATCTACCTCTATCTCCTTAAATATGGCCGAGGACCCCCACCAAAATTTCGAGCCCTTTCATGTGTATCTATGGGAGGCTTAATCCTCCTCAAGCTGTTTTGGGACCGAATTTATCGCTCGAACCATGAAAAAGCGTCAAACGACGTCTAACGGTATAATTTAAAGTAGAAGTACTTACATATGTATTTTTCGAACTCACTTCGTTCATCCAGACGCTTTTTTCCATTATTTAGTATATATTTGATGTTACAGATCATTCCATCGCCCTTATCATTAATCGTTTTCAAACAAATTTAACCACAAAAATTTGAGAATAAAATGCAACGAATTATGTGACAAAATTTGACATTAAAAAGCAAAACCCTCGCAAGACTTTTGACCATGTGCTTCTTTATGATGAAAAATACTGTAAAAAGTTCAATTAAAAAACTGACTGGCGTGGATGTTCCGCTTTAGCTCTGCAGTGATTTTGCGACCAACAAGGAAAACAGGGTAGCAATCAGTACGTGATCTTGGAGGAGAGAGTGTTGAGGGGTTTTCACCCCCACCTTCAGAAATTTTTCACCCCACCCAGAATTCGCGATTCTTCGAAAGTTGAAACTTCCGTAAATTCGTAGAAAAGGTGCTTTTTAAAGCGTTATCAGCGATCAATTTGCTCAAAAATGTCAAAATTTCGGCGCGTTCCAGTGGCGGATCCAGGATTTTCCTAAGGGGGCGGTACCTCTAGGGAGGGGGCCGAACCCTGACTTGAGCGGAAAAATTAGCCGTTTTAACCCGAAAATCGCTATAAATCGCTCATGAATCATTAATTTTGCGCACTATTTTGGGCCAATGGGGGGCGGCCCCCCTAAATCCGCCCCTGGCGCGTTTCGATTATATTTTGTCCGATTTGTCCAACTTTTTTAATTTTTTCGAAGTTTCTTATGTTTTTGTGCTTTAAAAAATGAAGTATAGTCAGAAAAGGCGAAAGTCGATGTTTTTTAACGCGTTCCCACCATTTTTGGGCCCATAGAGTGCGCTTTAAAATTTCAAACCCCCAGAATTTCCACGCTATGCATATCTGAATAGCGCACTTAAAAAAGCAAAATTTTTTCAATAAAATTAATTTTTTTCAGTTACCTTTTGTCCGCGCTTAACGACGTCTTCAGCAGAGATGACGCGTTCTTTTCTCAACTGCGAAATATGCACCAGCCCTTCAACGCGCTTTTTTATGCCAAACATTTGCACGAAGCAGCCGAACGCGCGAACGTTCGAAACGTGCCCTCGATAAATTTTGCCTGGCTGCGGCTCGTCGTCCAAATCGCAAAATGACGACGACGATGGCGAATTAGCTTTGCGACGCGGCGAATGAGCTGCGCGACGCGGCGACTCAGCTCTGCGACGCGGCGATTGACCTTCGCGACGCGGCGATCGATCTCCGCGACGCCGATCGTCGCTCGGCCATCGACTCCGATTTCTGGATGCAGGGCTGAAACGAAAAGCGAAATACGGCTCCTTTGAAAATTCAAAACTGAAATATGCGCAGAATTTCAAATTTAAAATCTTAATTAATATTCGAACTACGCAGTAAAACAAATTCAGAACAAACGGCTAGGCAGACACGTAGAATTAATAATTTGAACGCGGTACTAAAAGATATACGAATGCATAGATTAATTTTCTTCTTTTTTAGCTTTCTTTTTGCAGGATTGATCGAATCGTCGATTTCGCTCGATACATGAGAAAGGCGATGCTATTATAGTGCATGTACAGCGTGAGAACAGGCCCGTATGCCCGTATCCAGGATTTTTTTCTGGGGGGACACGACAAATCTTCTTTTAAAACATAAGGTGGACCACGGCATGAATTTTATTTCGCAAATTTTGCTACCCGGATACCTAAGATATGGTAAGAATTCAGTGGAAACCATACATTATCGTATGGGTTAGGGGTTTTCACCCCCGCAAAAAATTTTTCAAACCCTTTCCCCAGAATTGACGATTTTTGAAAGTTCTAAAAAATTTTCTGAAAATTTCTAGAAGAGATGCTTTATTAAAACTTTTTGCGCTTCGCGCCTTTATACTCATGTTTTGACAATATTTTGTTCAATTTGTTCCGACTTTTTTGATTTTTTTCGAAATTTTTCTACATTTTATGCTCTAGAAAGATAAAGCATCGTCAGAAACGCTGAAAACGATGTTTTTGACGCGTACCTACCATTTTAGGAAAAAGGGCATTTTAAAACCCCCCAGAATTTCCAGACTGCATGCATGGTGGAAAACATCTCTTTTAGGACTGGAAGGTCTGTGGTGGCGCGTTCAGGCGCCCTCCGGAAAGGTCCGGCGCAGAGCTCCGGAACATTTCGCAAAAAGAGCACTTCAATTGGTACTTTTTAACTAAAAGATCGCTAAAAATGTTTTAAACTAGACATTTTCTAAGATTTTCTTGAACGACTGAAACTTCAAGATGTAAAAATTTTTTGGGCAGCTGAAAAACTTTTTGCGAGAGCGGGGGTTAAAACCCCCAACCACCCATCGTCCTGAAGGTCAAAGAGGATTCGCAAAAAGTGTCCCATTCGGCACCGAAATGCACTACTTCGGCAAATCGTGCACAAGAGCATTTGATCAACTAATTTTTGTCAGCCAATTAAAACTGAGAAGTTCGCCGAAGGTAGTTTATCGCAGATTATGTTTTTAATCCATACATTTACATAAAGGGCACGCGCAAGCAGTTTCATTGTAAAATTGATTTATTTCCAGCATTTTTGTTGCTTTTAAAACGCTTTGTATCTTTCTTTAAATCGTAAAACAGCTACAGGTAATATGAAACTTTTGATTTGAATATTCGATGAAAACTTCAAGAATGTTTAGTAAAAGATACAACTCACAGTAGAGGCAAGGCTTTACTAATCACGTGAGTTTGATAAAACTCTCTAATATACACAACAGAGCAGTGTTTTTTGTTTAACGTTCGTTTGTACATGTACAAAGAAGGTCCCTAAAAGTCTTTGTACATTTTGTACACACAACTTTTTGGGTACTATAATATGGTACAGTTGCGATTTTAGTGTGGCAAAAACAGAGTTGTTCGACCTTTGGTAGTGTATTTTAGCTAATTTCTGGGTTTCTAAGGGCAAAAACCACTAATAATCGTCTCAAAACGGCGCAAAGCGCCGAAAAATTTGACATTCTTCCTTTCAAAATGCAATTCCTTACATTAGATATATAGAACATACAATTGATCATTTCGGCGCGAAGCGCCGGAAACTTTGCGAATTTCAAACCTTTTTTGCACTTTTTGTCTTCCAAAAAATCTTTGTACATATACAAAGACGGTCCCCAAAAGTCTTTGTACATCGGGAAAAATCTTTGCCGAATACAAAAAACACTGCAATAGAGCAAAAAAATGTAATATATATCCTAAAAAACAGAGATGGGTTCTTTTTGCGACAACCTTTGACCTTAAAACAGCGCGATATATGGTCTTTTAATAAATATGATCTGAGCGTTTAAATAAATCTTTCAAGCGAACCTGCGATCCGAAGGGCTGCGTCTTGATCTGTAGTGCTTCTTGTCTTCACTCCGAGACCTGCTACGCCTTGATTTTCGGCGAACCAAAGACCGCGATCTGCTACGGCTACGCTGATTACGTTTCCGTTTTTCCTGATCGTTTTTTATTTCCTTTCTTTTTTCCTAAACAATTCATGGACGGAATACGACTTCAAAACGCAATTAAAAACAATTAAATACAGTAACGGTATTAAACCATTCAAATACCGCTCACACATACATAATTGTGATGTACATACAATTAAGTACTGAAGAACAATCAAATAGAAAATAATGTCTTCCCAACAAACTATAAGTGTCGTAGCAGTATGTGCAACAGTGGGCAAAATTTTTTAACCCTAATTCACCCGCTCTTCGCAAAATGACTAAACTATTTATTCCTCCCCCTAATTTTAATCAATTGCATTTCCGCTAGAACGGGGATTAGGCATCCTCAGCAAACGTCAGCCGTCCCAAAAAAAATAATGAGATTTGTCGGTCTCCGCTAGCACTCCATTTTTCGGAAAAATAGCATTTTAAGGTTGTTAATGTGCTTTTTGCCTTTTTTATCTGTAAAAAAGTCGGCTACTTCCTCACGAAAATGGCCGACTACTTGCCCGGGTACCCGAACGGGTACCCGGGTAGAATAATTTTACTACCCGGGTACCCTACGGGTACCCGGGTATACCAGTACCCGAATCCCCTGATATAAAATAGAAAATTAGCGCTGAAGTTATGCAATATGTGCGAAGAATTGAATTAGAAACCTAGAAACATATTGCTTCTAAAGTGCGACTGAATCACAATGTAAATGTGATTGGATATAATCAACCGTAAAATGTTAAATAAGTGAGTCTCTTAATATTTCCTATTAACACATTATATCGCGCATACAGTCTAGGCATATTCCATTATTCAGCTCTTTAGTTACATTATTTTATTTGTGCCGAATTCTTCTTATTCTTCATTGCAAACAAATTTAAACAAGAAATTATCTGTTAGCGACACTGTTTTTATAATTCATTCACTTCTGTGACCATTATATAAATTTAAACTGCAATTTTTATTCACATCGTACGCGCAACTGTTTTAGTTGGACCTGGTTCAAAGCCTATCGATGTTCCAAATGCAGTCAGCCATAGGCGTAGCCAGGGGGGCATTGGGGGTACCTGCCCCCCGAACTTTTCAGAAATATTGTTGATTTTTTTGTTCAATAATGTATGTCCAGAAAACTAAGTTAAAAAAGGCAAAAACTTCAAAATTTTCCGCGCCGAGTCATTATTATTTATTGCTATATAGATCCAACAAATTTAAAAGCTTGAATCAGCTAAAATAATCCAGCACTCCACATCACTTTAGTAATTTAATGCACTATTTGTTCGTTGAATGAAACTGCGCATGTTTGTTGAGCATGATAGTAAAAGTGCGAAAATGATTGTGAACCAGTTTGTCGATTCTCTGCTTTGTTTGTCTTTTGTGTACCAGTTTGTCTATTCTTTGTTTCGTTTATCTTTCTTTACAAGAACACATAATCCCATTTTAATTGGAAGGAATGGCCAAATTTTCTTATGTTTTTGCGCATTTCTTGTTCTATGAACTGCATTTTCTTAATTAGAAGGCCACAAATGGGCCTGAAAACGGTAAGAACAAAATTTTTATGGATACATCTTTCTATATCTTATTGGCAGCGACCCATTGCTGCGCTATGTACCCAGCAGAGGTCGAAAAACGCATTTCAGATCAGTTTGTGCAATGTAGGAGTTCATCAATTTTAAGTGTTTTTGGGCTTGCTTCCGAACCGAGATTTGGCTGATTTTGCGAAAATTTTAACGTTACTATTTAACATTAAATGTTTTTTTACAAAATTTCCCGGGACTCTGCCCCGGATCCCGCTCGCCACCTCAGACGTCCCGCAGCTATAAAACCTCGTTGTACGTGTGCATCGAGATTTTAGCGAAAAAAGCCAGGTAAAAGGGTTAGGAATTTCTAAAAATTTCCGGCGTTTCGCGCCAGCATTAATTTGTCTGTTTTGTATGATTTAAGCGGTATAAATTGAGTTTAATGTGCAAAAACGTCAAAATTTTCCGGCGCATAGAGCCGCCAGTTACTGTTCTTTCTTTTTGTAAAGCTCCAGCATTGCGTTAAAAAGCCTGAATCACTCAAAATATCTTCAGTCAAAGTTAGTAATTCGCAATTTTCTTGTTAGAAGCTTGAATTGTCAAAACTGTTTTGTACAAATTTGATAATTTTCTGCTCCATCAGATTATTAGTATTCACAGAGCTACAAACTGTTAAGGGTTGAAAAAATGACTTAAATTCTTGGCACTTTGCGCCACTTATGAATTCCGAACTGTTTGTCAATAGAAAGGCCATAAATTCTACATGAAAACGTTTATGCCCCCGAACCAAAATTCTGACTACGTCTCTGCAGTCAGCTCCAGATAGACTTACACTTGTTTTTGAATAAATTTTCATTTCCGGTTGATTTCAAAATTGCTTTTCGTCAATGTGTTTTCCTGCTTCAAATATTTTAATGACGCTATGAAGATACAAAACCTGCTTCACGATTTTTTGCTTTGAATTATGAAAATGACTTAAATTTCATTAAATGCATACAAATTCTTCAGATTAAAGCCTTGATTCTATTTAATTTTGCATTAATTTTTCAATAATTTAACTGCTTAAATATCACTTTGCCCTAGACCTCACTGTCAACCGTAAATAAACGATGTTCACTGCATTCTCTTTTATCTAAGGTCCTACCCGGGTATACCCGGGTAATGGAATAGCCGGGTACCCGGGTAGTAAAATTTGCAAAGTGTGCAGCTCTAGCCATTGTAAGCTCTTTTTCAAACCCTCCTTAGATATGTTCTAATATTTGCCAAGCATTTAATTATTCCGCAATCATTCATCAAAATTAAGCCTATATTTCAATATTCATACAAAATTTAAGCGCTCCGCACGTGTGGTCAAAAGTTAGGAAATCGACTGTAATCTGAAACTGATCAGCTGCACATAAAGGCCCGTAATCTAAGATCAGCTCGAAAAGAAGTGTTGGTTGCGAGCCACTGTTTTTTTTTGTACAAAGACTTCGATTTTTTTGTTCAATAGGAAATCGGCCAAAAGCTGTCTATACTGTGCGTACAAACTTGTGCAAAGATCGCTCTAAAAAACCAAAGAACTTTTATATATTTTTACACATAATAATTTTGTACAATCCTCAAAATCTTTTCCCCGCACAAAAAAAACGGTTTTGCAAACCCTTGACAAATCGAACGCTCTGTGAAAAATTCCGAGCTTAACACAATAAATGATAATCAATGACCGTGAGACCGTAGGTACACAAAGTCAGAGTCAGCACGGGGGCGGTAAAATCTCAGGAATCCAAACAGTAAATTTGATGTACACGAATTTTTTCGTTGTTCAAACGACCAAAATGGTCTAAATAGCCTATAAAACGTCTTTTTATGGTAATTTCGCATTTTAGAAGCATTTTAATCATTCATTTTGACCGCATTATATCACTTGCAACACTAAAAAATAAAGAAATTGATCAACTTTTGGCGCTTTTTGGGTAAAAAAACACATAAAAGTACTCAGCGCCGAAAAATTTTGACTTTTTTACTGCTTTTGACTCCAAAAATGATGCAAAAAAACGTTCCATAAGCTCAAAATCGCCGGACGGACAGTAACTGTCTGGCTGACTCTTCAGTGGAGGGATTCATACCCCCTCACCACCCTCCTAATGTGCATGTATAGTAGCTACATAATGTCCAAGCTAATTATCTGGCCTCTTAATATGCACAATCTTAACTCCGTATAGAAAGAGTTATTCTATTCGCTCGTTATAGAGACATATACAAGAATCAGAACGTATTTGAATTAGCATGCTGCCGTTACTTTTTCTCCACTACTGAGACGTCGATTTGACGTTTGTTTGTCAGAAAGCCCAACCCATTCTTAAAAAGGAAAAGCACTGCTAAAAAGCACAAGCCGGCTAATATACCAATCTGCGCGTTGTATAGGACTTGGAGGCGAACTTCTTGATTTGAACACTTTATCAGTAATGCAGCTTTTGTATATTACACATATGTACGATCAGGGGCGTAACCAGGATTTTATTTGGGGGGCAGCGAAATTTCTGAACTCCTATATCTCGAGAACCATTGGAAGATATGCGAAAATAAGTGCATTTTTGAGCGTTCCTTGATGAGATCTAATGCCACAGTCAATAAAAAGAAATTTTTGAAATAAAAAAATTTGCTGAATTGCAAACTTGCATATGAAAAATCCGTCCTTTAACATAGCTGTGTGACTAATTTCTCAATATCAAGTTAAAGCTTAACTCTGAAACATTTAGAAATGCTTGTATTTGCATTCAATTATGCGATTTTTGCAAAGAAAACGAATGCATGAAATAATTAAGCGGCGCGAAGCGCCTAAAATTTCTGACATATTCGCTATTTTTAAGTCAAATCTGGGCTTCTAAGGTGAGAAATATGATAGAAAATAAGAAACCCAGCGCGAAGCGCCGTAAAATTCTGAGTTTAGCAGCTCAAAAGTGTGCTAAAAACGCATTTTGACTGTCTTTTTAGTGAACTTTGAGAATTTTTTAATTTTCCTTTGGTGGGTCCTTGTAAGAAAAATGATATTTTTTCATTTCGGAAGGGATGGGGTGTCGCCCACCGCCCCCGGCTGGTTACGACAATATATGTACATATATAAACTTATGGTTTTTTAGCACCTCACTAATGAAAGTTGCCCTATCCCGTGCAAATAAAATTTTGGTCCTTAGCACGCTTTTTGACGTATTTTTCGCAGAAATCCAAAACAAAATTTCGGCGCTTGGCGCCGAGTATCATACTTAGTTTATTTGAGCTCAAGCGCGCGATTCAAACACTCCGCCATTAATCGTCGTGCAAGCTAAAAGATTAAGCATTTGTATTGTCCATTTGTTTAACGATTTCTAGCACAAAACAATTACTTTGTGACAACTTTGCACTGTTTTCTGTTGTTTGAAAACCAAATTAGCTTCTTTATGTTTATTTGCCATTCAATTCATAAGCGCAGTGGCGTCTCTAATCAAATTAAATTAGTGTATGGCAAATGCATTATCATTTCTGATCCTGTAATAAGTACAAAAGTGTCAGCTTTCTCAGTTTACTGAGCATTATGAAGCCAGTAATTGTTATTTAGCATAAATTTCTTAATTTATTCAAATCTAAAAAGAATGATCAAGAAAAAATTGATTCGCATAATATCATCGAATTTTCGAACAAAATTAAAAAAGGACATGCATTACTGACGGCATGGTAAAAAACGAGCGTGCAAGGGTAAGCCAAAGCCATCCCCTGCTAATAAAAAAAATTCCATTAGGACCAGAACTAATGGGGTTCGTGCTAAAATACGCTGATACACATATATGTACATATTTCACTTTAAACTATATGACACTCTGTTTGCTTCGTCTCACACTAGCGAGTAACGCCCAGAAATTATTGAAAATCTATTTCCTACCGATTTTATTGAATCGAATTCTAATTCATTGATGTCGTTGCCTTTCCACTTGGGCAATAAATTTTCAAGCTCGGTCATTAAACATGTTGGATCTTTTGTATCAACATTAGGCAGAGCTAAAGCTGGCAACTTTGCTTTCAAAAATTCCTTATCTACAATGCCGTGCAAACTCTTTGAATCAGCCTTGCTCAATGCGTCATCATCTTTAGCGTCTAATGCGCCTGAAAAAGGGTATTTCATTTACAGATAAAAACGCTAAATGAGTAGATTACAAGGAGGAAAAATGAAAAGAACAAAATGTGCTTCGTCATTGCAGACAACCGGCGAAGTAAATTCACATGGATAACCCGATTCTAATAGAAAAATAATTCAAGACAAGACAACAACATTGTCAATGAATCTGATTCGGAAACGGAACTAAAAAACGATTATAATTATGCATTAATTATTATGATTATAAATAATTAAATTGACTAATACGCGTAAAGATTTAATTGGCACACATAATACATGCACGCACATAGGGGTTGAGGGGGCGGTATTACACCCCGCTGAAGTGTCAGTTAGAAAGATACTGTCTGACGATTTTGAGCTGACGGAACCTTTTCTGCATTATTTTCGAAAACAAAAGCTGAGGTTTTAGTCGTCAATTTTTTATATTACATATTTTTATATTTATATTTTTTGTTGTATTCATTATGCAAATGCAATGCAAGTAGTGAAAATTTCAGATTTCACCACTCGCGGTCAACATATTCTTAATTTTACCCTCCCTGACCACCCTGACCATGCAATGCAACTGTAACTAAAAGTTAGAACTCGACAACATTCAACACTTATTGGTGTCAGGTGCAAAATTGTCAACTGAGCAATTGAAATAAGTATGTATTCTTCTAATTTTAGTGTCTCAACGTTTACAATTGAGCCACAATTCCAAGTTAAATGCACTAAGTTTGTTGATATCTGCATCGAAATAAAAATATTACCTACTGATGGATTTATCCGAGTATTAAATTTCTGCTTATTTACTGAGTGTTAAGCTTACTTACTTCAATTAATCGAGGGAACAACTTAGCACCTCACAAAATATTAAAAGTTTCAGGCCCAAGTACAGCTCTAATATGAAGCGTACATAGACTGGACGCAGTATTGCGATGGGGTAATAATCATCCTTTCCTATAATTCCAAAAAACTGGGTTCTGTCAACGATTTTAGGACAACGCAATTTGTGCAATAAAATAGCTTAATCCAAAGCAGTCATCCAGCTTTTCTTTCAACTATATTAGTCAGTTTACTGCCAGAAGTATTGTTTGAAAAGTGCAAATTTATCGTAAATCATATCTCAATAAAGTGAGTTATCAGAATAAAGTTATTCAAACCTCAAAAATATTTATTCCATTTAATAAACGCATTTTTAGACTTAATTGAATTCTCTTATAAGCTCATAAATGGCATAACAAGAGACTGATGCGAGGTCATAGCACAGTTTTTCTGTATTCAGCAAAAATTTTTCCCCATGTACAAAGACTTTTGGGAACCGTCTTTGTATATACATGTACAAAGATTTCTGGGAAGACAAAAACTGCAAAAAAGGATGAAATTCGCACAAATTTACGGTGCTTCGCGCCGAAATGAGTAATTGTGTGATCTATATATCTTTATAATGTCAGAAATTGCATTTCAAAAGGGAACATGTCAAATTTGTTGGCAATTTTGAGACGATTATTAGTTATTTTTGCCGTCAGAAACCCCAAAATTAGCTAAAATACACTACCAAAGGTCGACAACTCTGTTTTTGCCAAACTAAAAAAGCTACTGTACCATATTATAGTATCTAAAAATTTGTGTGTACAAAATGTACTAAGACTTTTAGGGACCATCTTTGTACATGTACAAACGAACCTTGTACAAAAAAACACTGGGTCATAGTAGCATTTTAAGCAGTAAAAAAGCATATTGCGATCACCATTTACTATATCGCTGCTCATGGATTTCACCTTCCCCCTATGATGACCAACTCGACCTTGCCCATCTATGGAAGCAAAGTATAAAAATTCAAGAATATAAAGCGAGCGTTTCTTACTTTTTAGCTTTTTAAACTACTTTTTTAACTTAACTTACTTTTTTTAACTCCTTTCATGTGTTGAATCAGTCGCAGTAAATTGGCGATAAAAGAATCGTCAAACTCGGCTCCATTCTCGACAAGAGCCTTTTTAAAACCAGGCAACGATGAATTTTTGTCAGCCAAGTGAATTATAAATTCAGCCAAGTCTTTATCGTTCAATCCCAAATGATTTTCAAGTTCAGTGCATATTTTAGAGACCAACGATAAATGTTCTAGTTTTTCCAGCTCGGAAACCATTGCAGCTAAACGCCAACGTAAATTAAAGCACCATTTTATAGTTTCATCAAAAATACATGTAAACAAGGCTCGCAAGGCTGAAAATGAAATGTTGACATTATGATTAAAATGACGCTAATGATTAAAGATGCAACACGAGAAATATATAGAAGTTTCTAAAAAATTACTAGCACCATGCATCAAGTTTATTGCTTTTCATTTGAATTTGTATTTTACAAACTTATTTTTCATTTATTGCTCGAGCAAATGTAAAAAATTTTCTACGTATTCAGAAGTGCATATACTTTTACATTTCGGTGGCTATCTTAATTTATACAGTTTCTAACCTATTTTCAGTTAAATTAAATTTAAACATTCTCAGGCAATGGATACAGAAAACTACCTGATGAGGTACTTTATTAGCGCAGAAGGGAGAACATTTTCGCTCTTAACATGTTCGAAGCACGAACGGCAGAAAATTTTGGCTTTTTACATGTTCAATTCATTTTTTTTGCCCTACGTGTAGGTGATGCAGAAAATTATTAGGTAAAGCCATGCAGAGAATATGGCACTCATACCGCGAATAAGTCAATCATAAAGACCAGGCCCGTATCCAGGGGGAAATTAGGGGGCGCGTGCCCCCCCCCCGCCAAAATAGAATTTTATAATGAATTTTTGCTTCACTCCCTTGCTTTTTTTAGCCAAAAATGGCAAAAAATTTGTAGGGTGAATTCAGAAGCATGATTAGGCTGATTTTGTAAAAATGTAACCTTACGATTGAAAATGGAAGTGCTCTTTTTACAAAATTTTCTGGGCTCTGCCCCAGACCCCGCTGGGGGACGCTTGAGCGCGCCAACACAGACCCCCAGCCCTGAAATAGATGGCTTCCGTTGAATTCTCATCGTACTAAAGTATCCGAGTAGCAAAATTTGCAAACGAACTTCATCCTTTAGTTCCCCCTTACGTTTTAACAAATTTTGGTCGTGCCCCCCCCACCAAAGCAAAATCATGGATACGGCGGGCCTGATAGAGATAGTCGTCCGTCAATACAACTGCAGTGGATAAATTTGGTGTTATTAGATTTGGCACAATAATGAATAATAATAAATAAATACAAATATTTTATTATGGAGTCCGTGAAACACATAAAATACAATCGAAAGTATGGCAGCAAGAAATCAATCTAGCGCCCGAAATATTATCACATTTTTACCCTTTTCAGCGCGAATTAATAAATTTTTAGCCTGTAGGCAAAGAAATTAAGGTCGTGATCAAGCCAATATCACCGTTAACAAGAAAGGAACAAGAAAATATTTATTGTCCAGAAATAATACACGAAATTTGGTAAAACACGAATACATGATGAAACAGCGACTGAACAAAAGGACATACAGATACGAGTGTGATACAACTAGGTATGCCCCGACAATAAAACTGTAAAATCACAGAATTTGAGCAAGATTTTGATGAAGAGGAAGTGGATACTATAGAGTAGCTGGGCTAAATTACAGTCACAAGTATGTTCTTGTATCAATTACAAAGCAGTGTATGAAGATTTTATCAAAATCTATACTCGATCATTTCTAAACATACTTGCGAGTGTGCAATTAAATTTTATAGAAAAATGGTTACGAGCCTGATATGGCATCCCTGTTTCCTAATATTTTTTTGAGAGCCAGTGCATTGTTTTACTAAAATCTGGTAATGTCCGAGCCTTAACGATCGATTTTGTTGTTGTATTTCAATATTAGCTGAATAAAGTTGTTGCTCTTTATTTGTTTCGTGTCTTGCAGCTGTTGGAAGTATTCCCAGGTTCTAGTGGCCATTTCCACTAGAAAAAACCCAAAAACCCCAAATAAAACCCAAAAACCCTTCAAAAAAACCAAAAAACCCAGAAAGAACCCAAAAACCTTAATTCAAAATTTTCAAATCTGGGTTTTTTCCATCCCTGCTTCTAACTAGGACGCTAATGTTAAAACGATTGAAAAAATTCGGTGGTTATATACCCTAATGTTTAAAACATAGAAAAAACCCGGTGGGAAATAAACCAGACAGGTACCCAAAATACCTGAAATGTGTTGCAACTAGGGATCGACCGGAGCTCCGGCTCCGGCTCCGGCCTCCGGCTCCTCCGGCATTTTTTGGTCCTCCGGCCTCCAGCGGCCGGAGGTATAAAAAAGGGGCCGGAGGCCGGAGGTTTTTTGAACCGAATCATTCAATGCTATAACGCTCTTCTTTTCTTTTGAAGCTTAGCACTCAGATTGCCTATTTTGTGAATTTGTACAACATAGTTTCCCAAGGTCGAAAGTTCAGGGGGTGAAATCCCAAAATTTAGGACCACTAAATTTAGAGTCTACCCTTTTTTGCAAGTCAAATATGAAAAATGGCTTAAACGTCCTATATAGCATGTTTTAATGTGAAAAAACTGTATTTTTAACTACTTTTTGTACCATTCCGACTAGTTTCGCCACTCTTGTAAGTAAAAAATATGAGAATTCATAAAAAATTTCGACTTTTCAGATCATTTTAAGTTCATTCTAGGTATTTTATGGGTAAACAAAACAGAAATGTATTAGTCGGCGCGAAGCGCCGAAAAAATTTTAGTATCTTCGCAGCTTTTATACCTAAAAATCGTGCAGAAAATGTTTGATAGCTCGAAATCGTCCGACAGTGATTCAAGTCTCGGACCCTGAGGTGGGGGTAATACCCCCCCCTCACCCCCCCTATGGGAATGTATGTTGTACAAACACAGGTTTAATAAGTGAAGCTGTGAATGTGAACACTAATGTGGCATTGTGAATGCACCATTGGTAAAGTATAATATCATATATTTTGCTTAATAATAAACGAGAATATTTCAGATTGTAAAGCGAGCCGAGTCCGCGTTAATTCAGGGCACAAATGGATATAAATCTCTTACGAGTGACAGAATAACAAACTTGGTGCGACGTAGTCTGCTCACTTACTTTTTGAGCTATTACAGATTGTAGATATAAGTACATACAGACACATTGCTAAGCTCTTTATGCTATGTTTATTTGGGTATACAAATGCATGGCTAGATAATAAACATTCACTTCTACAGATCTTTTACTTATCCATGAGCAATGTACATATTTATACAAACCTATATACTGTACAGTACATCATATGAATTATATTTACGGCTTGTGAAAATTCTAGTTCACTGAAAATTCTAACTTTACTTCCGGCCTCTGGCCTTCGGCCTCCGGCTCCGGCTCCGGCCGGAGCCGGAGGTGACGATGGCCGGAGCTCCGGCTCCGGCCCGGAGGAAAAAATGGACCTCCGGTCGATCCCTAGTTGCAACCATAGGTGGGGAATACCGTCCACTGTGGCCACCCTGTGGCCACCCGGTACCCACAGAACCTGTAGCCGGTGGCCATAGAAAATTAAGGTTTGAATTGGAATAATAGTGAAAAGAATGATAAGGAAAGATTCAGAGATAATGAATAATCAATTAAAATCAATCAACCAGCTAACCAAGAGGCCAACCAATCAACCAACTAGCTGGCCAGTCAACTATCCAATTAATTAACTAACCAACCAATCAACCAACCAACCAACCTACCTACCAATCAACCAACCAACCAACCAACCAACCGACCAACCAACCAACCAACCAACCAACCAACCAACCAACCAACCAACCAACCAACTAACCAACCAACCAACTAACCAGCTAACCAACCAACTAAATGGCTAACCAACCAACTAACCAACCAACCAACCAACAACCAACCAACCTACCAATCAACCTACCAATCAACCAACCAACCAATCAACCAAGCTACCAATCAGCCAACCAATCAACCAACTTAATGGCCAACCAACCAACCAACAAACCAACCATAAACCAACCAACCAACCAACCAACTAACAAAGCAACCAACCAACCTACCAACCAACCAATCAACCAACTAACCAACCAGCCAACCAACCAACCAACCAATCAACCAGCTAACCAACCAACTAAATGTCCAACCAACTAAATGTCCAACCAACCAACCAACCAACTAACGAACCAACCAAATAACCAACCAACCAACCAACCAACCAGCCAACCAACCAACCAACCAATCAACCAAGCAATCAACCAACCTACCGATCAACCAACCAATTGACCAACCAACCAATCAATCAACCAACCAATCAACCAACATACCAATCAACCAACCAATCAACCAGCCAATCAACCAACCAATCAACCAACCAATCAACCAACTAAATGGCCAGCCAACCAACCAGCTAGCCAACCAACCAACCAACCAACCAACCAACCAACCAACAAACTAACCAACCAACGAACCTACCAACTAACCAACCAACCAACCAACCAACCAGCCAACCAAACAACCAACCAACTAACCAACCAACCAACCTACCAACCAACCTACCAATCAGCCAACCAACCAACAACCAACCAACTAACCAACCAATCAAGCAACCAATCAACCAACCTACCAATCAACCAACCAATCAACCAACTAAATGGCCAACCAACCAGCTAGCCAACCAACCAACCAACCAACCAACCAACCAAGCTACCAATTAACCAACCAACCAACCAACCAATCAACCACCTAACCAACCAACTAAATGTCCAACCAACCAACTAAATGTCTAACCAACCAACCAACCAACTAACCAACCAACCAACTAACCAACCAACCAACCAACCAACCAGCCAACCAACCAACCAACCAATCAATCAATCAACCAATCAACCAACCAACCAATCAACCAACCAATCGACCAACTAGTGATCGACCGGAGCGGCCAAAATGGCCGGAGCCGGAGATCCGGCCGGAGCCGGATTGAACCATGTTTCTCCGGCTGGAGCCGGAGCCGGAGGCCGGAGCCGGAGAAATATAATTTTACACGTGCGGATAGATAGGACATCTTTGTGACCAAGACCTAGACCATAGTGCACATGCATCTTAACTGCATATCAGCTAGTTAGTTATATGAAATACAGAGGCGGATGTAAGGGGGACGGCGGGGGGGGGCGGCTGCCCCCCATTGGCCAAAAATATTTGGCGAGATAAAGAATGCAGGGGTGGATTTAAGGAGGAGGGCGGGGGTGGCCGCCCCCCAGCTTGGCCAAAAATATTTAGCGAGATAAAGAATGGATATGCAATTTGCAATGATTTTTGGCCGTCAGTGACCATAATTTCTCAAAATTTTTCTGGCGCTATGCGTCGGATGATATGTACCTATTAATGAGATTTATTTACTTTCTTGGCGATCTGGAAGCCATTATCTATCTGTTCATGTAGGTTTCAAAGCAATTTTTACAGCTGAAATAGCTATTTTTGCAGTTTTCTTCTATTTTCGCTTAAAAATTTTGATGTTTCGCATCAAATGCTATAAATACAAGAAATCTAGCAGTCAGCAAAAATTTTTCCCAATGTACAATGATTTTTTGGGACTGTCTTTGTACTTGTACAAAGATTTTTGGGAAGACAGAAATTGCAAAAAACGTCAGTAATTGAAAAACATTTTCGGCGCTTCGCGCCGAAATGAGCAATTGTGTGTTCTATATATCTTTATAATGGCAGAAATTGCATTTCAAAAGGAAAAATGTCAAATTTTTCGGCGCTTTGCGCCGTTTTACGATTCTTAGTGATTTTTGGCCTAAGAGACCCAGAAATTACATAAAACACACTACCAAAATTCGAACAACTCTATTTTTACCACACTAAAATCGCTACTGTACCATATAATTGTACCTGAAAATTTGTGTGTGCAAAATGTACAAAGGCTTTTGGGGACGATCTTTTGTACATGTACAAACGGACGTTGTACAAAAAACCCTGACTGCTTCTAGACGTCTATCCGCCTTGATTTCACAAGTTTTCCGGCGCTTCGCGCCAGATTTTTATGAAGTCATAGAAAGTTAATGATTTTCTCGCACAAAATTGTCGAAAATTTCAAAATTTTTAGAAAAAATATTGCTTAAGTGATTTTATGTGAAAGTACACAATGTAACCGAAAAAAACGCTATTTCGCGCGTTGGGGGCAAATTTTTGTACCTATTTTTGACTGTTTTAGGAAAAGTTGGGATACCGCCCCCCTTAGAAAAATCCTAAAGAATGGATATGCAATTTGCAATGATTTCTGGCCGTCAGTGAGCATAATTTCTCAAATTTTTCCGGCACTACGCGCCGGATGATACCTATGTATTAATGACATTTATTTACTTTTTTGGCGACCTAGAAGCACGGTTTTTTATGTTTGGCAAAGATTTTTCCCCATGTACAAAGACTTTTCGGGGCCGTCTTTGTACATGTACAAATATTTTTGGTAAGATAAAAACTGCTAAAAAGGTCTAAAATTCGCATCAAGCAATAAATCATGTTTCTTTACATCTATCCACTTTAATTTCACAAATTTTCCGGCGCTTCGCGTCAGGTTTTTGTTGAAGTCAAAGAAATTTAATGATTTTTTTCACACAAAATTGTCTAAAACTTTAAAATTTTTGGAAAAAATATTGCGTCAAAAGTGATTTTATGTGAAAGTATACAATGTAAAACACTGAAAAAACGCTATGTCGCGCTTTGAGGGCAAATTTTCGGACCTATTTTTGGCTGTTCTTGGAAAAGTAGGGATACCGCCCCCTTAGGAAAGTTCTAGATCCGCAACTGGTAAAATAGACTACACATCCAACAAAATTTTATTCAATGCTTTTATTAAGAAAAAAGCTGTTGTCTCCTTAGCCTGCCCTAAAGAAAGCGTCAATAGGCAATATTTGATGTTAAAGCATGATGGTATGTGACCGTATATACATAGGTACATTACATACTATATTATGTTCAATGAACCGCGAATATGATGTACAGAATGGACAGCAACATTATCTGGAAAATCAGTATAGCATGTGCAGTGCAGGCCAGACTGCATCTTATGCTACCCTATGACTTCCAGTGTTAACAGGAGTTTACTGCAGCGATTTTCACAATTTTTCTTTTATTTTCATTTTCGTTTTTTCCTAAAAATTAACATTTTACGATTGTGGTGGTGATGGACACTTTATTTGGTGTTATTTCCGTTGTCTGCTATTATATTGTGCTCTGACTTAATTTAAGAAGCATAATGTCAGCAATTAGTACGTTCAGTCACTATGCAAAAAACAAAAAAATTCTCCGGCCTCCAGCCGATTTTTGGATGTCCTCCGGCCGGAGCACCGGAGTGGAAAAAATGGCCGGATTTGCCGGAGGCCGGAGCCGGATCTCCAGTCGATCACTACGACCAACCAACCAATCAATCAACCAACCAATCAACCAACCTACCAATCAACCAACCAATCAACCAACCAATCAACCAACCAATCAACCAAGTAAATGGCCAACCAACCAACCAGCTAGCCAACCAACCAACCAACGAACCAACGAACAAACCAACCAACGAATCTACCAACCAACCAACCAACCAACCAACCAGCCAACCAAACAACCGACCAACTAACCAACCAACTAACCTACCAACCAACCCACCAATCAGCCAACCAACCAACAACCAACCAAGTAACCAAACCAATCAAGCAACCAATCAACCAACCTACCAATCAACCAACCAATCAACCAACTAAATGGCCAACCAACCAACCAATAACCAACCAACCAACCAACCAACCAACCAACCAACCAACCAACCAACCAACCAACCAACAAACCAACAAACCAACAAACCAACCAACCAACCAGCCAACCAACCAACCAACCAACCAACCAATCAACCAACCTAACTATAAAGCAACCAATCAACCAACTAAATAACCAACCAACCAACCAGCCAACCAACCAACCAACCAACCAACCAACCAACCAACCAACCAACCAACCAACCAACCAACCAACCAACCAACCAACCAACCAACCAACCAACCAACCAACCAGCCAACCAACCACTCAACCAACCAACCAACCAACCAATCAACCAACCTAACTATACCAACCAACCAATCAACCAACCAACCAACCAACCAACCAACCAACCAACCAACCAACCAACCAACCAACCAACCAACCAACCAACCAACCATTAACCAACCAACCACCCAACCAGCCAACTAAATAGCCAACCAACCAATCAATCAATTAAATGGCCAACCAACCAACTAACAAAGCAATTAGCCAACCAACTAAATGACAAACCAACCAGTCAGCCAACCAACCAACCAAGTAAATAAAAGGCCAGCCAACCAAGCAATCAAGCAACCAACCAACCAAATGGCCAACCAACCAACCAACCAACTAAATGGCCAATCAACCAACTAAGCAAGCAACTAAATAGTCAACCGCCCAACCAACCAACTAAGTGGCCAACCAACTAACCAACCAGCCAACCAACCAGCTGACTGAATGGCCAACCAATCAACTAGCCAACTAAATGGCTAACTAAGCAACTAACCAGCCAATTAGCCAACCAACTAAAGGGCCAACCAACCAGTCAACCAACCAACCCTAACCAACTAAGTAAAACGCAAGCTAATCAACCAACCAACCAACCAACCAACCAACTAAATGGCCAACCAAACAACTAAATAGCCAACCAACCAACCGACTAAATGGCCAACGAACTAACCAACCAACCAGCCAACTAAATGGCCAACCAACCAACGAACCAAATGGCCAACCAACCAACCAACCAATGAACTAAATGGCCAACCAATTAACTAACCAACCAACTAAATAGCCAACCAACCAACCAACTAAATGGCCAACCAACTAACCAACCAGCCAACCAAACCAGCGAACTAAATGGTCAACCAACCAACCAACTAAATGGCCAACCAACTAACTAACCCACCAATTAACCAATCAACCAACCAACCAACGAACCAACTGACTTATCAACCAACTAACCAACTGACTTATCAACCAACTAACCAACCAACCAACTGGCCAACCCAATCAATCAACCAATAAATCAACTAAGGAACCAACAAATCGGGTAATCAATCAACCACCAACCAAAGGAGCAGACAACCAACCCCAATCGAGCAACCAACTAACAACCCAACCAAGTAACCAACCGGCCAATTAACCAAGTAACTAACTGGCTAACCAGCTAACTAAGTGGCCAACCAACCAACAACCAAACTAACTTATCAGTCAACTAACCAATTAACCAACCAAGCAAACAGTCAGCCAGCCAACCAACCAACTAATCAGCCAGCCAACCGCCTGGCCAGCCAGCTATCCAACTGACCAACCAGCAAACCGGGCAAATAACCAACCAATCACCAAACAACCAATCTAAACAACCAACCAAGCAGGCAGCTAACCAACTAACCAATCAATTCACCAACCAATCAGGCAGCAGAGCAACCTACCAACAACCCAACCAACTAACTAACAGCCCAACTAATCAACAACTTAACCAACCAATAACCCAACCAATTAAATCAAGCGGCTAAATAACTAACCAACCAACCAATCAACCATCCTAAGCAAGCAATCAACCATCCAACCTACTAATCCAAACAAACAAACAATCAACCAAGCAGGCAGCCAACCAACCGATCAACAAGCTAAGCAACCAGCCGGACAACGAATCAACTAACCATCCAACTAACTAACAAACCGGGCAAACAATCGACTAATCGGCTAGCCAACCAACCTACCAATTAATCAACCAGCCAATCAACCCAGAAAATTTGCTTTTCCTGTATAAAATAGCGTTTTTAGCCCCACCCCCTTAAATCCGCTCCTGAGTAGAAGTCTTAAAATTTTTGCTGAGCGACTTAAATTTATTATATAACCAGAAGCAGCAGATGTGATTCAAAAAGGCAAAACACGTCGGAAAATGTCGTTTTTGTGTGCAAAGTTTCATTGGAATACATCATATCTATTTTTCAATATTCTGGCTATTCTCCCACCGAAAATCTTTTCATTCCAAAATTTCTAAATAACCCACCCAGCCTTGGATACTGGCTGCTAGAAGCAATACGGTTTTCAGGGTTTCATTTTCTCATAGTATAGCATTTGCATACAGCTAAGCAATTTTAAAAACAACAGGTCACATTATCAATGCGCATACTCTACGCCTAATTTTATGATTTAAATTGTCTTATGTGGTCACACGACCAGACATGCACATGGGGGTTCGGGGTCTAGATCCTCAGAATTAAAAAAGTAGAAATTTTCTCGGAAAAATGAGGCAAAAAAAGGAAGAAAACGGATGAAAATTGCAAATTTTTCAAAAGTGCTTAAAATTGACCAGAAACTGTATAATAACTTAGTTTTAACGAGATTCTAGCGCTTATAATAGTTAGTGAGGTCATTTCGGCCCAAAAAGCTCAATTCTGACCCCCAGATCGGCCATGCATCTATTAAACCAACCCGCATGTTACCCTGAAAAACATGAGCGTGCTTACACATGTATGTTAGGTAACATATATACTTATAGTATCCTCTAATTTTGAAATTAACTAGAATTTAAAGTGATACGAATGCTAATTTCCGGCTCTTGGCGTCGACATAATAATGATTTGCATTTTTTAATAGTGGAATGCCAAAATTGAAAAAAACAATAAAAATGGGCAAAATTTTCAGTGTAATCCGCGAGATTCTTTTTTTCTGCAACAAAATGCTAAATTGTTTTGCACTTGTGCGCAGGTCCATATCGAGGGGAAATCCGTGCTCAATTTTTCCAGAATTTTTATTTGTGAATCTATCAGTTTCGTACTTATTCTAGCATAAAAATACCCATTTTTCAGCGCTCCGCGCCATCACTTAAATCTACAAGCTATTTTCAGATAGCATGTTTAGGCATACAAATTTTTTTGTAGTTCTTATCTTAAAAAAGATGCGATGCGAAATCGAAATGATAAAATGATAAAAACGCCGAAATTTCCTATACACTTCTGCATTACTAAACTTTAAAAAGATTCAAAGTTGTCCTTAGAATGATAAAAAATATCGTAATCTTCTGGCACTCCTTGCCAGATTTATTTCTTCCGTTTCTGATCTCCATAAAACAGCAAATTGAGCCGAGCTTTAGATAATATATCAAAATTTTCTGGCGCTTTGCGCTGAATATACTGCGTCTTTACATTGTCTGTATCCTAAAGAAGCTACATAATTGAGTAAAGGAGTAAAGGTCCCCAAATTGTACTTTAACGCCTCGAGCCACAGAAATAATCCAAAAAAACGAATAACCAGAAGCTACGGGAGTATCTGATTGTCCATAACTATCAAAGAAATAGGCGCGGATCCAGGGGGCGGGGGCGGCCGCCCCGAAACCCTTTTTTAAAATTTTTTGAGCAGCAGATATACGTTGGAATGCGCCCAAAATTGAGCTAAAAACGCCAAAACGTCAAAAATTTCCGATTTTTCCTTTTCTTGTTCCAGCATTGTGTTTAAAGCAGTCAAAATATTCCAGTGCTTCAGTGATTTAATGTATATACTATACTATTTATCGGTTGAAACTCTAAACGCTGGTTGGACATCGTGTTAAAGGTGTGTGCCAGTTATCGGCAATTTTTCGTTTCGTTTTTCAAATCAGAACGCATTTCAAAGCAAGAATTTGTAATGGTTTGTAAGTAGGAAAAGGCTGGTTAATTGTTTTAAGGCTGAGTTTAGAACCATAATTCGGCCGATTTTGTGAAAGTTTAAACGTTACATTTCAGCTTTTCATTTTACAAAATTTTCCGGGGCTCCGCCTTGGATCCAGCTGGGAGCGTTTGAGCGCGTCCCCCAGATCCTTCAGCTGTAAAAGCGAGGGTGTTTCTTGCATTTTTTTGTGTCCGAGACATAATCGGGCAATGTAAATGTGTGAACTGACTCCTTGGGCAGGACCGCTTATCTCCGATATGAAAAATAAATTTTGTTTATACCAAGGGTCCCCCATAGGGAAAAATGGAAAATTAGTGAAGCACGTCTAAAACACTGCCAAAATAGGGTTTTTGCGTTTTTTGAGTTATTCAAACTCAAAATTTTCCGGCGCTTCGCGTCGGATTTATTGTTTATGTATGGTTTTGTCCTCTAAACGCTAAAAATCGCTCAAATCTGAGTTAGACATAGAGAGCATGCCAATTTCTTTCCAGCGCTGTGCGCTGGTTTATTTGCTCAGCTATAGTTTTTGCCTTCTAGCTCACTCAAAACAGCTCAAATTTAAGTTATGACATAGAGAACATGATTTTTTTCCGGCGCTTCGCGCCGGATTTATTGTTTATCTATGTTTCTTGTCTTATAGCCCGCTCAAAACCGCTCAAATTTTAGCTTGACTTGCAGAATATGTCAATTTTTTCGGCGCTTCGCGCCGAATTATTCATGATCTGTATAATCTTTCTCTGTAAAGCAAAATGATTAAATACAAAGACAGGAGATAAGAAATCATTCGTGAATTGCATTATGAGCAATTGGTTGTGCAGATAGCTTAAATGATCAATTTTCTGCATATCAATATTGAGTAAGGTGAAAAATTTTTGAAATCTTAGTTTAAACTTTGTCTTCACCATCGTTTTGAACTCACCGAGATACGCTCAAAACTGCTTTTATTTCTGCTTATCTCCTAATGGTTCTCGAGATATCTGACTTCAAATTTTCGGACCGCCTCCCCCAAAATTTTTCCTGAATCCGCTAGTGAAAGAAAGTCATGATTTTAAATTGCTGGATAACAAGAGATACGCTGATTATTGTTTTCCTCTGAAGCTTTGGGCAAACAAGATCATGTGTTGTGTTCATTCAATGTTCATATTCTATGCAATGCTCGATCATGCTTTTAAGATTCGCTAAAAGAATTTTTAAAAGGATGTTGTCTAAAACATTGCTAAAACAGGTTTTTAGCGTACTCTCGAGCCAGTAAATGCAAAATTTTCTGGCGCTTCGCGCGCTTCACATTTACTGCTCCGCTCATGAATAGTTTTGTCTTCCAAACTGCTCAAAATCGCTCAAATTCGAGTTAGCCATGGATAGCATGTCAATTTTTTCCGACACTAAGCACCGGATCATGAAATTTTTTCCAGCGCTTCGCGCTTATTTATTGCTTATCTAAATTTTCTGTCTTCGAGCCTGCTCAAGACCGTTCAAATTTGATCTAGACATGTAAAAGATGTCAAATTTCTTTCGGCGCTTTGCGCCGAATTGTTTCTATAATGTTTGCCTTCGCAAAGGACAAAAAATTAAATACAAGACAGAAGCTGAGAAATTATTCGTCTATTGAATGATGAGAAATCAGTTGTGCAGATACATTAAACAATAAATTTGTTGTATAGGGATCAATATCAAATAAAGTTGAAATTATTTAAAAATTTTCTTCATCTTTATATAGAGCTCGCCGAGATACGCTCAAAACTACCTTTATTTTCGTTCATCTCCTTATGGTTCTCGAGATATCTGAATTCTAAATGTTCGGCTTCCTCTATATAAAATCATGGATATGGGCCTGCCCTTATGTCAACCTTCTCGCAAACAACCTCTTCATTGACCAACCAACCAACCTCAACAAAAGGGGTCCCGGTACCCACAGAACCAAGATCCATTCCCCACATATGGTTGCAACGTGCTTTCTGATTAAATATTCATAGGAAGGAAGAGTCAACTCAAAAAGAATTCGCCGAAAGCAATCGATCGATATATTGAGCATGTAAGGACAGAACCCGGTACTTTTACAAAATATAGTAAGACATTGAAAATCAATAATGAAACCTGAAATCCTTAGACAGGCTAGCCAAGTGCTCTTGTCAAAATCACAATTTTTACCTTGAACTGCCCAAAAAACCCCCAACCAATGGTTAAGCATAGGCGCGAAAAAACCTCAATCACTAAAAAATGCCTCCAACGGCCTCAAAAACCCCAATATGGGGGAAAACCCTCAAGTTGGCGGCTAAACTTAAGAATATGGTACTTTTAGAAAAGGAGCAAAACGAATATGGAATGCCAAATTTTTTGCCAAAATGGTAGAACATGTTAAATTGAAACGCTGGAAAAAAATTTGGTGGAAATCTGAGCCATACTTGCAAATTTGCAGGCAACTCTCTATGTGAGTGTTGGGTGGGACGATTAAACGGCTCGATCCAAGGACTTACACATTTGTCAGAAATAAATAATATGGGCTGAAATTACGGGAGGAAGCATAGCAATGAAGGAGAAGAAAGAAAAAAGGCCTTGAAACAATGTTTGAACTTTTTAAAAACTTAAAAAAATTTTCATATTTTTTTGAATGTTTTTTTCGGTTTTACTTGACAAGATATGCAAAAATTCTAGTTTTTGCCTCTATTATACTTAGGCTTAGGCTTAGTATATCTGATAAGGTGTTTTAAGCTGCTTAGGTCGAGTTCGCTCCCACCCAGGTCGATGTATAGATGCTTAGGTCGATGTATAGATGCTTAGATCGATGTATATAGATGCTTAGGTCGATGTATAGATGCTTAGGTCGATGTATAGATGCTCAGGTAGATGTATAGATGCTTAGGTCGATGTATAGATGCTTAGGTCGGCGTAAATTGGGTATCTGCGTGTGATTCTGCATTCAGCTGTTTGAATCTTTAAATACTTAGGTCGAGAAGATGCTTGCTTAGGTCGAGAAGAGGGCAGAGGCTAATTAACGAAAACCATAGCTGGCAGTGATTATTGGCCAATGTTGGCCCCGAATTTTTCGTTAAAGGCCAATATTGGCCAATAACCAGTGTTGCCAACCCAAATTTTCAAAAACCTCAAATCACTGGCCAAAAAAACCTCAAAAATTAGGGTAAAACCTCAAAATTTAGAAATGAATTCTATCCAGGGTTTACAATAAGGTTTACAGGCTTTGTAGCTATTTTCATTTAAGCTTAGCCCAAATTTATATGGTTCTGCTTATATGGATCTAATTTTATAGCTTTTACTCAGTTCAGGGTGGCCACTGGTTTCCTAAAATAAATTCCAGGTTTTTTCCGGGGTTTCTTGGGTGATTTATGGACAATTTTCCGGTTTTTAATCATGCTTTAAACGCACACGATACACGCAGAAGTGTCATGATACGAACATGAAAAAAGGTAAGGCACAAGCAACTTTTAATCAAACTAATGCAAATACTACACAAAACGTTTTGGAACAATCATAATTTCTTTTTCAATGATGCTAACGAGTTGTCGATAGCATTTCTCGCAGCCTACAATATAGTACAGTAGCGATTTTAGTGTGGTAAAACAGGGTTTTAGATCTTTGGTAGTGTATTTCAGCTAATTTCTGGGTTTCTCACGCCAAAAATTACTAAGAATTGACTCAAAACGGCGCAATGCGCTGAAAAATTTGGCATTTTTCCATTCTAAATGCGCCATTTTAAAAGATATATAGGACCAGTGGCGAAGAATCTAGGATTTTCCTAAGGGGTGGGGGGTCCAGCTTTTCCAAAAACAGTCAAAAATAGATCAAAAAATTTGTCCGTAACACGCAAAATAGCGTTTTTTTAGATGTTTTACATTATATACTTTTACATAAAATCACTTGAAGCAATATTTTTCCTGAAAATTTTAAGATGTTAGACAATTTTGTACGAAAAAATCATTAAATTTCTTTGACTTTAACAAAACTTTGATGCTAAACATCGAAATTTTTGATTGAAAATAGAAGAAAACTATGCAAAAATAGCTGTTAAAATTATTTTGAAACCTACATGAACAGAAAATGGCTTCAAGGCAGTTTTTTTTGTACAAGGTCCGTTTGTACATATACAAAGATGGTCCCTAAAAGCCTTTGTACATTTCGTACACACAAATTTTTGGGTACTATGATATAGTACGGTAGCGACTTTAGTATTGTAAAAACAGAATTGTTCGACCTTTGGCAGTTTATTTTGGCTAATTCCTGGTTTAATGAGGGCAAAAATCATTGAGAATCGTCATAAAACGGCGCGAAGCGCCGAAAAATTTGACATGTTTCCTTTCGAAATGCGATTTCTGCTATTATAAATATATAGGTCACACAATTACTCATTTCGGCGCGAAGCGCCGAAAATTTTGCGAATTTCAGACCTTTTTTGCAGATTTTATCTTCCCGAAAATCTTTGTACATCTACAAAGACGGTCCCGAAAAGTCTTTGTACATCAGGAAAAATCTTTGCCGAATACAAAAAACATGCTTCCATGTCGCCAAGAAAGTAAATAAATATCATTAATAGGTATCGTCCAGCGCGCAGCGCCGGAAAAATCTGAGAAGTTATGGTCACTGACGGCCAAAAATCATTGCAAATTGCTTATCCATTCTTTATCTCGCCAAATTTTTCTGGCCAATGAGGGGGTGTCAATATGACCACTAGAGCTGTAGAATTCGTAAATTTTGCTACCCAGATGCCTAAAACATGGTGAGAATCAAATAGACACCCTCTTAAATAAAGGGTATTTTCTGCATAAAACCTGTGCAGAACAGAAGAAATAGATGCAAAATACGCTATAGGTTGTATAAAGACTGAAAATCGAGCGTTTAAAACGCGCGCTTGGGAATAAGTAGACTCTAATCATAATTTTGAAATTTTTTGCGATTTTGGCTAAAAAAGCGAGGGAGGAGTAACGGGAAAAATCATTCTTATAGTTCATTTTGGGGGTCACGTGCCCCCCTATCCCCAGGGATACGGGCCTGATTACCCCTGTTAGATTATTGGACAAATAGGTCTATACCTACCTAGTCAACATAGCTGGGCAAGCCTTAAAGTCACGGCTGGTACCGGAGCCCAATTTTTTGGTTGGTTGCCTAAGTCAGAAAAGTGGTTGCTACATAACTCCTGCGTATAAAAATTTATGCATCGAATTTTTAACATGGTAGTCTTGCTTCCACGCAAAGTCCATTCATAATTTCACGCGAAGTCGTACTATTTCTCGCGACATAATTTTTTAATTAAAAATGGTGTCAAAATTAGTATGGTGTAAAAAAATAGTGCAATCGATAATTTGCATAGCAATTATGTTTAAAAACTAATTATTTTAGTAACAATTGACGTTTAATCTTGAAGAGACATTCACCGCCTTTAATATGCTTATTTTTTATGCAATTTATTGTGTAGAAATAAAACCTTTACAGAGTTCCTAATTTTAATGTCGTAAAATAGTATATTTTAATTTCAAATATAAATCCTGCTTAAAATGCACGAAAATTGTCAAAATTCAGCGCAACCTAAACATCAATAACAAATAATAAAATTAAATCAATTCGGCGCGAAGCGCGGAAAATTAGACATTTTACCTTTCTGAAACGCAATTTTGCATTACAAAAATTGTCCAAATTTGGCGCGGCATAAGCATCACTAACAATTAATAAAATTAAATCAATCCGGCGCGAAGCGCCGTAAATTTGAGATTTCACCTTTTTGAAACGCAATTTCGCATTACAAAAATTGTCCGAATTCGGCGCGACGCGCCGGAAAATGTTGAAATTTAACCTTTGTGAAACGCAATTTTGCATTACAAAAATTGTCCAAATTAGGCGCGGCTTAAGCATCAATAACAAGTAATAAAATTGAAATCAATTTGGCACGAAGCGCCGGAAAATGTTGAGATTTCACCTTTTCGAAACGCAATTTTGCATTATAAAAATTGTCCGAATTCGGCGCAGAAAATTTTGAAATTTAACATTTTTGAAACGCAATTTTGCATTACAAAATTGTCCAAATTTGGCGCGGCTTGAGCATCAATAACAAGTAATAAAATTAAATCAATCCGGCACGAAGCGCCGGGAAAATGTTGAGATTTCACCTTTTTTTGAAACACAATTTCGCATTACATAAATTGTCCGAATTCGGCGCGAAGCGCCGGAAAATGTTGAAATTTAACCTTTGTGAAACGCAATTTTGCATTACAAAAATTGTCCAAATTTGGCGCGGCTTAAGCATCAATAACAATTAATAAAATTAAATCAATTCGGCACGAAGCGCCGAAAAATTTTCAGATTTCACCTTTTTGAAACGCAATTTTGCATTACAAAAATTGTCAAAATCCAGCGCGGCCCAAACATCAATAACAAGTAATGTACATATGTATAAAAGACTAGCGTTTATTTACATATAAAACAGGTGGACAGACAAGTATGTATTTTCAATACATCGAAGTGTAGAAGATCACAAAAATACTTCATGTGTTTTATTTTGATCTGACGAATTAATTATTTTCTCTAAATTAGGCATTACTTACTTAAGTATAATCTCTGAATTATGCATTACTTACGTACCGATTTTCAGAGCCCAGTAACCGATTTGGTTGCCGGGATTTGAAAATCGGTTGTTGGGATCTGAAAAATGATTACTGAGCTCCAAAAATCGGTTGTTGGACTCAAAAAATCGGTTGCTGAGGTCTAAACATCGATTGCTAGGGTCAAAAAATCAGTTAGTGGGATCCGAAAATCGGTTGCTGGTTTTTTAAAATCAGTTCTCGGCTACGAAAATCGGTTGCTGGGGTCCTAAATCAGTTGGTGGGCTCAAAAATTCTGTTGATGGGGTATAAAAAATTGGTTGCTGAGGTCCTAAATCAGTTGATGGGCTCCAAAAATCAGTTGGTGGGCTCCAAAAATCAATTAGTGGGGTCCGAAAATCGGTTGCTGGGGTCTAAAAACCAACTGGTGGGCTTCAAAAATCGGTTGCTGAGGTCAAAAAATCGATTACTGGGGTCAAAAAATCAGCTGGTGGTGTCCAAAAATCGGTTGCTAGGGTCTTGAAATCAGTTCTTGGCTCCAAAAATCGGTTGCTATGGTCTAAAAATCGATTGCTGGGGTCCTAAATCAGTTGGGCTCCAAAACTCAGTTAACGGGGTCCAAAAATCGGTTGCTGGAGTCTTAAAACCAGTTGGTGGGCTCCAAAAATCGGTTGATGGGGTCCTAAATCAGTTGGTAGGCTCCAAAAATGGGTTGCTGGGGTCCTAGATCGGTTGCTGGGGTCCAAAATCAGTTGCTGGCATAGGTGGGCAGCATCAAAATTCTGGGGAGGAGGGGGTTGAGTGTGTGCAAGATTTTTTAAAGGTCAAAAATGGTCTTAAAAATGGTGGTACGGCGAAAAACACCATTTTTCAACGTTTCCCATCGAGCACTATCCATTAGCATCAAACAATTGCGAAAAAAACAAAAAAATTGAATTCTGGGGGTTGTTTCGGTTTCTGGGGGAATCCGGTCTTCCTGAGGGTGCATACCCCAAACCCCTCCCCCACACACACGTGTGTTTGGTGGGGTGCTTAAATCGGATGGGGGCTCCAAAAATCGGTTGCTGGTGTCTAAAAGTCGGTTGCTGGGGTCTAAAAATCAGTTGGTAGGTTCCATAAATTGGTTGACCCCAGCAACAGATTTTTGGACCACAGCAACCGATTTTTGGACACCAGCAATCAATTTCTAGACCCCAGCAACCGGTTTTATAGCCCAGTAACCGAATTAGGACCCCATCAACCGATTTTTGGATCCAACTAATTGACTTTTAGACCACAGCAACTGATTTTTAGACCCCAGCAACCGATTTTTAGACCCGAGCAACCGATTTTTGAAGCCCAGCAACTAATTTTAGGACCCCGGCAATCGATTTTCAGCCTTCAGCAACCGATATTTGAGCCCAGTAACTGATTTTTGGATCTCAGCAACCAATTTTTGGACCCCAGCAACCGATTTTGGCTGCACTGTTGGTGGCATCTCATCTTGTAAAATGCCCAAAAAAGTTTTTGTACAAAACATAGGGTGCAACTGGTGGACCCTCCGGCTGGTACCGAACCTGCTCCGGCTGATACCCGGTTGAACCTGGTTGAGCCCCTTGCCCAGGTGTGCTAGTCAATACAAACAATCAAACAGATATTACTCCAGTGAAAGGAATTTAGAGATCTCTAAGCTGCGTACAATAAATGCTCTGAATGATTAGAAAATCGAAGATAAATTTGTTATTCATAATTAATATAATTGCGTTTGGTACACCGTTCCGTAGTCAGGTCAAGTGTTTTACCAAATGGGACAACGCAAAAAAGAAATCCATTTTACTTATAGGCAGATGAAAGATGAAATTCACAAAACAGTTCTATTTATTTATTTTTTTAAAATCAATTTTACATTGCGAACATAGGCCTGACTAAAAAAAGAAGCGCAACACATGTTTAGTAGATATAGATATGCGACGTAGGTAGGTATGCGGAATCAGAACGCATGCGTGTATGAACGTTATTAAATTGGAAACAAAAGCTGGCATTCGTGTAACTGGTTCACATATGTATTAACATAGTCATATTATAAGGGCGTATGTGTGTGGTCGATAGCATCTGAGGAATCGAGAGAAAGTTGCTGGCAGTCGGATTCGAAACGTGGACCCCTTGCTCTAAAGTCCAGAACCATAACCAATCGACTAACGCTGGTTAATTTCGATAAAGATTGTAAGCTATTCGTGATGTTTTGCTGGTTTACCAGCTGATTAGGCTTGGGCTTAGTATCATAGACTGACCAAAATGTTGGTGCCAGTGTTTAAAATAAGCCTGAAGTAATGGGATAGACGACAAGCGAAGCGAAGCGACGCGGGTTGCATCCCATTGCTTAGGCTTATTTTAAATTTATTTTCTCATGAATCTACTGGAAAAATCTGATGACTGCCTTATTTGTTTTCGACTTGACTCAAATCAAACCAGTTAGGTGGCAGCTTTCACCGGATAATACTTGCTGTATACGTACTTATAACGTGGCTATCTTAATACATATGTGAACCAGCTACACCAATGCCTAAAAGCTAATATTGACGTTAAAATAAATGACTAAATCCAACTCTGTGCACCAGCACAAGCCACAAAGTAAGCAAAAAAGGTTAATTGAACTTCTTCAGTTTGGTGTTAGTAATAAAATTTCTTGTTGTAGTTGTGCTTTTCATACGTTTTATGTATGTGGTAGCACTCCTAACTAGGTTATTATTACTCCCATGTTGGTTGATTATTAAGTACTCCAGCTTACTTTGAGATTATAGGCGTTACCATGGAACTCACTAGCAGTTTTTAGGCAGTACACTTCAGTGTCAGTTCCTCCAATCCGATTAATTGCGCCATGAGCAAAGCGACGTTAAAATTAGCTACGGTAGTTGACACAATATCTTAACTGTAATCGATATCTAGCTCGCTTATTTTAGAAAACCTCATATTTTCCACCAAAACCCCGAAAAAAACCTCAAAAATTTTCAAAACCCTCAACAAAAACCCCAAAAAATAAAAACCTCAAAAAAAACCTCAAACGTAAAAAAAACTTCAAAATTTGAGGTTAAAACCCCACGAGTTGGCAGTGTTGCCAACTCTGAAAAGACCAACCGGACATACCAACATATAAAACCGGCCAAAACCGGACATGAGCGCAGTAAAATTCCGGCCAAAAACCGGACAAACGATGCATACACTTGATAAATAACAAGGTGGCTAAAATTTATTCAAATTAACTATTGCACTTAATTATCTATCACATTAAACGCATTTTGCACATTAAGCAAGGCCTCATCAGAAAGTGATAAGGATTCATCAAGGCATACGATATCATCGTCACAGCTAAACTTAAGAATATGGTACTTTCGGAAAAGGTGCAAAACGAATATGGAATGCCAAAATTTTTTTGCCAAAATGATAGAACATGATAAATTGAAGCGCAGAAAGAAAATTTGGTGAAAATCTGAGCCATATTTGCAAAGTTGCAGGCAACTCTCGATTTGAGTGTTGCGTGGGACGATTAAACGACTCGATCCAAGGACTTACACATTTGTCAGAAATGAATAATATGGACTGAAATTATGGAAGGAAGCATAGCAATGAAAGAGAAAAAAGAAAAAGGCGCGGAAAGCTGTTTGAAATTTTAAAATGACTTTAAAAAAATTTTTCATTTTTTTTTGCATGTTTTTTCAGTTTTACTTGATAAGATATAGGAAAATCTGAAGTTTTTGCTTCTAATATGCTTAGGCTTAGGCTTAGTATATCCTAAAAGGTGTTTTAAGCTGCTTAGGTCGAGGTCGCTCCCGCTCAGGTCAATGTATAGATGCTTAGGTCGATGTATAGATGCTTAGGTCGATGTATAGATGCTTAGGTCGATGTATAGATGCTTAGGTCAATGTGATAGATGCTTAGGTCGATGCATAGATGCTTAGGTCGACGTAAATTGGGTATCTACATGTGATTCTGCATTCAGCTGTTTGGATCTTCAAATACCTAGGTCGAGAAGATGCTTGTTTAGGTCAAGAAAAGGCTAATTAAAGAAACCCATAGCTTTTGTAATATTGATCATAGACGGATGAAATTTTTTCCGCGCTTTCTTTTAACATGTTCTAAGTGTTGAGCGAAAAAATCCGCTCTTCTGAAGTTTATTTGTTAGTATTCAGAAAGTACCATATTCTTAAGTTACTCCCATCGTCACAAATGCTACGACCGTACATTGTAGTGTTAAATAATTT
The DNA here is from genome assembly GCA_036768485.1 of Mermis nigrescens. Classification (NCBI taxonomy): domain Eukaryota; kingdom Metazoa; phylum Nematoda; class Enoplea; order Mermithida; family Mermithidae; genus Mermis; species Mermis nigrescens. Next base: position 628,486 of record JAVLUZ010000249.1, on the reverse strand, counting down.
GAGCATTGGATCAGTAACAGTAAAGGTGCAACAATTCTCGTCCTTCCAACATAGTAAAAAACGAACATGTAATAAAGCATCAGTAGTTTTGAACATCTAAGCGATTTCGTAGTTTGGTCTTCAACAAATTTATACAGAAAAAGCACGTTCAACGCTAGCATTAGAAAAGGGAAGACTTAAAGCAGACAATTCAAATGAGGCTTTAAAACTAATGGCTTTAATGTGCTAGGCCGTTTTAATATGATCAAGAAGAGCATTGCGTTTTGGGCGTAGATTAGCAGAACATAATTTACAGTGAGCAGAACCGTCTGAGCTTTCTACTAGCCCCAATTTGAAATTTGGTTCCCGAAGCCAAGACTTGACAAATGCATGAGTTCCGGACTTGCGTTTCTTTTTATCCGGTGATGGCATAGTTGACTAGAATTTATGCCCTGAAAAGCAGCGATCAGTTTACATAGGTAAAAAACCAATAGCGAATGACAAACAAAGTACAGAATTACAAAAAGTACAAAGACACAACATGAGGCGAGTACTGACTGAATAGCAAGTGATTTGACGACTTAATGTGTAAGTAAAGTTAGAGGTGAACAAGGTCGAGCGATATTGAGAAGGTATGCGGAGCGGATGATTAGCCACTAGCCAGTGTGTTTGGTGTGTATGGTTACTTCCTACAGTAAGCAAATGTGAAACAAGAACATGCAGCATGGCAATAACCTGATTCAGTCAAAATGTTAAAACCGGCCAAAAATGAACCAACTGCCTAAAAAACCGGACATCGAAAAGCGGCCATGACCGTCGACCGGCCAAAACCGGACATCAAGCCTGAAAACCGGACATAAATGTCCGGCTTCTCGGCCATGTTGGCAACACTGCCTGCCAACAACGCGTGCATTAGGGGCCAATATTGATAAAAATACAGTAAATAAGGAACAACATATTATGTAGAAAAATTAGAACCTGCTGAAAAAATACTATTTACATTCAAGTAAATGTTTAAGAGAATTTCAACCTGCTGTAAAGCGTAAGATATCACACGCCGAATCTGTATGACCGAGAATTAAGTATAGTCTGTTTCGTTTATTGGAAAGCTTTTCCGCTGAATTTAGTCCGCATAAACCAGGCCACTATAGTGACCTATGTATACATAAGTATATACCTATATGATGCAGTCGTGCCTCTTAGCAGTATCAAAGATCATAATGCAACTCTGATATTCTGTAGAATATGTCTATTTTGCTGTCGCATTAGTATAAAACACTTTTGTAGCCACTTTAAACTTTTCAAGAAACCTCGATCAAATGAAACACACTATAGTTGCGTAGGTACCTTTATACGTACCTGCTACATAGGTAGGTAACCTCTACCTAGCTATTTGGAATCGCATACTGACATGCACACCTGGGCGTGGAGGTTTTGGGGGTATGCACCCCCCAGAAACCAAAATACTTTCAGAATCAAAACACCTTCTCCCCAGAATTCAATTTTTGAAAATTTTTTTCGTTTTTTTCTCGAAATTTTTTGATTCCAATGGATAGTGCTTGATGAGAAACGTCGAAAAATGGTGTTTTATCGCCATAACACATTTAAGTACCATTTTTTGACCTTTAAAAAATCATGCATTCCCCCAGAATTTTCTTGCTGCCCACGTATGCTTGACACTGGCATTAGAATATTTATGCACACATGTACGTACATATGTATTTATGTAGGTACATATGTAGGATTTTCGCAATACGCAAGGCAAACCAACGACAATTAGAAATACCTACCATACCATTCAAACTACTTAGGCATAAAAGATAACATAAGCAATCTCTTTCAAACAAAAAATAGCAACTGCGTATTGGTACTGCATATATAACAGATAGCATTAATATCATTCTTCAGAATTTTGGTCACAATTTCGCTATGGCGCAGTGTGCCGCGCGTGAGTTTACCACCACGAAAGTACGGGCTTCGCATAGGCGTAGCCGGGATTTTCCTAGGGTAGGCACATCCACTTAATATACAACAAGTCTGCACATACTAAAGGACTATACATATGTATAAGTGTGAATGTAACAAATTCATGGCAATTAGCAATAAAAATTTGCTAGAAAACAAAAAAGCTATAAATCTTGAATTGTTTGGTCAATACAGTATTTTATTCCTACTAATCGCATATGATGCTCGAGTCCAACCGCCCAAAAATAAATAATCAATTTCAGACACTATCATTAGCTAATCGAACAAATGTACTGGCTGTTGCATTGAGTACCATATGGATCACAAATCAAATGACCGCGTAACCAATCACGGAAACCATCAGGTTGCTACTAAAACAGCTATGGGGATTGGGGGATTAGCAGGCACGTAGTTCTGGGGGGAATGGGGGAGTCCGGTCAGGAACACCCCAAAATTCAGAAGAATCTGGAAAAATAGTGACCTTTTAAACATTTTTTTGTGCCATTTTTGGCCTTTATGAGCTTGGTCCCCCCAAAAGTGGTTGTTAGTCCCCCAAAATAGGACGGCCAGCTATGTGCCGTGTGGGATTGGCCTCCAAAATTCTGGAAGTACCAGTATTTTTCACAGGGATCCTTCAAACAAAAAAATAGAAAATATGTACTCAAAGCTCATCTGAATCACCGACTGAATAGATTTTTGCACATTTTGAATAAGCCTAAAAATTTTTGGGCGCTTTGCGCCTATTCATATACATACAGCATATTTTTTATTATAATGCAAAAAAGTTAAACTTTAAATTTTCTGAGTGAGTAGATCTCACTCGTGACAAGCTAAAAAACACCGTCATTTTTGCCAAGTAACTTAACAAAATGCAAATTTATTTAAGACGCCTCGTTATTGGCTTCAAAATTATGAAATCATCAAGAACAGCATTGATATCAATCTTTTATCTCTGTGAATGTTGATCATCGCAAGTCCAAATTTTTGTGTACTATGATGTACTACAGTAGCGATTTTAGTGTGGTAAAACAGGGTTTTCGATCTTCGATAGTGTATTTTAGCATATTTCTGAGTTTCTGACGCCAAAAAAATTACTAAAAATTGTCTCAAAATGGCGCGAAGCGCCGAAAAATTTGACATTTTTCCATTATGGTACAGTGGCGATATTATTGTGGTAAAAACCGAGTTGTCCGACTTTTGGTTGTGTATTTTACCTAATTTCTGGGTCTCTAAGGGCAAAAATCAATAAGAATTGTTTTGAAAACGGCGCGAAGCTCCGAAAAATTTGACATTTTTTCATTTTAAATGCAAATTCTGCCATTTTAAAGATAATGTAGGACAAACAATTACTCATTTCGGCGTGGAGCGCCTAAAATTTGTGGGAATTTTACACCTTTTTACAGTTTTTGTCTTCCCAAAAATCTTTGTACATTTTGTACACACAAATTTTTGAGGTACTATAATATGGTACAGTAGCAATTTTGGTGTGATAAAAAGAGTTGTCCGACTTTTGGTTGTGTATTTCACCTAATTTTTGGGTCTCTAAAAGGAAAAAATCACTGGGAATTGTCTTAAAACGGCGCGAAGCGCGAAAAATTTGACATTCTTCCATTATAAATGCAAATTCTGCCATTTTAAAGATATGTTGGACAAACAATTACTCATTTCGGTGCGAAGCGCCTAAAATTTCTGGGAATTTTACACTCTTTTACAGTTTTTGTCGTCTCAAAAATCTTTTTGGGCTGGGGGGTCTGAGGTGGCGCGCTCAAGCGCCTCTAGCGGGGTCAGGGGCAGAGCCATGGAAAATTTCACCAAATTAAGCACTGAAATATTGAATTTCAATGTTAAAATTTTCATAAAATCGTCCGAATTATGGTCCTTAATTCAATTGATGAATAGATAAAATAGACTGGCGCGCAGCGCGAAATTTTCTTATATTTTCATGCCAGAATGACTGTTCTTAACACGCATGAGGTGCGAATATTTTGTAGACTTGGCATGTTCCCAGTGCTAAGACAGCTTTTAAAAACGCAATCTGCACAAAGCGGACGAATCTTCTCCATACTTTTGAATTTCTCTTGACTAGAAATGTTTGCAAAAAGGTACTTACTCTTCTCATGGCGACAAACGCTTTATTCTTTGTTATTATATTTTTCTTATTTTATTTTCTTTGTCTTTACATATGTCTATGTCATCTGTATCAAATTATCAACGGTTTTCCTTATCAACTTACTTTTAGCAGTTGTCCGTTGCAAATGTGCTCACCTCAATAACTTTTCCTAAAGATATTCAAAAATTTGGAACAAGTTACCGATTATGTCGTCGCTACCATACGTGGGCAGCAAGAAATTTCTGGGGGGGGGGTGCAAGATTTTTTTGAAGGTCAAAAAATGGCCTTAAAAATGGTGGTATGGTGATTAAAACACCATTTTTCGACGTTTCTCATCAAGCACTATCCATTGGCATCAAAAAATTGCAAAAAAAGCGAAAAAATTTTCAAAATTGAATTCTGGGGGAGGGGTATTTTGGTTTCTAGGGGGTGCATACCCCCAAACCCCCCGCCGCAGGTGTGGTCGCTACTCCTAACGTTGGTTCGTTCGAAAAAGAGCTGCCAAATTTCGATTGTTCAATTTTATTGCTGAAGCATGCCGAATAGGCTGGCCCACACGGAGCCAGTAATGTTGAGTTGATTATAATGTAGAAAATTGATAATGTTTTGGGCAGATTTACCTTCAGACTCAATTTCAAGCAAACCACAGATCTTGCTAATTCAAATCTTTATTTCACTATGTCGGATTGGTGCAAATTTCTAATTAATAATCAAAATTGACATATTTTAAATTGCAATTCATATAGACGAGCATTTCCAGATTGCTTGGTAGCAGAACAGCTACGTCTATCAGAACAAATAGAATAGTAAGCCTAAAAAAGTGCAAAGTAAAGCACATTGAAAAACGCATCCAATTCAGAGGAGTTAAATACCATACATGGGCAGCTCAAAAAGTCTAGGGAGTCCAAAATTCAAAAAGTGCCTGATAATATATGGTAGAGCAAAAAAACACCCTTTTCTCGCGTTTCTCAATGAGAGCTATCCATTAGCATAAAAAAACCGCAGAAAAACAGAAAAAATTCTGAAAATCAATTTCTGGGGGGTCTAGCGGATTTTTCTGGGGGAGGGAAATGTGAATTCTGGGGGAATCTAGATCCCCCATGCCCATGCTCTGTTATATCTTGTAATCCCAACAAATATTAACGCTTGACGTGCATATCTACAAGCAAGAATATATGCATAGGTACATATAAGGGATAGGGCAGGGTCGTACTATGAGCATGGTAAAGCACGCTGTCATTGGCCCCGGCCCCGGCCCGGCAAAAAAGGCGGCCCCGGCACAGCTCTAAAGCATACCTACTTGTATCACACTCCGTGATCTGTATGTCCTTTTGTTCTGTCACTCTTTTACCATGTATTTATGTTTACCAAATTTACTGTATTTTTCTGAACAATAGATATTTTCTTGTTTTGTCTCTATCTTGTTTGTTGCCATTAAGTTAAAATAATGGCGAAAACTAGAATAAATCGGCGCGAAGCGCCCGAATTTCGATTTATTCACAATAAAATCGTCACAGGACAGCGTTACGCAACCGCATAGCTCCATTTCTAAAAATTCGAAATTTTCCCAATTCTCGCCTACAACTGCCCTTGTACCAAGTTATCTTTATGTGTCTTCAATGAACACCATGCCTACTAAACACTGCTTCTATGCTTTTATGTTTCTTTTTCATCAAAACATGCGCATTAAATGAAAAATATTTTAGATTACATATCATTATTGGATGTAACAAACACGGATCAAGGCCAATCGTTTTATGATTTCATTGTGACGTCTTCTTCGTTGCAAGATACAAACACACAGTCAGAAACATGAACACACACTTCTGTGTTGTTTATTCTCATCACCATTTTATCGTTGCAATGATTCTTTTTCGGCAACTACAGGAGGGATACTGAGGCCTTTGTAGACCTGAATTGAAATAAATAAAAGTCACAGCATTTCATATTATGCAACTTTTCTAAGCAATCATATAAACAAGTCAGCGAACTAACAACTCAGTGATGTTAAACACTTGTGTCCGAGCCACAGAGTTATAGCGCCTATGATGGCCGTTGTAAACTCATTCATTTTCAGGCCGGAAGGCATCGCATAGTACACTCCACACTCTTCACTAGTGTTTTCCAAGTGCTTTGCAAGTACATAGAATCTCACAGAATTATTTCGTTGCATTGTCTTCCCATACAACTAGACAGAAAGAATTCTCATTGTTTGTGTGTGTGTGCTACTGACTTTTAACATGGATATGGTAGATGAACCTTTTTCACACTCTTTCGTATCATTCTCCAAGTGGAAAATTCTTTCATTGTACATGGCAATGGAAATACCATATAAAAGTCCTCACTAAACAGCAGAAACATACTTCTTCTGAGAGAAACAACTAACAACTCGCTGTGTATGTTCATTCATGAAGTCGAAACACTCTCTTGTAAAGACTCTGTTTGTCATTTGTCCATTTCATAGAGGGCACTCTGTGTAGTATAGTGGGCAAGCAGACAGCTTTGAGGCCTTCGTTGGAAACGGGATGCCTTTAAAACAACTAAAAGTAACATCCTTTGGTGATGTGTGTGCGTTCAGAGCAGTTGAACTTTCCCTTTACAGTGGAGTTCCTTTGTAGAGCCTTCTGTAGAATCTGAATCCATTTGCTGGAGCGCTTTGAGAGCAGTAGGAAAGAGCACTGCTAACACTTTGAAATTTAGAAAGGTTTAATCTTTTAAGTTTAGTCAGAAAAACGTGTCTATTTGGAGCACTTATAATCTGTTCAGGTGAGAGTTCCAGATGAGGAATTATTCGATTACAAAAATCAAATTTTCTGCAATTTTTATTTACATGATTGACGAGAAGTTTACAAGAATTTGCTGCTCGATTAGAATTTAAATTAATTGTGAAGAAATCATGAAAGGAAGAGCTTTACATTTGATAATAGAAAAGGCTAATGTTAGGTCGTTATGGAGGCGTCTTAGCTCAAGAGTGTCCAGACCAAGTTCGTGTAATCTTTCAGCATATGTCAAATTTTTATCACTAAAAATTCGTTTCGTAAACCTTCTTTGAACCCGTTCGACGGAGGTGATATCACACAGCAGGTAAGGACTCCACGAAACACTTAGCAATATTCAAGCACTGGTCGAACGTAAGTAATGAAGGCCTTAACAAGTAATAATCTATCTTTAGAAATAAAACTACGCAAGATCAGATTGCTTAACTGCATGCCTTTTTTCACAATATATTCACAATGAGATCTGGACGATAAATCAGAATTCCGAAAAACAACCAAATCTTTTACACAAAGTGTGTCAGTAGAAAGATAGAAATCATTTATATGATAAGAATGCCTAGGGTTTGAACTACCCAGATATAGAACTAAACATTTATTAACTGATATTTTTAATTGCCATGTATTGGCCCACTCCATGCACATAATTTATGTCAGCTTGTAAGTGTCATGAAGTTGGATGATAGATTCCAAAGTTTGATATCGTCAGCAAACAAAGTAAAGTTACTGTTTTGGCGCATTTCACATAAGTCGTTAATGAAGATTAAAAAAGTGTGGGACCTAGTATACTACCCTGGGGCACGCCACTGGTAACAGGAATAGAATCAGATAAAGAATTTTTAATTTTAACGACTTGGGATCTATTAGTCAAGAAATTTTTCGATCCAATTAAAAGAAAGTTTGTTCAGTCCATAAGATGCCAACTTAATTAGCAGTTTTTCGTGGTGACACGGTATCAAAAAGGCTTACAAAAGTCAATGTGAACAATGTCAACAGGAATTCCCTCATCTAGAAATTTGGTCCACTGATTTTTGCACTCAACAAGTTGTAACGCACATGATCTATTTTTCTAAAACCAAACTGTTTTTCACTTAGCAGATTTTGCTTCTCTAGATAAGAAATCAAGGACATGTTCATTATAGATTCCATTAATTTACAAGAAACACAACATAAGGAGATTGGACGATAGTTATCAACTGATGACATATCCCCTTTTTATGAACTGGGATCACAACAGCTTTTCGCCAAAAATCGGGTATCTTTCCACTTTGATAAGAAACGTTAAAGATGGTTTCTAAAGGTGAGAGCAACACTGTTTTCAACTTTTAATAAAATATGCACACAAGCCATCGGGGCCAAGCGACAAAATGGGCTTAAGCCTACTTATGGATTCAGAAATAGTCAGAACATCAAATTTTACAGAAGAGGATGAACATCACTTTGACTGTTTGCGAAATGGGGAGAAACAAGATCGTCAATAACAAAATTACTCGCAAAAAAAGAGTTGTAAGCATTAGCTTTTTCAAAATCATTATCAATCATCCTACCATCACACATTAATATTGAAGCTGACTTTGTCTTTGCTTAACCGGTCATTTACGAAAGAATAAAAAATTTTTACATTTCGAGAATTTAAAAGCTTACGTTCCTCCTCGTGAAAAGATCTTTCAAAGCAAATTAATTTCTTTAGTAATTTTCTTATACTTGCTTAAAATAACAGGGCAACGATTCTTTTTATACTTTTCCCAAAGTTCCTTTTTAATTACTTGCAATTTACGACACGACTTTGGCAATGATTTTTTATGCACAGTATGCTTAAAGGAGAACGTATCGATGTATAGCCTCATTAATTATATCAGAAAAACAGCATAAAAATCGTTAATGCTAATGCAATGGGTAAAACAGAGGTGCCAATCGATAGAGGCTAAAAAATCTCGATGATATCCATAGTCCGCTTTTCTACGAAGTCATACTCAAGGGAAGTTTGGTTGGGTACTACAGACAGACGCAGGTAAACTGAACTCAATGCTACAATGATCACTATTAGAGAAAGGTTCGGTAGTTAATACATTGAAGACAAGATTGCTGGAAGTACACAAAATTAGATCAAGAGTATTTTCATCTCTATTTGGATCAAAAAGATAATTGTATAAGACCAAGATTGACAAAACAATCATAAAATACTCGTGTCATAGGGTTTCTATAAGCAGAAATAATATTCAAATTCAAATCAGGCAAATTAAAATCACCTAGTAGGATACAATTTTGAGCATTTTCGACATAATGTTCAAATAATTTACTTAACTTATTAGCGATTTCTGAGTCATATTGGGGTGGACGATAACACATTATGAATCTGACAGATTTTACACAAGTGAAAATCACAAACTAATACTTCAGGACACAAGAATTCTTCCACAATAGAAACATTGTTGATTTTTAGGGACTTCTTGAAAAAGAGTGCGACACCTCCTCCCTATAGCCAATTCTGTCACATCTGTGAACGAATAAGTTGCATATGGACAAATAAGGCCATCAGAAATATGATCATGTAACCATGTCTCGGAGACGAACACTAAATCATAACGTTCTGAAGAAAGTAGAGCATGAAATTCAGATATCTTATTTAGCAAACTTCTAGCATTAAATAAAACACAGTTGATATTGATTTTCTTAGAATTTAGCTTTTTAACAGGAACAGTAGGGGCGTGAACTCCCATAAGAGGCGCAAAAGCGTCGCTTCAACTCATAAGAATTACGATTGATGAACCAATTCATCTCGCCTGAATCCCGTTTTCATACAAATACAAATACAATACAAATATTTTATTTTCGTCGCACAAAAAAGAACACAATAAGAAAAGAAACATTAATATACAATGAAATACAATTATAAATAAACATTCGACATGAATCATCATACAAAATCACATATTCTAAAAGCAAGAAATTATTAATTAAAGTACATTTATACGAGATTAGTGCAAAAGACGAAGGTAGGCGCGCAGGCTAAATAAATTATGCACTTAGAACACGCCCCCTAGCAAATACCCCGTTAGATCAACTTTTTTCAACTTTTCACGGAGGGAAGCAACACTAGGAGATCTTACAACAGCTTCAGGGAGAGAATTCCATACGTGAATCCACCTATTGGATAAATCATACCCACGAACATCAAGCCGAAAAGGAGTGCATTCACATTTCATTGAATTTTGAGCACGCGTGTTGTTTTCACAAAAAGTAAAAAAGTCGGCTTGCTGCAAAACGCATCTACCACTCAATATCTGATACATCATACACAGATCACTACGCAATCTGCGAATCTCCAGGCTATCCAATTCTAAGGAACTGAGTCTTTCAGCATAAGAAAGTCCCCGAAATCCAATAATTTTACGTGTAAATTTCCTTTGAACATTTTCGATCATTGAAACATGGGTCTTACGGTATGGATTCCAAACAGTGCTACAATACTCAAGAAGCGGTCTGACGTAAACAGTAAAAGCCCTAGACATATTTAGTTTATTTTTAGAAGCAAATGATTTCGATATTAGCATAGCCCTAGCATAAGCTCTACGCGTTATATCATTATAGTGGAAATTAAAATCAAGTTTACTTGATACGTAAACACCCAAATCCTTTACAGAATTTACACTCTGTTCTACAGTCAGGTCAGAAATTCTATAAGAATGCTTGGGATTTCCAAAACCTAGATATAACGCGTAGCATTTTTCAGTAGCAATTTTTAACTGCCAATCCTTGGACCAGACTACGAGTTTAGCGATATCATCTTGAAGTTGGGTGTGATTGCTAGATAAATTATAAAGCTTGACGTCATCGGCAAAAAGGCAAACTTTGCTATTTAAGCGGTCGCTAATGTCATTTATGAATAAAACAAAAAGAATCGGGCCAAGTATACTGCCCTGAGGAACACCGCTAGTGACAGATTTTTCGCTCGAAAACTGACCGTTAATAACCGACGACCTCGATCAGAAAATTTTGAAACGCAACGGATCAATTCGGCCTTTGATTGTTCGGAATCACACTTTACCTTAAGGATCCGTGGCAAATCGCAACCGTCCTTCCTCGAGACGATGACAGGGCCCGACCGACAGATGCTGACGAGTTTTGTCGTGTCGAAACCGGTCTGTGAGGCAAAACGCTTGACATCATCGTCCAATTTCTCGTCTTGATTGATCGGAGCGAAGTTTTCCAGGACGACAGTGGTATTAACCAAAAGAGACATGTTCATCTACAGTACTCAATAATTAGGAGTCAGATTGTTACCAACCAGCACTTGCGCATGTGTTTGACGAAAAACAAGAATAATTCATTAGTAAAGCCTGTCCATTCCAAACGGCCCATTTTCGCTTTAAGGCTTATAACTTTAGCAAAATATTTTAGGGTTTAGATTGCTGCGGCAGTTCTCTAGACACGCAGCGAAGCACTTCAAACATCAAAAAGAAGAGTTTAAATTATTCAGCCGCTATGCGTACATAATTGAAGAGCACTCCTTAGCGATCTTTTTACATTTATTGAAAAACTTAGAGGTGCCAAACAATAGATATTACAAAGTGAATGAAAAGAAAGTAGTAAAATTTGAAAGGAGTTAATAAAAGAGGTTGATTATTTGCTATAGCATGTTCCATTCCAAACGACCCATTTCCGGTTTATAGCTTATTACTGTAGCAGAATATTTTACGGGTTAGGTTGTTGCGGCAGTTTGTTAGACGCGCCAGATGTTAAGCAAAGCACATTAAGCCTCAATAAAAAAATTTAAAGCAATATGCCACTGCGTGAACATAATTGAATAAGTCACCTGCGCCGTAAAAAAACTAACACAGTAATAAGACTTTAACGAGAATGGACCGTTTTGGAATGGAACAGACTATAGATTTGTTCGGGTTTTTTGAAAAAACCTAAAGTGCCTCAAAACTGTTTTAACAGATATTCTACAATACCTGCGTCGAGTTATAAAGGAGACTTTACCATAGTTCCGTCGCATATTCCATCTTTTAAACCACTTTTTTAGCCTGATTTATGCCAAGTAACTTGAAGAGAAAATGCAAAGTTACATGAAACGGGCTACCACAATGGGATGGGTATTAGTTAGGTAAAAATCGTTAATTTCGTTCAACTCTTGAAAAAGCTTTCGAAAGACTAATGCCTTGCATATTACTTGAACATAGCATGTGTCTCTTCACACAGGTTTTGAGCATGACAAAGAATTTCGAGTTGATCCAAGCGTCAATTAACTTAAAGTAAAAATTCCCAAAAATCATGCCCAGATTTTATTTTATAATGAATTATGCAGCTGACAAAACCGCAGCAGTTTGGTTAAAACTCATTTGGATTCAATTCGAATTATAGTCTGTATCACATAATTTCGGTCATAAATTTTTTAAACCATCTCTGACAATAAGCTGACAGATTGCGATTATAGCATTGATCTAATATATAATTATCGTAATTCTGGGCTAACTGCCGCTGAAAATTCTTAGAATTTATGCACGAAGTTATATGAAACAGACTATAAACTTGCTTAAGTATTGGCCTACTATTTGCGGTCGAAATCGACCGGGTTTTACACCATGAACTCATGAATTAAACACTGTTTTTGAGCTTTTTAACGACACTTCCAGATTTTTCATGGATATTTCTCGGGATTATCGATTATTTTTTTATAAGGTAATCATCCGAGATGTGTATTTTCAGACCGGAAATATATAGCCTGTTTCGAACAACTTTGAGCAAATTTGAACTATCGTCGACGATAAACTGACCTAGGTACTGAAAGTGTTTAATTGATCTGATAGGTCGGACCATAGGTGAAGATTTTCAAAATTCATGTTTATGTGAAGCAGACTATATTATGTAGTAGCAAAGAAAAATGCTCCGACCGATGGAACAAAAATGACTAATATACCTACTTTTAATTGTGGACAATTAGGGATGTAAAAGGAGAGGAGTAGAAAAAGCTTGTCTAAAGTCTCAAAATCTGCTAAAAATCAGACTTTTTCTAAGCAACGCAAAAAATTGAAGTATATTCTGTGGCCAAGTTGAAATAAATTATTGAACGAAATAAACGATTGGAAAGCAGCAAGTTAGCATTACAGTAGCTATGAAAAAGTAGATGGACTTAAGTAGGAGCGACTTTGTAGGCCAATTGAATGAAATAGCAAACATCGATGCATTCAAGACAAAAAATTGTTGGTTTAAAGCAGTAGGAAACGCGTAAGCTCACGTGTAACAGACTACATGTACGCACACTTGTATGCGCAACGATTGTGTTCACTCAATTGACGCCAGGTTTGCTTGCTATAATGCTCAGGATAAGAAATAAAACACTTTAAATACAAATGCAGTTGGTTTTCTATCAATCGAGATACGAAGCAAGTCAGCGTTGCATCCTGCAAGCAATTTACGAAAAATAAACATTTTAGATCATGTTCATACACTCTTATGTGAAGCATTGAAAATTCTTTAAAGAAGGTTGACACTTTTTCAGAGGCCGCAGAATATACTTCGATTTTTCCGTTGCTTAGAGAAAGTCCGATTTTTATTAGATTTTGCGACTTTAGGCCATATACATAGGTATGTAGGTTTTTCGTAGTCCCCCTTTTACATCCTTAATAATCCAAAACCACAAGTATATTCGTCTTTTTTGTTCCATCGGAGCATTTTCCTTTGCTAGTACCCTACTTTTATTTAGCATGATCAGAGTAAATCAGTCAGTAAACACATACGGTAACATGCCACAAAAATCATAGCAGTTAAAGAACGCGGAAAACAAAATTGTTTTGAACATCGGCATTATCTTTTTTAAACAAGACAATCTTACCTTATGCAAACAGATCAACGGTTTTTAGCATGAACTGTACGCAAATATTAGGTGTAAAAAATACTACGCCCAGATTCGTAATCCTGATGTTATATGGAACATTTAGAAAAAATTAAGCTTCTACAACGCTCTGAAACTAAATTTAAAAATTTAATTTTCAGTGTAAACTTTACATAACTACTGAGTGTAAGGAAAACATACAGTCAGATTCGTAATCCTGACCTTACGAAACATATTTTGAAAAAGTTCACGTTTTGCAACGCTCTGGAAGTAAATAAATTTGTAGTGTAAACTACACATTAACAATAAATAAATAATGCAAACTTTACACAACTACTGAGTGTAGAGAAAACGAACAGTCAGATTCGTAATTCTGACGTTACGTAGAGCATTTTGAAACAAATTAAGCTTCCGCATGGCGCTAGAAATAAAGTTAATTTGCCGTGTAAACTTTACACAACCAAAAGAAGAGTTTAGTCGGATTCGTAATTCTGATATTACTCCGATATTACAATCAACATTTATGAAAAAATTTACTCTCCAAAATGGCATGAAGACAAATAAACATTACATGTAAACTAGTTTACACCACTATTGAGTGATAAACAATCGCACCTAAGTGGCATATCAAGTTTGATTCCTAGTACATTTTTAGACTTTAGATAATGTCCAGACTCATAACCAGAGAAGTTGGCAGAAAAAAACAAGACAGAAACACATTTAACACACATGATTTTTGACTTTACACCTCCCGAAAAAGCTAAATATTAATGTAAATAAACGCAATTGACTGTGACGTGTACCCCTTAGAAAGTACTTCATTTATATTCTATTTGACCTATCTTGACTTCTAAAGGGAGACAGTAGCGAACAAAAAACCGAGAAAAACGAATTTTTACCGTCCACCACATTGTAAAGTTTAAAAATCTGAACCCAACTCACCTTTAAGTGTAGAGAAATTTGGTTTAGGCCCAGTTTGTAGCCTTTGAATTTTTATACGTTTGTATATGGATAACTTCTGTTCCGCAGAACATTTGGGCAATCAAAATAGGGAGAAAAACGTGTTTTTTCTCCCATTTCACACCCCTAATTTCAAACTTTACACCTCTATAAATAACTTCATAATGTGTTTTTGAACGCAGTTTTCTGCAACATTTAGCCCTTGGGAGGTACTTTATTTTTATTCTATTCGATTTATTCCGACTAATAACCACTATTTTAAAGTTTAAACCCCTAGATCTAACTTCGTATTGAGTGTACAAAAGTTTGCTGATAAGCCGAAAGTAGCCCTTGAGTCATAGTACATTTCTGCAACAACAAATTTTGGGGACTCATAACCGGAATTATTAGCAGACAAAATGCAGGCCGAAAGAAGTCTTTTCACTCTTAGATTCTTTACACTCTTTATACTGCCACTCTGGAAATAAGTAACAATGATAAAAAATAAAAAAGTGATTCTGAGCTTAGTCAATTGTCTACATTTTAGAAAACACCAGATTAAACAGATTCCAAAACTGAGTTAGGAAAGTTCGGTAACCGACCAAAATTTAAAACAAATGTAAGTTATAACGTTACAGTAAAACTTTACACTCTCCTTACACACCGGATAAGAGTGTAAAAAATGGCTAAATCGAATTTTTCATTATCTATCTTTTAAAAAACCGCACAATACAGAAATGTCTTAGTGTTGCTGTAGGGGGTAGACATATGTTATGGGTACCCAAGTATATTATAGGTACACGCTAACGCGCTACCTATGATTCGTAGGATTTCGAACCGTCCCGTCAGAGAATTCGTCAGATGGTGCGGAATGTAAGAAATGTCTCAGACCAATTTTTCAGCCAACTAACCACACATGAGGTACTACGCCAGGCCTGCGTTGCTCGGGGGTTTGGGGGTTCGGAAATGTGTACCTCATTTGTACACATGAAGCTGACCCTGCTTCCGTCGGGGTTATCCCCGCCCTAGGGGTCGTCCAAAGAGCCGGAACGGGGTTCTTCAAGTAGAGCCCATGAGGGTCAACACCCCCGATCCCGTTTCCAGCAAAATTTCTCCCACCGAAGGGGTTTAGGACCCGGAAAAGGGTAGCCCGTCATTTATGTATGATGATGACCCTGGTTCTGTCAGGGGTATCTCCACCCTGGGGTGGTCCGAAGTGGCGGAACCAGGGTTCCTCAAGTAGGACCTCTCAGAGTGAACCCCTTAAGTGGGAGAAATTCTGTCGGAAACGGGGTTCACCTTGATAGTCCCTAACTGAAGAAGCTTAGTTCCGGCACTTTGGACCACCCCCAAGGCGGGTAAACCCTCAACGGGACGGGGGTCAGCATCACATGTTAATAATGGGGTACCCCGTTTCACAGCTCCAAAACCCTCCGTAAGTGTAAAAATAATGCCTGAAACTGAGTTGGTGGTCTTCACCCTGATAAGCCCTACCTGGGAAACCCCGGTTCCGGCACTTTGGACCACCCCCTAGACGGGGCAACCCCCGACGGAACCGGGTCAGCATCACATATTAATAATGGGTACCCCGTTTCCGATCCCCGAAACCCTACGTAAGTGGGAAAAATTTTGCCGAAAACGGAGTTGGATCTTCATCCTGATTGGCCCTAACTGGAGAACCCAGGTTCCAGCACTTTGGACAACACCCAAGGCGGAGAACCCCCTTCCCCGACGGAAGCGGAACTAGACCCGCAACTGGTGGTCTGGGAGTGTGTTAGACCACCGAGTAGGGCAAAAAGCATATTTTTGAGAACATCAAAGTCAAAAATTGTTCGCAAAATGCATGAAACTGATCAAACAGTGTCAAATTTAGGTTTTTACGCTACTTTAATCCATTTTTAAGACTATCATAGCTTCAAAAAACTCACTGGTTGACCCCTTCTAGACCGGGCTGATTCCTGAGATCTTATATGCTAGCTGGGCATTATTCGGACCCATAATCAAAATTTTGTGAATCCTTTCGTTATTTTTCTGTTTTTTATGTCAAGAGGGTGATCAATGTAGAAATGGGGGTTTTGACCAGAGTCATGGTTCCATGGCACATTACAATCTGATAATTAGCTTGTTCTTCAGCCATATTAAGCTTCCAGATTTTGGAAACAATTCAAGCTTTACAAGTCATTTGTTATCATTCATAAGTCATTTAAAAAGACACGAGTTTTTGTGTTCGTTTCGCATTTTTGGCGTGGAATATATGCATGCATAGATACACAATATACTTTAATAATAACGATATGACTTGAAATATAAATACAAAAGCTCGATGTAAAATTTAAGTTCGGAATGAACACAGTAGAGTAATTTATGAGTTATTCTACATATTTCTCAACGAGAAACCAATTCTTGTATCTGAGTGTGAGTGAACATGACAGTTTAAAAGTTAACTAAAGGTAAACCTACCTTTGATATAATTTGTGCACACTTGCAAAATCACATTGCGAACAGCGAAACGGAAAACAAGCTCCAATAATGAATGAAAAATATAATACTTTGTAGTTAATTAGAACAGTGAATATGGAAGAGAGCGAAAGAATGTCACGGAAACACGCTGTCCAAGAATTGTTGGCCTCTAATAAAACTTAGCATCTTCACTAGTGAAACAGGGGTTACGGAATAAAAACACGGATTTCTAATTCTTGCTGTAAGAATTAGGCCTGACCTCACTCAAACGCTAGACCCTATCAATCTTCCTGCTGTATATTATAATATCGAGTAGGGCAGCAATCTTACTATTAGGCATTTCTTGGAACTCCAGCCGTTTGACGATAAGCGCTTAGGTATTGGGATTCTCACATTAGATTTCAAACAAAGTGATTAAGATTTTATAGAAAAAGCAATGCTAAATTGAATACAAAAACAAACAATTATACACAATGTAAATTATGGTATAGTTCTTGTGCAGTATAATGTTTATGCCAAATGCTTCAGATCGACCTCTTCCCTGATCGGTCATCATATGCACTATTAATCATTATTTACGTGAACAGCATCCAGCATCTGTTTTAGAAAATATGAGTAGTTTATGAGAGAGCTCGAAACAACGCCTCATTTTACTGAAATAATGGCGTTTTTTTCATTTTCAAAATTTTCTTTATTCTAGTAAAATAATACGAATAAAGAACTCGCATAGTGCTCTTGTTACCCTAAAAGCCTTTTTGACCATCTAACCAAAAAAAATTATATTCATTTCAAAAATATATTTCTTCCCGACACGTAAAAGTTAGATAAATTCTCTTTCCAGCAATATGATTCAACCTACTTTAACTTTCTGAGCAATTAGCAGATGACACTGCCTTGTTAAATCTGAGATCTTCCGAAGAATCTGAAACATTAAAATCATATGGAGCTTCATTCACATTTCGAGATTTTGTATCAGAGTCGCGAGACAAAAACACGAATAATAGATTGCATCGTGCTTATTGAATTCTAGTTTGCCAATACGACGAATGACAGGAAGCTGCATTGTTCACAATATCCGCGGCCATAATTTGACTTCCTGACATCTGCAGTGGTACCGAGAAACCGGCAGCTATCAGGCCTAAAATAGACTGCTTAGAAATCAAAGTGCAATAGGTTGTAATTGTGTAAAAAAATTTAAATCACGATATTCTATTTTATTGAATTCGGCAAAGAAAAAATGCGCCGCTGAGTGAAATTATATTACAGGAGTAATGTACAATTCCTACTATCGAACTATTTGATTATACAATAATAATAATCACAATGATGCACTTGATCATTATGGTCATCACCAGACATGCACGCAACCGAGTTTTTGGGGGTCAAGAGACCCCAGAATGGAAAATGGGAAATTATCTGGGAAAAATGAGGCAAAATGAAGGCCAAAAATAGATAAAAACTGAAAATTTTCTTCAAAGTCTTTGAATTGACGAAACTGTGTATAACGTAGCTTTAACACTATTTTAGCGCTTATACCAGTTTTTGAGCTCATTTTGCTCCAAAAAAGCTCAATTTCTGACCCCTCTCAGATTGGCTGATCTCCCTCAGAACGGCCATGCTGTGCATCTATGGTCATCGCAGTGAATAATAGCGATCCTTCCTAATTTTTATCAGCTCGGAATTTCTCAATTTCATAGATACTCGTAAATGTACAATCATAAAAACGTTCCTACTGGCGAACATGACAGCAAAAGACGCATGACTTAACATCTGGAGACGATAGATTAAGAATTGGATAATTTATTGAGCTTGTTCATCAATTTTCATACAAGTTTTTCTCGTTTATTTTTGTTCGACCTACTTTTTTCGGAGCTCCACCCAATATATTTTACACAATACTACCCTACATAAAATTTAACAAACATACGAGTACATATAACTTTGGAAGCATAATGAAAGTAATATGTAGATTAAATTACAATATCACTACTATTACTTAAATTTAATCCATAAACTTAAAAACATCAAAATTTCATTTAATTTTTCATATTATTGGAATTGGATCATCCTAGAGTGATCAAATCTAGCCATGCTATAAATTAAAGTTTGTATCCCACAATTTTTGATTCTAAAAACGGATTCAAGGCAGCATATGAAAATCTAAAGAGTGTGACTGTAGTACACAAGCTGTCATAGTAAGTACTCTAAAAGCTTTATAGTTCCCGGTTTTACAATTTTAGTATGATGACCACACATGCGCGTGGGGGGTTCAGGGCTTAACACCCCTCCAGAAGTGAAATTTTCCACCAGTCGTTAACTTCTACATATATGTCTGTTTTTATACACATTTTTTTACTGTGCACTATAAAAGGCAAAGGATACCGCTGAAAGCTGTCCTTCTATCATCAGTATTATAAATATAATAAAATAATTATAAAATAATAATGTAATAAAATGCATAGAGATTGTGGCTTAAAAATATCAGAATTTCAAGCGCAACATTCAATTCACATAGCTAATTCATACAATCTTTTAGTGGGAAAAATGGAAAAAATCTTAAAAAATTTTTAAAAAGTTATGCGCAAAAAAAGAAAAATCTCATTCTGAATAATTTCGTTGCATACAATCTATTTGTAAATATAATGACCTGCAGACGAAGTTGCAGTTCCGCCTGGAGCAGCTTGAAACACATGATGATTTGACCTGTAAGCTTGCAGCGGATCATAAGATCTTGTTATGTTGCCAGCAACATTGGAACCGGTTGGCTGTAGTGTCGAACAAGCATAATTAGAATCAAAACTAGTTCCGCTTGCTAGTCCAGGAGTCATGGCGAAATTAGTCATAGAGGATGCGAACCTATGCAAAAGTATGTAGGTAATAAATATGGGGTAATATTGATAATATCAATATTTGTACTATTGGTAATCTTTATATATTATACTCTAATAATATTAGATAATATTGCTGTTTACAATTATGTCTCAAGTGCCAGGTTTTTTGTTTTATATTAATTAATCATTTAGCTTTACCTATGGTTTTTTGTCAATAGCTTAGTTGTACTTCTTCTTTCTGCACGCTGCTTGCGCAGCTTGAGAGAAATGCATATTTTCAGAGATTTTCCCGAGTTTCACATAATTAATTATCATCTCCCTAGTCCTCTTTTACTTCCTTAATAACGCAGAGCATTTCTCTTTGATATAGTCTAGTTCATTTCAACTGACCCATTTCCCTAAGTTGCAGGAAAAATCTGAGTGGCTACTAAAGTGATTTGAAAGACAGCTATAGTAATACCAGTGTAAGCAAAATCAGATTGTACTTTCCTGCATCGACAAAGATTTTTCAGTCAGTGCAAATATTTTTTGAAGTATGATACATCCTCTTGGATGACAAGGAAGGGTAAACATGGAAATTTTATAACGAATTTCACTATCTTGTCTTATATTGTCATGAACCATATCGGTGGATCTAAACATGTTTAAAAAGGCTAGCAATTTTTTGAATGTTACATTGCCTTAAGATTTCCATACAAAAAGCACATCGATTTTGGCCGTCTTCTTGTGCATTGCAAAGGACATACAGTAGTTACTTTTAAAACTGTTTTATATAAACCTCTATCACTTAGCTTTACATTAATTGCTTTCTTTCGGTAAATATTCTCAGGATGACGAATTTAATACGCTCACTTTACTTATTTGGAAGATCAGTACAAATCCCGACCCCGGTAAAAAAGGGCCTGGAAAACGATATAGGTTCACTATTCAGTCATGATAATCTTGCCCTAAAAATAGAGTCGATTTCACAAAACCTGGTGCGGAGCACACAATCGCTCAATCGATGATAAAAATACTAACGATGAGGGAACGACTATGTCACAGAGGCCAACAAATTAACGAGCGCAAAAAGTTTTCTCAAGATAAATTTTATTACTATTAGCCTTCATGGAAACCCAAAGCAGTTATCATAATCCTAATAATAGTTATCTACCGGGTGGTTAGCAACCTTTTGCTAGGGGTCAGCGCTATAACTACAGGGCTTGGGATCAAACCAAATATACCATTAGATAGAGAATGTGAAACGGAATTTATTGATACCAGATTAATGATCAGTATGCCTATCACTTGTGCCAGAAACAGCTTTCAAACTGATCTGGGTATGAACACATACCAATAAACCGACTACGTCGATTTTCAAGACTTTTCCAAATATTTTCCTCCTTTCTGTGCAAAATTTCATATGATTATCGACCAGTCGATTTTTGCAAGTATTTGCGCCTCGACTTCATTTTTATGAATGGCCCAATGGTTTCGGCGGCATTTAAGTTGAGTGCATTTCCGGGCTAAATATCGTTACCCTTAAAATTGGACGTTTGATTGTTTTAAGAAATGTTGGGTTGCATTAGCTCACATGCAAGGCGCCTTGTCGTGAACAAAAACAGTCTGACCAACGACCAAATATTTTTCAGGCCGAAAATAGGACCTAATTGGTATTGAAATAAAACTTTATACATAAACGTGAAAAATATTTTGATAAGTATCGAAAATCGACATTTATTAATTGTGTTCATAAGCCGATCGTTTAAAAACTATTTCTCATGCCGGTCTTAGGCACACTGATTTTTGATTTGGCATCAATAAATTCCGTTTTAAATTCTCTATCCAATGGTATATTTGGTTTGATCCCAAGTTCTATAGTTATAGCACTGACCCCATAGCAAAAGGTTATTAACCACCCTGTACATCCGCGAAACTGTTATTTACAGTTTTTACAAAATCTTATAAAGATCGAATCTTCTATAAAAATAGTCAGAAGTCACTGTCCGACGCATGCTCTTTGTAGAATTAAAAACAAAACATGTTCTGAAATTTTAATGTTGCGGACAATAAGTTCAAGAAAATGAGCGATTCGGCACAAAACGACTTATAGACGAGTACCTTAAATTAAAGAATCGATAGGAACGCTTAAGAAAACATATTTTATTAGGTTTTTCAATAAACTGAAAATTTTGCGGGGTTAACACAGCAGTCATTCTGCACTGTCTTACCCCCAAGAACATGTGTGCCAGATAGCCACCCCAAATATGTCCACGATAGCCCAAAATCAGTCATCTATCGTTATTAATATGCAATGTTCCACATAAGTGCGTGAAGTCTAAGAATTTTAACCAGCAGTTCGAGGTAATCAGCTCAATGCAGTTTAAAGTCGCATTGACGCAACTTTTTTTAGAACAATTTTAAAATTTTAAACAATTTTGCTGTAAAAAACATTTAATTTCTTTGATTTTAGGAAAAAGCTGGACCGAAGCGCCGAAAATTTGTAAAATCAAAGCGAAAGAACGTTTAGAAGCTTGAATTGCTGGTCTATATCCTGTATTTTTAGCATTTGACACGGAGCGTCGAAAATTTTTAGAAATTATGCTTGAAAATAGAAGAAAAATATGCTGGAAAAAGCTCTTTCTGCTCTTGGAATCGTTATAAAACCTATTCTCTGAGCGAAAATGTGACCTACGGGCCGCCAAGACATTAAATAAATGTCATATTATCGGAAATTATGATCACTGACGGCCAAAAAGCATTGCAAATTATATATCCATTCTTTATCTCGCCAATTACTTCGGGCCATTGGGGGCGGCCGCCCCTTCCGCCCCCTTAAATTTGCCTATGTTTTGGCATACTGTCGGTTGAAATACATAAAATTATGTGATAGAAGCAAGATTATAGAGGTGAATACCCGTAAGGCTCAACCATCACCGACTGGTTAAGTCCAGGATACATCGGGTGAGCTGAGGGCGTCGCGAACGATGCCGCATTGAAACGGCTAGACGAGTGCTGCAGCTGCAAAGTAGAAAGCGCCGGGGGCTGCATTAGTTGAAGTAACCCGCTGCTAGAACCGCTTAGGTCGCCGTTCGCCATGCGATTCGAAGTTGCAAGTAAAGAAGCTGCTGAATGGACATTAGCAGAGGGAATGGGCTGTGATTGACCCAAAGATGAAGATGACCCGCTGGACGCGGCGGACGTCGACTGATTTACGTCCGATCCAATTCCATCGACAGCCAGTCGTTTTTGGGCCTGCAATTTTTCTTCGCGACGCCACTTTGCTCTACGATTCGAGAACCAAACTTGAATTCTAGCCTCGGGCAGCGAAATTTTTGCTGCTAGTCGCTCGCGACCAAAGACATCCGGGTAATGTGTGCGCTCGAATTCTTAATGTCAATAAAGTTCTTATGATGACGGCTTTCAATTAGCTTCGATTCAAGTCACATGTTCTAATTTATTCAGAATTCTTGGGACTTTTTACTGTAACAAGATTCGACAGCATCAGCGATTAAATCAGCGTTAATCGATGACCAAAATTCAGTGACTGGACCTACTCGGCTTGCTATTTTGAATTCATTTCCCAACGTCATTTAGATTTCAATTTCGATTAGTCCAAGCTCAGTGCACTTTTTGAATGACATGAAGTTTTAGCAAATCATAATTTAAATTTGTAGTCAAGCATTAGAATTCTAAACCGTCTTTCTGTGACTCTGGTGTACCTTAAGGCATAAGTCATGCACGTGAGGGAACTATACCGACAAAACGAAAAATTCGATATAAATCTTCCAGAAAGTGTCAGTTATGGTCATACCTGTGCGTGGGGGGTTTGGGGGTATGTAATCTCCAGAAGCCAAAATACTCCCCCAGAATTCGATTTTTGATTTTTTGATGCCAATGGATAGTGTTCGATAAGAAACGTTTTAAAAATGTTTTTTCGCCATATACCATTTTTAAGTTCATTTCTTTGACCTCTGAAAAATCTTGCACCCCCCCCTAGAACTTTGGTGCCGTCCACCTATGGTTATGGTAATATTATTCTAACATTTAGTATTATTTTTGAAGACCATTTCAGCTAAAAAAGCTATCCATTTGACACATCAGATAGGTCATACTGTGAACAAACGGTGGTAATTAGGCATACATTTAAGAGGGTTGAGAGGATTTATCCCCAAGAATGGGAACATAGAAAACATTTTTGAGAAAAATAAGGTAAAATAGCGGCCAGAAATCAATTGAAATCAAGAGTGTTTTGCAAAAGTGCTCGAAATTGACCAGAAACTGTGAGTTAACATAAATCCTACTCAATTTTAGCATTTATACCAGCTTTCGAGGCGATTTGGCTCAAAAAGTTTGACTGACTCCACCGGCTCAAACCCCCAAACCGACCATGCTGTTGCTCGCGTTAACATTGAAAGGTACCATCATTTGGTCCAAGCTGTGAGTCCCACCCTTCCTCTTGCACACCAATATCCGTTTAACCTAACGGTTTTGGGACCAAAAACCGAGATAGCAAAATTACGACAAATAATTCTATAAATTTTAGCAATTCGGATCCACTGCTTATTTATTTTCCCATTTTTCCATCTATGTACTACCAACATCGTTCGAAACGTCGAAAAACAGTGTTTTTAACGAGTAAACATGGTTTTTGAGCCCAAAAAGGCTTTTTTCAAAAATTTACTGACCATTCTCTCAGAATTTTCATGCTGTATATATAAGCTTTAAATCAGTTATTACTACGAGAAACGAAGCTATTGAAGCTATCCGCTATTTTTGAAAGAATCAATGTACAGCCACTGTTTCATTGTCAAACAATGTAAAATCCGCTTGGCAATCATTTCCTATATTTTGAGCAGTTGTACGATATATAAGGATAACGATAAGGAGAAAATGTGAACCGTGTTTTAAGATCTTAAGACCAAATTCAATACATTTTAAGTTAGAATAAATTATCTTACGACAGGGCCGTATTTAAGAGGGCGGGGGCGGCCACTCCCTCTCCCTTGGCCGGAAAAAATTTTGAAAGGTAAGATAATGCACGGAAAGATGGGAAAATCGCGTGTATTTTTCACCAGATCTTCAAATTTTCGAGCTTAGCGCCAGATTTGGAGTATTTCTATATTTTGGCCCAAGCGCGACCAAAAAATGACACTTTTTGTAGCCGTTTGAAAGTTAAAATTTTTTTTACAACACTAATGTTGGGTCCGCCGCACCCCCTTGGCCGGATCCTGGATACGGGCCTGTTTTACGATATTATAAAGTCTAAAATATATTGAAATGTATTGTGAGGTCGAATATGATACGAGGTCAGCTATGCATTGAATGTCAAGGCTTACGAGCTGTGTAATAATCCAGAAATGATCTTTTGTGGAACGAAAACAGGGTGATAAAGAGACATGTACAATATGGAAATGCTGGCTGAGACCTCCAAAAAATTTGTGGTGACTGCTGGTTCTACCTTAAAATAGCATTTTATTTTTTATGACAATGCTTTACCATTCTAGACGTAGAGTCCGAAAAATTCATACCCACAAGCCTAATACTCGTGCAAAAAAACGAGTAAAATGACTTACTTTCAGCTGTTTTAAACTTGAAAATTTTCTAGGAGGTCGGCAGCGCTTTGCAGGGTCAGCAATTATTTTGGGGCCAAAACCTACAGATTTCGATAAATAAGTGTGATGCTAAAAGGATGTCAATTTGCTTATAAACTTAATTTTTTGTTTTTTTACTCTATGTTACTTCACATCCAATAAGCCAAAATTAGATTTTTCGACTATACGATCTTGAGAATTCGAAGTTGTGACAACTTCGAAATCAAAATTGAGAATTCGAAGTGTATGCACACAAGTATGTATTATCGAACGTAAATGTGTTACACGATATTCCCTTCCTGCAATAGCAAGGCAAGTTTTACACACCTTTCTCCAGAGCATCAACTTGTTCTTGACTAAATGACGTACGGTTGCGTTGTAATTTTCTTTTAAGCATCATACGAACAGCTGTATCATCATCGGTCGTGGCTGATCCCCCAGCGTCTGATATTTTATCTTGTTCATCTAGAAAATATTTGAAAATTGAGATTTTACGTCAAACTTAAGCAGAGAAATGATCAATTCTGAAATATTGACTGACCTGCTAAAAAAATGTTGGCACATGGTAATCCAAGTAAAGATTCATGTTTTATATAGTCTCGAATGCACATACATTTCAAACTTAGCCGAAAGTTGACTCAGATAAGAAGTACCTAACTAAGCTTAGCTTCACGAAAAAGAACGCAAAAAATAATATGTAATTTGTACGCAAATCGGCCACCAGGATGTTAGGAGTGCGCACTTCCATTGGTGTGAAAAAGTATGAAGCAACCTAATGAAAAGTCGTGTATGAATTTGAGCATGAAAGTAAGTAATGTTTCGAAATTCTTTTTTTAAATTGCTCCCTATCACAATTTCGACTTTGATTCGCTTGTAATACTTGGAAGCATTATACGGTTGACCATGTGGCAGTAATCAGGCGACGATGAATATGGTGAGTTGAACCGAAATTTGATATTACTAGTTCCATATTTGACGTTCGTAAGGCTGCTGATTGAAGAATTCATGCGTAGGTACTACTTTCTAGCTAATTTATATTTGACTGCATTAAAGCAGACCAGATAGGACGGCTTGATTCGACAAGTACTTGCTTATGAATATTAAATGAAGAATTAATGGCAACTTTTCAGTTTTCATACGTTTTGGTCTATCACATCCACTTGATAAGCACGAAAATTAAGAACCTATTCAAACTTTACTTAGATATAGAAAACATGTGAAGGCATGACATCACGCACACAGCGAGTCGTGCATTACGTGGGATGTGGAATGCTATAGTTGTTTTCCGCATAAAATTTATAATGTTTAACTGGTTTATTTGACGTTTAAGTCAGATTCGATTAGTATCAAGCTGTATGCCTGTTAATAAAACCATGCCAAGGTGCAATGAATATAAATTGCTGGTTTTGAAAGGGGACAAAGTCAGAAAAAACAATCTAGAAGTTCTTCAGTGCGAGCAGTATGAATTTCAATTGGCGTGAGGCGTGAGATTTTAAGAACCAATTTGAACAGATTCGAAAAACAGCTTGAAACACTCAAATAACAAGCAATATTGAAATTATTCAGTAATGATGAAGAAACTGAAAGTTTGCTGCTTAACATCTAACTAAGCTTGAGAAATTTGATGAAGGTAAATGGAAACAGAGTCTGAATATTCACCGAATATTCTCACATTTCGTTCACAAGCACGATTAATAGCAGAATTTTTGAATTCCGCATATATGTTTGTTTCGAATCAAAATTAAAAGTTCCGATCACAACAAGAGACATTTTTTATTTTTTACCGAAAGCCATTTCATGTGGCATCGAAATCCCCAAAAGAAAACGTAAGAGCATTTTTCAAACCGAACTTCATTTAGATTATTGAACTTTTTGTAGATAAGTATGATTTAGCCCCAAAATGCTTAAAATTACGCAGCAGCTGCTATTGAATACAAAAGTAGGAATGTGATTTATTGTATGCGAGTTTGTATGAAATTTTCAAATCTGTTTCGCCTCTGGTTTCGCTCACTATTCCAAGCTAAACTTTGTGACCTTTCCTACAGGTTACGAAGACTAGACGCATTTCGAGTCGTATGGGTATTAGGCTACCAACAGAACAAAATCCAGAAATTGTAATAGCAGATGACAGAATCAGAGTGAGCGACTAAAAAGCAATAAACAAATCTCACAAAAAAACAAGTAATGGTATATTTTCTTGTATGTTTACGTTCAGAGCAATTTCTAAAGCCATTAAAGCCCGATACAATAAAAAATCCATGTATTTTTCCGACTGACTTTGAGACTAACCATGCATACAGACGTTGTTAACTTCCTGAGAATCCAACATGCCTCCCGTGCTTCATGTTTTTCCAATTAGAAAAAGACCAAAAATTTCGCGAGAAAAATTCTAAAAATGAATAAGCAAAAATCTGTATGACCAGACTAACCAAACTGCATACCCGCGTCGAATTCCAGAACTAATGCTCCGCGTACATCATACTAAAAAAATCCTATGGAATGGCTTAATTATTTAACGAATTTTTTTCCTCACTGGTTTTCTAATTGAGTTACAAAGTCATTAAAGTACCTAATTAAAATTATATTTGCCATGGAAATTACTCATAGCTTTTTGAATCATCAAGGCCAGGTGAAGTTTGAAGGTGCACAGGTTTTTTCTCAAATGGTACAAGGTCTTCAATCGAGCTATGACTTTCTGTTGTTCGTGCTTGAATTATTTGTTGATTATTGATTGAAATAGCTAAAAATTTACATCCTTGTCCATAAGTCTACCGATCAAACATAACCTGATACACATCGCATCTCTGTTCAATACCACACGTGCAGCAGGTCATTGTGGGATCAGCTAGTGATTAAATCTCTTATTTATGAAATTACTATTGACTCGATAAGTGAACGCTGTAAGAACACAAAACCACATTTGAATCGGTGATCCGAAGATGGAATGGTCTTTAGCATTCCTACAAGAATATTTTGACAGTTATCTGTGTTCAATAAATCAAACAAAAACTTTTAAATACTATTAGCATGTCTAGTTAAGACCAGACATGCACGTGGGGGGTGGGGGTCCTACCCCCCAGAATGGAAAGCTGAAAAATTTTATGGGGAAGATGAGGCAAAATGAAGGCCAAAAACGGATGGAAAAGGAAAATTTTCCTCCAAAGTGCTTCAAATTGACCGGAAACTGTGTAATAACGTAGTTTTAACGCTTTTTTAGCGCTTATACTATTTTTTGAGGTCATTTGGGCCCCAAAAAACTCAATTTTTGACTCCTCCCCCCGCCCTCCAGACTGGTTGATCCTCCCCAGATCGGCTATGCTGTGCACCTATGGTTTAGACTACTTACTACCTTTCTTTACATCGGTGACGTGTGGTTCCATCGATGCTGAATTAGATTCTCCGACACTTATGTGAGGAATAGATGCCACAGCTGGTATGGGCGGCACGTTCATGGAGCCTGCGGCTGATGAATACCACCAGGCCTGACCGTAAAATCTAAATTTGTCAAACATATCTTGTTGAGCTTGCTGATGAGCTTGCTGCTCCTTCTGGGCGGCAAGGGTGCGTAGAACTCGGTTAATAGACGAAACCTTGACAAGCGATGCACTGTTACATATTGGACATAATCGAACTGTTGTATAAATCGCATGATAAAGAGAAGTCACGTTCTATTACAACATAAGAAGTTATGAGAAATGTCTCTAATATCATAATATTAGAGGATAGGTAATCAATATTTAATATACTATAACTTTTTTCATTAATACTGAGCGCCTACATCGACATTAGTAAAAGTGCGTATTGACCTTTACTCGTGTATCCATATTTACATATACTGGCCCGTACGAGGGCCATCCTGAAGGAATGGAATTTTTTAAATAATAATAGAAGGCCCAGATGGAAAAAAATTAAAATTCTAAAGAAGCATTTTTTCAGTACATTTTTGAGGTTGTAAATGCATAGTTTTATGGCGTTTCGCGCAGGATTTATTATTCTGTAATAACGTTTGTCTCCTGGAAAACCCAGATTTAATTTTAGGGAACCCTTAAAAGTATTCGACACTTCTCGCCATGGGCAGATTTAAGGAGAGCAGGGGCAGCCGCCCTCTCCCAATGGCCGAAAATTGTTAACGAGATGAATGATGAATGTGTATGCACTTTGTAATGACTTTTAGCCATCGGTCATCGTAATTTATTAATTTTTTCCAGCGCTGGATAATACCTATTTATCACATTTACTCACATTCCTGGCAGCCTAAGCCATGTTTATGTAGTTTTCTTCCATTTTTTATCATAAATTCTAAAAAATTTTAATTTTCTGCGCCTTGCGTTAAATGCAATTCTCTAAACGTACTTCGTCTAAATTACACCAATTTTTCGGCGCTTTGCGCCGGTTTTTTCGCTGAAATTAAATAAATTAAAGCACTTTCCACACTAAATTGCTTATAATTGTAAAATTTTAGATAAATTTTGGCACTAGAAATCGTTTTAATTAAAAATATACTATATGAAAGGGCGAAAAAGACTATTCTGCACGTGAATAACTGGTTTTTGGGCCGATTTTTGACTGTTTTGGAAAATTCTGGGTAACGCCATACGTGTTCTTGGAGGGCTTTGAGGGACTTGACCCCAAGAATAGCTACTGACCCCCGCAAAATGGCTAGACCCCACAATTGTCGATTTTTCGTAAAATCGTAAAAAGTGTGCCTTTTTAAGAGTTTTTAGCTCATTTCGGGCTCAATATAGCATCACATTTTCGGTGCTTTGCGCCATATTCACATTTTTGACTATATTTTATTCAATTGAGTCAATTTTTTCCTTATTTTTTCAGAGGGTTTTTATCTTTTTATGTTCTTGAAATAACGAGAATTGTTCGAAACGTCAAGAAACAGGGTTTCTGACGTTTACCCATCGTTTTTTAAGCCAAAAAAGTACTTTTTAAAAATTTTTTTGGACCTGATCTTCCTCACCTCCAGAACTCTTATGCTTTACATGTATGGGTACCGCCCCCCTAAGGAAATTCTAAATCTGCTACTGCTTCTCGCCGAGTTAATAATTTTCGTTATTGTTTGTCCTTGTACCCGAAACTAAGTGAAGAACTGACTTTTACAAAATCTTTTAGAATCAAGCTTGGGTCGGGTATTGAGCAATAAGACATTGAGCTAGTTTTAATGATATATGTAAAGATGATGCTGCATTCATAATGGGGTATGGACTATGGAGTCTTTTAATTTTTCAAAAACTATTTTATTCTATGGCATAAAAATCCATAAAAACAATGAAAAATGCAATTATTTTTCTGTGCCTCCTACCAATGCAAGATTTATCGAACTTCAGAAATTCCCGCCCTCTCGCAAAATGAAATCCTGGATACGGTCAGTACATACTCCGTTCATATTAAGTCTGTCTGAAACATGGTTTCTGATGCATTCCACGAAGTAATTTAGTAAATGTATCTCACGCTTGGAATATTGTCAGGCGAGCAAAACCCATCTTTCTGTAAGCGATCCCGAATTTCCCAAGCAAATATGGCAGGACTATCTCGTTTGTAGAATGCAATCTTTTCTACCACCTTATCCGTGGCGACCCTCGGTTTGCTTCCGCCTATTGCGCGCGGTCGGATGGAACCGGTTTCGTAGTAACGACACAAGATCTTGCTGACGCAACCATTGCTGACCTAGAATGCATTTTTAGCTGGTCAATCTGGGTTCCATTAACACAGACTAACTTCGAATTTGCAATAAAAAGCAGTTTTTTACAGAACGTTCCATCATACATGTAAGTTAGCTTCTAGCACGGCTTTTTAGCACCACGATAATGAAAATCGACATGTGCTAATAAGAATTTCGGCCTTTAGCACGACGTGCCAACGGATACGAAGACATTTTTTGGAAAAAGTGTAGTAATTTTAACGCTTTTTAATGTATTTTTTAGCGAAAATTTCGAAAATTTTCGGCGCTTCGCACCGATTGTTAGACTTACTGTTTATTCAGCCTCAAGTGCGCGATTTAAACACTCCACCATCAATCTACGTACAATCTAGAAGATTTAGCATTCATGTCGTTTATTTGTTTACCGATTTCTAGCGCATAATAATTACTTTGTGACAACTTTGCACTATTTTCTATGGTTTGAAGTCAAGATTCTTCATGTTCATTTGTCATTCAATTCATAAGCGCAGTGACGTCTGTTTTTATATCAAATTAGTATATGACAACCACATTATAATTTCTGATGTTTATTGAACATTAGGAAGCCAATAATAGTGATTTAGCATGAATTTTTATGATTTATTCAAATCTAGAAAAAAACATAGATCAAGAAAGAACACTGATCTTCAGAATATCATGCATACTTAAACAGCCAATTAAAAACAAACGGACATGCATTGTGCTGATGTAATCTATCCCGTGCTGATGGAAAAAATTTTCATTAGCACTGATGCTAATGGGGGTCGTGCTCAAAAAAATGCTGGCTATAGGTATTCAAAAGCCTTTGCACACGCTATTCATAATAAACTCGAATGTTGAAAATGAGTCAGCAAAGCGCTTTGTATGGTAAACCAGCATTTTTTGTATTCAATGGTGTTCTGTAGTCAATACATAAAAAGGATCATACGTGGGCATGGGTAGAGGTGGAGGGGTAATACTCCCACCTAAGCTTTAAAAAACTGATAACTGTGTAGCTATTTTGGTCGAAAGATTATCGTTGTTTATACTTTTTGTACTCAGAAACAGTGTTTTTTTTGTACAAGGTCCGTTTGTACATGTACAAAGATGGTCCCCAAAAGTCTTTGTACATTTTGCACATGCAAATTTTTGTGTACTATAATATAGTACAGTAGCGATTTTAGTGTGGTAAAACAGGGTTTTCGATCTTAGGTAGTGTATTTTAGCTAATTTCTGGGTTTATGACGCTAAAAATTACTAAAAATTATCTGAAAACGGCGCGAAGCGCCGAAAAATATTGACATCTTTCCATTCTAAATGCAAATTCTGCCATTTTAAAGATATATAGGACAAATAATTTATCAGTTCGGCGCGAAGCGCCGAAAATTTTGGGAATTTTACACCTTTTTACAGTTTTTGTCTTCCTAAAAATCTTTGTACATCTTGTACACACAAAATTTTTGGGTACTATAATATGGTACAGCAGCGATTTTAGTATCGTAAAAACAGAGTTCTTTGACTTTTCGTAGTGTGTTTTAGCTAATTTCTGGGTCTCTAAGGGCAAAAATCACTAAGATCACAAAAATCACAAAATCTTAAAACGGCGCGAAGCGCCGAAAAATTTGACATTTTTACTTTTGAAATGCAATTTCTGCCATTATAAAGATATATAGAACACACAATTACTCATTTCGGCGCGAAGCGCCGAAATTTTTTCGAATTATAGACCTTTTTTGCAATTTTTGTCCTCCCAAAAATCTTTGTACATGTACAAAGACGGTCCCGAAAAGTCTTTGTACATCGGGAAAAATCTTTGCCGAATACAAAAAAAACCGTGCTCAGAAAAGTAGCTATGGCCATTTTAGGCTCAGAAACATAACGAGTGAGTTCAAACATGATACTCAGCTGTTTTTTTCTGAGTTTTAAAAGGATTTTTAGCTATTTTTCCGACTTTAAAAAAGCTAGATGGCTATTTTCAGTCTATAAAGGCTAGATGGCTATGTTTGGAAGTTCAAAAAGGTTATATATTTGCCGCAAATGCTCGAAAACGATGGTTTTAAAGCGATACCATCATTTTTTGGCGTAGAATTTTTTACAAAGTACTTAGCTATCTCCAAGTTTTTGATTTTCACCCCTCCCTGGAAGTTTTAACTTGAGCACCAATAAAAAGAATCATTGATAATAAAATGTGGGGCAGTTTGCCAATAAATATGCGACTTTTTATCAGCATGTTGTTTAGAAAAGTTGAAAAATGTTGCCGTAAATGTACTGCATGAGATTTCCAGGGGGTCAGCCCTAAGGCTTTTTAAAGTGCCTTTTTGGTTTAAAAACGATGTT
Organism: Mermis nigrescens; assembly: GCA_036768485.1. Lineage (NCBI taxonomy): Eukaryota > Metazoa > Nematoda > Enoplea > Mermithida > Mermithidae > Mermis > Mermis nigrescens. The sequence continues at coordinate 595,012 of JAVLUZ010000249.1, read as the reverse complement.
TATACGCCAAAAACGCTGTTTTTCACTTTTCATACAATGCTCGTTCTTTCTAAAACATAGAAACATAAAAAATTTCCTGAAAAATTTGAAAAAAATTAATTAATTTTTGGTCAGTGGGATTGCTTCAATTGTTTTCCGTATTGAAGAGTAGCTGCACGATGGAGTCCGAGATTCTCTGAAAAATTCTCTTGAACTGCTATTTAGTTTTACTTAGAAATCCAGACTTTAGAAAATATATTATTCCAATAATGTAGAAATTACGGAAATAGTCATTTTTCTTTAAAAAATAAATAATATAAAGCATGAGACTTAATTAAATTCAATGAAACATGGTGAAGAAATGGCAACTTGGCGTAAAGCGCCGAAGATCCTGATGTTATCCAAAACATTGTAAAAATGCTTGAAACAGCACATTTTCTATAGCTTTTAAGATCGAAAATTCTGGGGGTCAGCAGCATTTTGCGGAAACGAGTCAGCAGTGTAGACGCACATCATGGTCGATCTTGCTTAAAAGTAGCTTTTTTAGCCAAAATGGCCCGGCAATTCTTCAGAAAATCTTTTCATCAATACATTTTTGGCCTTCATTTCGACACATTTTGTTCGGAAATTTTGCATTTTCCATTTTATAGAAGACCCAAAACCTCGTACATGCAGGTGTAATAAGCAGCTATCCTCGTTATACAAAGAATAGATTATTGCGATAATGTGGAAATTACGAAAAAATTGATAACTGTCAATTTTTCTGGAAAAAGTAATCTTTCCTAGAACATTTTTTCAAAAATAACTATAGATCATAACACTAGGAAAATTGGACCGGCGGATTCTGAGAACTGATTGTAAAGAGGTGATCACTTGTGTGTTTACGTATACTTGTGCTATTAATTTTTAAACAAATCATAAAGCATCGGAAAAATAAGATTTTTTATTCGACAATTTCTTCAAGTAATTCGATATTAATTTGAACAGCGTAAAGCTAGTAAAAAAACAGTAGATTAAAATGTTTTCTTTCCAACATGAAATTATGAAGACAACAAAATACACAAAAAATAGACCGTAGATTATGTATTAATATATTAAAAAGTGTCAAATAAGAAATTAAACAAAATGAAAGCATTCTATTAACAATTGAAGTGCCCCTCAGTTAAATCTCTGGCACTTGTATTTGTGATGCACAAATTTCGCTGAATTCTGACTTTTTGATCGTGAATATACCAGTTCTAAGGCGCTAGGAAGTTTCTATGTAAGGCCACAACGAACGAATAATTTGATAATAAACGTTTCTTTTTAAGTATTTAAAACAAAATGTAAGATTTAAATGTAAAATGTATGTATAAAATGTATAAAATAATATAAATAAATTATACTAAGCCAGTCAACAAATCTGTAACCGTGTCACACACGCACTAATTTTATTAGATTGTAGTTCAGTCAGTTTTTAATAATAGTAGCAACTTTATCTCTGAATAAAGTAACTTAAAAAGCATGAGCGGAGTAGTTTGTCTGATAGAATTCGCACGAAAACTGATAGATTTTAAGAAACGAGGACATTATCATCATGCATAAGGAAAAACAACCACATATGATTTTGGAGAGGTTAGGGTTGCTTTGACCTCCACAATGGCTACCGAAAGACATGCGTGAAGGAAGAGTGTTTTGGGAGGTCTAGATTCCTGAATGGAAAATGGAAAATTTTCTGAAAAAATAAGGCAAAATTGAAGCAATTAGTGATAAAAATCAAAATATTTCTGTGAAAATGCTCGTAAATAATCAGAAATTGTGGTTTAACAGGGTTCTTATGCTGTTTTAGTATAGTTCTTAGCTTCTGGGGCCATTTTGGTTCAAAAATGCCCTCTGGCTGACTTCCGAGACCGACTGACGCCCCAGACCGATCTTGCATCATATCTACGCTGCTGTCTTCATACCCCAAAATGCTGCTTACCCCCAGGATTTTCTATTTTCTAAAAAAAACATAGAAAATGTACTATCCAGACATTTTTTGCGATCTTTATGGCAAACGTAACAATTTTTTCGAAGCTTCGGGCTAAATACCCATTTTGTTTCATTGAATTTAATATGGATTCTCGTGCTCATCCATATTACTGTGTATGTTTGAAGTTCCAGGAGTCAGAGAACGATTAATTTAAGAATCTTAATTCAAAGTTTTGTTTACCTGTAACATGCGTGATATATCGCATGGTCTGGCACCCTGATGCGCAAACTCTATAATTCGTTGCCGCGTTTCGTCGGGCAACGGACGCCCATTGACAAAAGTGCCACCAAGTTGATTTACGCCTGTGTGTCCTACAAGTGTGCATTTGCATATTACTCTAAGTAATGAAGTAACAGTATTAAATATGTGCACTGCACATAGAGCGTTGCATTGCGTTCGAACCAGACTTGCACAAAAGCATGGCGGATCTTGACCATACATAGATGAGCAGGAGCTAAATTCAGAGCTTAGGGAAATCACGAAAAATTGCAAAGACCGTTAACATTTTAATTTGAGGGTCTGGGGCAATAAATTATGAGATTCAAACCCCAAGAACAACCCCGCATTCATGTGTAGTCTAGAACAAACTTGCGTGTGAGGAATTTCAGGAAGATTTCAGGGGAATCGAGGCAAAATGAAGGCAAAAAATATATGAAAGTAAAAAATTGTATACAAAAGTGCTCTAAAATGATCAGGAGCTGTGGAATAAAATAGTTTTTAAACTGCTCCATGAATAATACCAGTCTGTGAGGCTATTCTGTCTCCAAAAAGTTCTGTGGATACCCAATTCCGAATTTTTTAAGCACTTGGTGCCAAAGAATAGTGCATTAATACAAGATAAAAGTTGTAATTTCAATCATCATCAGCCATCGTTATGCCGAATTTTCAAATTTTTTTTGCTAAATTGATTAAATTAAAACAAATTAGGCGCTTTTTCACGCATATTTTTTGAATCTTTGTTGAAAAAATTTCATGCCAAAAATGATTCCGCGTAACATAAGGCAACGAAAAACTGTGAACAAATGTTATTTCGCGCGTGAACAACAGAATACATATTTTTGACTATTTTGGGAAGAATGAATCCGCTACCGCATGCTACTAATTTAAGCTGAACACGATGTGCAGACATTTGGTACATCAATAGTTTCGATTGATTTGAGAAAATCTAATGAACTCTTTAATTCTTTAGATACTCGTATTATATGAAAAATCCGAGATACTAACTTAATAAGGAGGTGTTTAAATTAGAAAATCTGAAGTCGCAAATTTTAAATTAATGCCCGTAAATAATTATCTCACCATTTCCGTATTCGTTCCTGTGATTAACTAAACTCTATCTATCAGCAAATAATAAAGTTGATCTTATTTAGCGCTGGGAAATAAGAAAACAAGATGTTGTCGTTCAAAATTCTTGCTAAAGACATATTTTTACTTTAGCATTCGTCTTAACACACACACACACACACACACACACACACACACACACACACACAAATATGTGTACAAGTAAAAGCATTTTATGATATAAATAGGTTGTGATGCAAGCCATGATTTTGATGTAATAATTTCAATTTTGAATTTTATTTTTAAATAATTTCAACTTTAATTTTAAATGTTAATTATTTTGATAATATCCATCATACGGTTCGGCATGCAATTTTTTTAAAGAACTGTCAAGATCACATTCAAAGTGAATATTCTATTTACTTGTTGTTTTTGATCTCGGAATTTTTCATAATTTTTTGTATGCTCGCATAATGCTGAAAATCCCCTGAGACATTCGGACTTGAGCTCGATCTTGAATTCTAGCTTGCAGTTGCAACCGATGGTCGCGAGGTCGTAATAAAAACTTCGAGATGATCGCGAGCTCCAGCTCAAGCTCGAGTATTGCAACCGGCCCAATTATCTGTTTTATCATCTGCTTGAAATTTTCGCTTCCTCGACGCAATCATTCAAGACCATTCCTTTATTTATATTGTGTACTTCGCGGATACTATGCGAGGATATCGTCCTGCCTCGGTTTCATAGATCATAAGTATTTTTCAAAAAAACGCGCATTTGTGAAAAATGCTTTAATTGTAGTACAGTCGATCTGGTTCTTAGAAATTTACAATCGCCTTCCGAGTACTATGGTCGACAGCATTGTCATCTGTACACCTTCCATGCATTCAGTAAGTTAAATTGAATGTATCTGACCACTGAGTATCGAGCACCGATTCAGCAAGGTGTTAATAAGTCATTTGTCACCTGATCAGTTTCGTAATTTATTTCTCAAAGATACTTTACGAGAACACAGTCAAATTCTTTGCCTTCTTCGCCACTCTCGTTTCAAATAGGCAGGTAACCATACCTACCCACACAATGCCAACTGTGCCTTGTCTACCCATCACCAAAATATAATTCATCATCACTCTCTCTCTCTCATTGACTGCCAGTACAAAAAGTGTGCAATGACAAACGTCTCAGATTGTTCTGCGTTTCAGTAGAGAGTGATTGATGAGGTAAGAGAGCGTTGCACGACTCTGTCAATCTCTTTTATTAATATCGGCATACAGTACGCCTGTTTATACGCAACTGCACCGATTCTTATTATTTTCGCACAAATTGTAATGTTTTTGTTGGATAAATGCAAATTATTCGCGTAACTTTTATTTATGCGTTAATAATCAGGGTCGTAGGAGACAGTAATGACATCATGTATTGCAAGTTTCAGTAGGTTTATTTATGCAATGAATGGCTAATCGCCATAATTTTTTGACCCTATAGCGCGGGAAGACGTGGATCTTTCTTTTGATATGGATACATTGATAGAATAAATCTCTTGAGTGATCTGCACAGAGTTCCAACGGACGTCAAATTTTCAACACTATCGTTTTCCGTCAGATTTGAGCGCCATAATTTTGGAACAGTGAAGCGCAGGGGCGGATTTAAGGAAGGGCGGGGGGCCGCCCCCATTGGTCAAAAAATTTTGGCGAGCTAAAGAATGGACATGTGATTCGCAATGATTTTTGGTTGTTGGTAATTATAATTTCACAAATTTTTCCGGCACTTCGCGCTGGATAATACCTATTAATGACATTTATTTACTTTCTTGGCGGCCCAGAAGTCATATTTCTGCTCAGGGAATAGGTTTTAAAGCGATTTTTCAAGAGCACAAACAGCTTTTTTAGCATAGTTTTCTTCTAATTAAAGCACATTTCACGTCAAATGCTAAAAATACAGGTGATATAGCAATGATTCAAGCTTCTAAACGTTCTCCCGCTTGATTTCCCAAATTTTCCGGCGCTTCGCACCAGATTTTCGCTCAAATCAAAGAACTTTATTGATTTTATTAGCAAAATTGTTGAAATTTTTGAAATTTATTCGGAAAAATGTTGCGTCAAAAGCGATTTCAAATAAAAGTAGGACAACGCAAAACGTCGAAAAACGCTGTTTCGCACGTGAATGGCAAATTTTTGGACCTATATTCGACTGTTTTTGGAAAAGTTAGGGTACCGACCGCCCCCTCCCCTTAGGAAAATCCTAGATCCGCCACTGGTGAAGCGCTTTCGCAAACGGAGGAGTACTATACCCATTTAAATATCTCTGCTTCCTGCCGAAACGCTTGACTATAGCAAACAAATGCTAGGATCTTTATTCATGTACATAGATGACCAGCAGCTTTTTTGTACAAAACCGCCGACGTACAAAATTAATTAATTGCTACAGGGGTAGACAGCATTAAAAAGCGGCGTTTTAGGCACAAAATAAACCCAAAATTACTTGGTTGCGTACTTACGTGCAATTAATTTAGTTGATTTAGGACAGGACTACGGTAAGTGAAAAAACTGAACTGCTCTTGCGTGATAAATTCTCCTAGCCATTCATTCTACAAAATGTTCCGCGCGCGACTCGCAAAACTCGCGACTTGATTATTAACGCTCAAAAACGGCAAATAGAGCTTAGAACAAAAGGTCAAAGGCCATCTGTTAAACGCAATCAAGCTTGAAAATTCGTAATCGAGTCGGGTTATCCGTCGTTACCGAGTAAACTTAAGTTCAAAAAAATCATTGATCACAGCGCATGTGGCTTAACGATCTTAAATGACATTGTATTAAGTTAAAAGACGCTGAAAAAGACATTTTCGACGCAGAATAAACTTATGATAAAAATTAAGAATCTATATATCTATTGTTAAAATACTTGTGGTAAAGAGTTTTTTAAGTGGCAAAATTTAATTATTACAAATTGCCTGAGACATTTGGGGTAAAAAGATATAATTATGTCTGACATAAGATCTGTCTTCCAATATAAAATCTGTCTTTTAACACTCTCATACTTGGGGCCGTTCGTATTTGTACAGATGATTGCAAATAGAAAGATATTAGTTACTGTCATACTTTTGAACTAGCGATATTTTTCTACCTTTTAATTCAAAATGCTAGCAGAATGAAAATAACATAAGTAGGTCGATATACACATGTGGACAATGTACAATGTTGCAGCGTGAACAAACGAGCGCAACTTTTCGTATTATAGCTGCATGTGGCCCATTATCGTGTCATACACTGACATACTGTAGATGAACTAGCTACAAATCAAGACGATTTTATTAATGTGATTAACATATTATATATAGAGCAGCAAAACAATAAATTTACAGTAAGCCTGTCGATGTCAAAATTCACAGAGAAGTTAACTTTACAATCTATTTGTACGGTCCTCTGATAACGTATGTGCATATATGTGAGAAAGTATTGCGTACAAATGATCTAACCTTTGTGCGGCATATTTCCACAAAATAATGATTCCGGCAAATGGATCAGCAAAAACGATAAGTTCCGTGAAGTACGGCGTCGAAGAGATATCAAATGAATCTGAAACGAATTGCGCATCAATAAATTGAAGTATACATAATTAATTAATTTTTTGCTGTTGTAAGTTTTGCACACTTTTTATAATACGTTAGTAGTACTAAATTATCCAGCAAGACATGCGAACGCGATTTATAATTTATTTTTCACGTAGCAAGTGAACAAACCTAGATAACTTCTTGGAATGCTAAAAATTTTATGTCGATTATTGGTTTTTCTAAGAGCATTTTATTTCTGGTCAAGATGAATACGACCTCAGTCATTCGTTCATGGGCGCTAATTCGAATTATTTGCAGAATGGCATCTAAAAAGTTCAGCGATTTCATACTGCAATTCAAAAATGAAGCAGTAATAAATACGAAAATAAGACGAATTTTCTCATGCATTTTCTGCTCGCGACTCCATAAAAAAGAAAAAACTATATTTGATCCTATTATGAATAACAAATAACTTTCGGTTTTTCACTGCAATGGCAGTTAAGATTTTGTGAATTCCACAATGAAAAGTTGGAAAATGAATTCATGAAGTTCAAATTGCCCACGAAATATGTATTTTTTTGGTTTTTGACATAAATTACTATACTTCACAGTCATTTTCTAAATATGTAAATAACAAATTAATTTTTTAGCATTAATAATCCTTGAAGGACTGAATATACGGTAGGTACCTAAAGCATGGTGAGAAAAGTTCCAGATATTAGATAAGGGATGAAGAAAAATTAAAGTATGCTCTTGAAACTATATCATTTTTTCTTAGTTTGCGCGGGAATTATAGATTTACACGATTGCAATACGAGTATAGACATCGTGTTATAATTATTACGATAAAATATTTGCTAAAAAGCGTCGGCCAAAAATTACTAATTTTCTTCCATATAACGGTAAAAATAAAGCGTGAGTCAAGCTGATGCAAGTGTTGGATGATCAAAACTATCAATGAGATATAAATTAAACCATTTTCGATTGTTAACCCATTGAACAGTCCGCAGTGGTCAAAAAGTTTTGGCCGAGGGCCAAAAGTCTCAGGCGACTGACTGTTCTAAGTCGCCGATTTATTTTCTGGCAGAATTACTTCTGGTACAGAAATATCTAACAATTTTTAAAAAATTACCGAAATACTTACATTACATCTCACATTTTTGCTAAAGAAAAGGCCGGCGCAAAGGGTCGGAAAATTTGAAAACAGGATACAGAATAGCGACGGGTAAGTGAAGCTGCTGCACCCTCTCCTATATTACGCAAGAAATCAAATACAATGCTAGAAAACTATTTAAATTATTGCACTTTTGCTCAAAGAACTCCTTGTGAGGAGCACAAAGTCTGTGTTTGCCCAAAAGTAACATTTCTGGCGCAAAAACAAGCTCCATACTGCCAAAAAAGTCGAAACTTGCATTAATGAGTACTGATATGCTGCGAAACGACAAAAAAATTCAAAAATTCGACATGATCCGTAGCAAACTCTTATCCACTTTATATCGTCAACTCAAAAGTAACTTAAAATAGAATAATTCAAGAGAGATGTCATTCAGTGGCTCTGTATTTCAATTATTCAGTATCCTTTGAAACTAAAAGTGTTATTTAGTTTATTTATATCCTATGATAAATTTAAATGACTAACGAGACAAGAAAATATCAATACGAGCTTTAAAGAATGGCTCTTCTTCGACATCTTAAAAGTAACTAATTTGGCATCAAAATGGCTCAGGTATTTGATGAAAAATTGTTTCTACATTTTGGTATCGCTTCAGTTGAAAATGAGTTGAAATTTATTCCAAAATGCATTTGTACTCTTTTATTTGTTTAGAATCCTAAACGATCTTTCCAGAACTAATTCATTTAATCATTTCTTTCGCAGAAGCTTTATTTACGTGGTATGCTTCTTCCAATATATAAATCCACTGCTACATAAAGTACCTACAAAAAAACTTCTGAAGGCAATACTGTTCAAAAAGCCTTATTATCTATATTTTACCTAAAAAGCGAACATTATAGTCTAAAAAATGAGAAAAGATTCACATTTTCATACGTGCCGATCACCAGGAACAATCAGTCAACCGATGCTGTCGGTCAAATGGAAACACATTATGCAGAGTTCTAGTTTTATAATCAATTATCGGTTACCCGCGACTGGCGGGCACCTGAGATTAAGTTTACCCGGTAAGTCTCGGTCGGCCAAAGCGAGATCACAGGTGCACCTAATGCCAGGTATAGGAGAGTCGGCAGATCTGGGGTCAGTCAGAGAGTATTTCTGAGCCAAAATGGCCTCAAAAGCTGTAATGTTGTGGGGTTTCTGCTCATTAGTACTATATGTACTAAATGATTCGTTTTCTTAATACGGTTTCTAGATTGCAAAGCTCTAATTATCACCAAGTTTATTAGTTAAGAAACTAAAATGTTACGCATTAAGAGAGCGTTGTTCGACACGAACGAGACTTGAAGTGAGAGAGAGCCGAAGTGGACGCCTCTCAAAAGCACATAGCAAGTATACGAAGGTGCGTGAACGACGTATTATGTTGAAAATAATTCACGAAAGTAAGAGTGTAGAAATGTCCGTTGTTACCTACATCACAAAAGCTGTAAAATTTTGATTATCATTTTTATTTCTGACCTTCATTTTGCCTTATTTTTCCAAGAAAATTCCATTTTTCCATTCTAAGGGAATTTAGACGCCTAAAACCCATCACCACGTGTTCATTGGACGGAATCCATTTTCAGATGAAGCTTAAGCAGCCTACTTAAATTTAATAATTTTTTTCGCGCTGGATGACACATACGAGTGTGGACAAAATTTCCGAACTTTATTCTCTAATATTCAAGCGCATGTGACTGCTTTCAACGGGTTTGAGAGAATCTGAGGCATTATTGTAAAACCGACTATTCGCCGTAGATAGTTTTGAAAAATGAGCTTGCTAAGCGAGAGTTGTAAACCAAGAGAAACTTAAAGTTTAAACCTGCCATGGTTTTGTTTTTCTTAAAATGAACCTGTTTTTTGTGAAAAACTGAGATTTGATTTGATTATTTTTGAATACAAAAAGCTGACAGCGTATTATACTATGCATTGAAAAGTCCACAGTAAAGGGTAAGTACTGTATGAAACGAAGTGATCGATTCCTCCTTGATTTCAGGAGCAACCTAAAATTTCATTCGCGGTCGTACGGTAAGAAAATTTATTATACAGTGAGAGAAATTCGCAGCGTCCTTATTAGGGAAATTCCATGATATTAATCGAATGAATAATAACTCAGATAGAGCGCATATAATCGACGAATAATTATGAAAACGCATGTCTATAGAGATGAGTACAGAAATAAAGGACGCTAAATTAGTGCAGCTAAAATTAATTAGTCAACTTTCACTGCTAACATTTCAGCGCATTGAATGCTTAGAATGACATTGCACGTACCAACATTTTTATACAAGAAATGAGTCACCGCAGTTTCCGCAGTAATTACGACAGAGGAGGAGCGAAGAATAGCACGAAAAATGTTTTTTAAACGTTCAGATAGATTGTCATTGTACTCGCTCATGAAAAAAAGCAATGGAAGGAAAATTCAAACGGATGAACTACAATCCGTTTCACACAAGTTTGGGCATAAGTTTTAAAAATCATCCAAGACAAAAGGCTGACAGATTGCGATTAGAGCATTGATCTGATATATAATTACCGTAATCCACCGGCTTATTGTCGAAGATAATTCTTAAAATTTATGCCCAAACCTATGTGAGACAGACTATAGTGAATGAAACTTCCAACATAATCTAAAAACCATTCGTCACTCTAAATATGAGTATGTATGCACCTTGAGGAACTGTAAAGTTTACGGAGTGAGGATTGCAAGTGCATTCTAGAAAAACAACTGCGTTAGGAAAAATAACCAAGTGGTTAGACGAGGAGGCGTGCCTCTGATTTAAAACGATTGTGTCTCAACAGCCCCACCAGTCCCAACAGCTCCACCGTCCCAACAGCCCCACCAATAATCCCAACAGCCCCACCAGTCCCAACATCCCCACCAGTCCCAGCAGCCCCACCAGTCCCAACAGCCCCACCGTCCCAACAGCCCCACCAGTCCCAACCCAAGAGCCCCACCAATCCCAACAGCCTTACCGTCCCAACAGCCCCACCGTTCCAACAACCCCACCACTCAATGCAATTGCTATTACACAAGAAATGCGTTTTAATGCAAGCGGATGTAAGTTTAAAAAGAACTTATACGAGTTCTCGTTTAATCTAAATAATGTAGTAATTAATAATAACAAATAAATATTATAAAAACATTGCTTTAATATATGTTCTTTTCGGCGAGAAACGTCGGAAATTGCGGTTTTTACTTTATAAACGACGAGCTTATACATATCCGCCAGTGTTATTCAAAATTTTCACTTAGTGTTTAATTATTAAGTATAGGTTATTTTGATAAGTATAGGTTATTTTAATTAGATTTAAGTATAGGTTATTTAAAGTATAGGTCATTTTATTTTATTTTATTTTATTCTGAGTACAGGTTATTTTAATTAGATTGGACAATATTAAATTTTTTATGAAAGATATATTTTCAACTATTTTTCGACCTCGGCTATTTCGTCGAGACCATACACGAGCGTAGGAATTTACATTTTATAATAAATCCACCTGAGATACTGGTAGACAGGGGCGGATTTAGGGGGAAGGGCGGGGGGGCGGCCGCCCCCCATAGGCCCAAAAAAGTGCGCAAAATTAAGGATTCTTGAGCGTTTTTTGGTGATTTTTGGATCAAAATGGCTAATTTTTCCGCCCAAGTCACGGTTCCGCCCCCCCCCTTAGGGGGTACCGCCCCCCCTTAGGAAAATCATGGATCCGCCACTGCTGGTAGACCCGCCAGAATTGACTACCTAAGTTGTATGTACATGCTCTTATGATCAAACGGAGCGTTTTTACAGATTTGGATGATCACTGATGATAGAACCGCTGCGTAGATCACTACCGCCGCATAGTACAGTCCAAAATTGCTACATACGTTGTATATTTTCGGACAGACCCTATTTAGGATACGTCCAAGTGGGAGGGAGGCGACCCAACATCAAATGGTCTTTTAAATCGAAAAGTTCACTAAGATAGCTAGTAAAAACCGTAATTTCCGACGCTTCTTGCCGAAAAAAACAGATATTAAAGGAATTTTTTTATTATATTCATTTCTTATTATTAATTACTAAATTATTTTAATTTGATGGGAACCCGTATAAGGTCTATGTTTGTCTTCTATCTCGGAAAGTTCACTAAGATAGCTAGTAAAAAGCCGCAACTTCCGACGTTTCTCGCCGAAAAAAATCAGATAATAAAGCAAGGTTTTTATAGCATTTGTTTCTTATTATTAATTACTACATTACTTCAATTAAACGGGAACCCGTACACGTTATATGTTTTAAATACACATCTGCCTGCTTTAAAACGCATTTTTGTACAATAGCGATTGTAGTGATTGGTGGGGCTGTTTGGACGGTGGGGCTGTTTGGACGGTGGGGCTGTTTGGACGGTGGGGCTTTTGGACGGTGGGGCTGTAAGGACGGTGGAACTGTTGGGATTAGTGGGGCTGTTGGGACTGGTAGGGCTGTTGGGATTGTTGATGGGGCTGTTGGGACGGTGGGACTGTTGGAGCTGTTAGGATTAGTGAGGCTGTTTAGATTATTGGTGGGGCTTTTGGGACGGTGGGGCTTTCGGGACTGATGGGGGTGTGAGATATCACGTTTAAAACAAGATAAGTATACAGCTGACCATTCGCTGGTAATCGTTGATATTTTGGCTGAGCTCTAAGTTGTGTAAACACAATAATAATCACAAGAATACGTGAAAACCAAATTTTCAGAAAGACTATGATTTCAAGTTTAGGGCTAGAGACATTAGAAATTTAGGACTGCAACGTTTATATGACAACAAATCGAAACATTCATTAATGAAATTCTTTGTAAACGAAATAGCTTTTCGCGCCCGTGAAATCAACTGACCCAGAAACAACCGAAATCGTGTGACATGAGTGATTTTAATGACGGCTTAGCGACTGCGAAAATTTTGTGTCATACCTTATGAATGGTTGCAGCATTAAAGTCTTTAAAAATAACTTAAATCCAATAAACGTTATTTTTGTGATAAAGCAAGCATAAAACTTTTTCCGCAGAATAAATAACGACACGTGATTATAGGGAAACATGGTTTTTTTGTATTCGGCAAAGATTTTTCCCGATGTTCAAAGGCTATGGGTCCGGCTTTGCACACGTGCAAAGATTTTTGGGAAGACAAAAACTGTATAAAGGTCTAAAATTCCAAAAATTTTCGGCGCTTCGTGCTGAAATGAGTAATTGTCTGCCCTATATATTTTTATAACGGCGGAATTTGCATTTAGAATGGAGAGTGTCAAATTTTTTGGTGCTTCGCGCCGTTTTGAGATAATTTATAATAAGTTTTGGCGTCTGAAACACATAAATTAGCTAAAATAGACTACCAAAAGTCAGAAAACGCTGTTTTACCATAATAAAATCGCTACTGTGCCATATTAAAATATCCAGAACTTTGCATGTACAAAATGTACAAAGACTTTTGAGGACTATCTTTGTACATGTATAAAGGAACCTTGTACAAAAAAAACAGTGAGCGGAAATCGAACAATAGTGCACAAATATTAGGATAAATTTGTAGAAAACTTTGCAATCAAACTGATTTAATCTAAGGCTATTTTCGAGACCAAAATCAGGAATTCACAGAAAAACAAACTTCATAAAAAAACGAATTATGTTGCACAGAAATCGCAAATGAGTTCGTTGTCAGCCCGTTGTACAACCTAAACCATTGATTCATGTCTTCGTTAAATATTGCGAATCGGAATTTGACTTTATTGAGTAAGAATACAGTTGCTGAGGTCCTAAGATGAACGTGTGTGTGCATACATTTACTGGTGTACTAGAATTGGTGACAGCTTTGCTAATCGACGATTAAGGGCAAGTTGAGCCTGTCCGTCAAACACTGACTTTTCTGCCATTTTTTGCCAGTATTTATCAGCGTAGAATCAAAAATGACTCGAATTTCCTTATTACCTCTGTTGGAAGAAATGTCAATATAAATATAAATGGCCCGTCTGAAACGGACCTTCAGGCAGTATTTGGAGCGACATTAGATCCTTCACCACAGTATGACACGATGAAGAATCTTCAATAGTCATTTTATCACGCCCTCGATCAATGTTGAGTTCTTCGCGATAAAGCGTTTAAGAATAAAGGTCACAGTCTTTTATCAAAATCTTCTAACTGTTTCTTTAAATTGTTTTTACTGTCGTGACATTTTCTCGGGAGAAATATTTCAGATCCTTCCTTTCCAGTGGAATAAAAAATTTGCAACTTTCAAAACTTCAAATAGGCACTTAGCCAATCTTGTCAATTTAAGGTATCTGAACCAAATTCGGAATTTTGTTTTTTGGAGGGAGAGGGCGAAAATTTTAAAGTCAGATGTTTCGTCAAGAGATAGGCAAATTTCATTTTTCTTCAAAAAAGCTGTCGTTCAAATCATTGCACATAAAGTTAATCATTCCATCCGAGCTTAATTCTGAAGAAATTAAACAAAATTTCCAGAGAAAAAACCCGCCTTGTGCACTGCAAGAAAGGACAGTACAGAAAATTTATAATGTGGCAAATTTTGACATAGGTCTTTATTTTGTCTATCTAAATGTTGGGCTGTTTACAAAACAAATTATACAAAAATAATGAATCCGACGCGAAGTGTTAGTGTTAGGTTCATTAGCTCAGATAAGGGTTAAAATATATTTGCGCTTCAAAAACTTTAAATTCATTTCTTTGAAAGACCCTTGTGAAAAATACCTACTCGCACTTCCAAAATTGATGGACTGTAACACCAATCCTCCCCTTAGCTACGCACCTGCACCTCCACAGCTACATACTCGTATGTGCTTGGCTAGGTTGAGTAATAAAGCCTAATTTGAATGTAAAACATGTCATCTACTTAACCCCTTGGTAGTTGGTACATCGAGCGAATCAGAGAACATGCGTGCATAAGTGTGTAATTTCTCGCATTTATCTTCCAGTCACCTCATAGAATTGATTTGTTGCGTAAGAACCTAAGTCGCATCGCAGAAATTCTTAAATATTCGGAAATTCAAAAAATCAGTGTTATATGGTATTTTCACATTGTTACACGACAAATTTACACACTGGTCAAAAATAAGCGATTTCAACATTGAATTGTAGCTAGCTTTCAGACATAAATTTTCAATTACTTTCAAAAAATTATAAATTGGAATATGACAAAGCATGCATTTTCCGCAATTCAACGGAAAACAAAAACTCGTTGAGACAAGCCAAGAAAAGCCAAGCATCCAGTCACGTTAATCCGGGAATAAATAGTAAAAATTCGCAAAATAGTATTTGTTAATTTAATATTACAATTTAAAAGTTCAAAGGGCGAGGTTGATACTACAATTCCTAAAGACTATCTGGAAATTTGAAGAATTGAACTCTCACCAAATCTATACTGGTAACGCAACAGCTTTGGTTGAATTTATTTCACAACTTTTTTGTCGATGCCCATTATTCTGGTAAGACAGACATGTCTCACTATTCAGCCCTTTACATTCATTATCAGCATGACAAAAGCAAAATTGCAGTATTAAATATTATAATAAAAAACGTTGCATCCTAAATTATTAAATTTTTAAAATTTATTTACTCGCACGTGCCGCCATAGAACTCCTGTCCAGCTAGAAAAGCAATTAAGCAATAAACAAAAAATATAGAGCTCGTTAATGGATACCTATAAGAATAGATTTAACATCCTATCAGGTAACTCCATATCATACTCAATATTTCAACATGGTGACCTCAGCCGCACTACGATCTATTGTAAAACTCCCGTGAAGATCGCATTATTTTCAAATGACAAAAATTATTTCAGATCAGTGAGTCGTTTCAAGTCCCGAATAATAATGACCATATCACACTTATATGACTTCTGATCACTAATGACTATTGGTGCATTAATGCGTGATCATCTTAGCGATCCAACCCGATAAATCCTATTGCGTACCTTTACCTCACTAACTACAACTACGTGTACATGATGCGTGATACATAAGTAGCAAAATTATGTAGTCAGTGTTCAGACTGCATTAAGCATGCTCACTGAAATGAGAAAAATGATCAAATGAGGTGAAAAATTAATTAGAATCGAACAATTATTAAAAAACCGAGCCAAATAGCAAAATTTAACTTTTTTACTTTTAGAGCTATTTCATTTAAGAATTTATACTTGGTGGACCATTAATCGATTTAATTTTGAAGAGCTTCAAGACGTTTATAAGCAGACTGAATTTTAACGTAAAGGACAAGTCTATTTTCTTAACCGTCGAATATTTCTGAGTAAGCATCACGCATAATCCTCGCAGCTTACGCCACACCGAACAGAGTGGAAAATTAAAGGCGTATAGATGGCAAAAACGTAGCATACGCTTAATACAGGAAAAGCTAGAAAATCTACCGTAAGCTAACATGGAGTCTTATTCTTAATTTGGTCAGGTTGAGAGCACCTTACCCATTTTTCGTATAAATGATGTTAGATAGGTACCTACCTACGTTATTAAAATCATTCGTCCGAAAGATCAGCCCACTTCCTTTCTCCATCAGCTTGCTCGTAGCTATACTTTATAATGCCATAAAAACGCCCTCGACTAAAGGTTTGTGGCAGGTTATCTAATGTTGTTTTTACCTATTGCATTTCAATCTAATTCGCCTTTTGCATAATTCTTGTATTAGTCTAGGATAAAATTGTTTTGCGAGCCTAGAACGCCTCAATCTCGGTAATGAGCTTATGTTTACTTCGCCCATTTTATGCTTAAATGAACTCTCATTTTTTATTTTTGGAGTCTCTCGGCTCATTTAACACCCCGAAAGCTACAGTAAGAGAGAGTAAAAAGTGTATTTATCCTATTTATGCACATGTAGAAAGAATTAGATACAGTACGCTTGCCTTCTGTTGTAAGTTAGTGAAAGCAAATTAATGTGTTTGTACATATATATAAGTAGGTAGGTACCTGCATGTTTTGCTTACTGCTCAAGCTATTATCGGTAAAGGCAACTGATTACTGAAACCGTTTGTCTACCTGGGCGCCTAAAAGCCCCATAGGAAACAAGCTGAATTTACTTACAGTTTAATTATCTCATTCAACTGATGTCCCATGGGCCTTGTATGTGTTTAGCCGAGCAACCGATAATTTTTAATGCAGCTAGTTCATGTATAAGTATCGCTTTTTCAAACGACAAGATTTTAATTAAAACATGAAGTTATTAAATTGCAGCCAAACTCATGCAAGCTTATACATTACAAACACCCGTGCAATAAAATTTTACTTGTATTATAATAACATAGAATTTTAGAGACCAATGACAATATAAAGTGCATCAGAGTCCAGAATTTACGAGATTTTTTTAGAAAAATAATTTTGTCTCCGTTGAGATAATCTCCAACGTGTTAGGCTCACAGAAAGGAAATCAGTGATTCTTTAAAATGAAGTATCAACATAACATACTTACTTACGTGGTGCATCGATGGCTTCATGCGTAAAGTCAACAGTTCATAAATAATAGTTTTAACCATAGATGCACAACATAGCCGATCTAGGGGGTCAGCCGGTCTGTGGGTCAAAAATTGAGCTTTTTGGACCAGAATAACCTCAAAAACTGGTATAAGCGCTAAAATAGCGTTAAAACTACATTATTACACGTTTCCGGTCAATTTAAGCACTTTTAGAGGAAATTTTTCAAATTTCATCCTTTTTTGTCTTCTTTTGCCTCATTTTCTCGAGGAAATTTCCAATTTTTTCATTGACCCAAAGCCCCGATGTGCATGTCTGGTGTCAACCGCCAAGATCCTTGGCGGTGAAATTCAGCAGTAGATACAGCAAGAGAGCTAATTCATTTGCATTTCTAACTAAAAACCCGAAATTTTTTAGAAATTTTGTTGATTTTCCTGGTGCCGAAATTGTGTCTAGAAAATTGAGTTCAAAAAGGTAAAAACGGTAAAATTGTCCGGCGCTCCGCGCCGACTCATTTTTATTCAGTGTTATATAGATACAATGAGTTCAGAAGCTTGAATCAGCTTAGCGCTTCACATCACTTTTATCATTCAATGCACGGCCTGTTCGTTAAATTAAACTGCGCATGTTTGTTGAGCATAATAGTAAACGTGCGAAAATGATTGCGTACGTTCGTCTATACTTTTCTTTGTTTGTCTTTCTCTACGATAGGACACCTATTTTAATTGAAAGGAATGGCCAAATTTCCTTGTTTTTTTGCGCATTTTTTGTTTTCTGAACTACATAATGTTAATAAGAAGGCCAAAAATAGGCCTGATAACAGTAAGAACAATATTTTCATTGGTAGGTATGTACATCTTTCTATATCTTACTAGCAAAGAAAAATGCTCCGATGGAACAAAAAAGATGAATATACTTGGAATTGTGGATTATTATGGATGTAAAAGGAGGGGACTAGGAAAAATCTACCTAAAGTCGGAAAATCTGCTAAAAATCACACTTTCTCTAAGCAACGCAAAAAATCGATGTATATTCTGCGGCCAACAGATTAAAATAAATATTCAACCATAACAATGATTGAAACAGCAGCACGTTAGCTATGCAGTAGCTATGGGAAATGATATTAAGTAAACTAACAGTCTTCCAAGCCAATTGAATGAAATAGCAAACATCGAAGACAATTGAAGACATGGTTGGTTTAAAACAGTAGGAAACGCGTAAGTTGACTTGAAACAGACTAAATGTAGATACACTAGCATGCCCGAAACGGTTGTGTGCACTAATCAATCGGCTCCTGCTTTGCTTGCTATAATGCTCATAACAAAATAAAACAACTTTAAATACAATACCTCTTAGTTTTCAATCAATCGGGTGCCAGCAATTCAAAAAAGTAAGCTTGATAGATTACGTTTATACACTCTTATCTGAAACTTCGAACATTATTTAAAAAGAAACTTTTTTAGAGGCCGCAGAATATACATCGATTTTTTGCGTTGCTTAGAGAAAGTGTGATTTTTAGCAGATTTTCCGACTTTAGGTAGATTTTTCCTAGTCCCCTCCTTTTACATCCATAATAATCCACAATTCCAAGTATATTCATCTTTTTTGTTCCATCGGAGCATTTTTCTTTGCTAGTACACTACTTTTAATTAGCGTGATTTCAGTACATCAGTCAGTAAACACAATCAGTAATATGCCACAATAATGACAACAGTCCAAGAACGCGGAAAACAATATTGTTCTTAACATCAGCATTATCCTTTTTAAACAAGACAACCTTATTGACACCATACATTTTCAAATTAAAACTCCATTAAGTTATTTCTTCTTAATGTGCAGTTCACTTATAATCAAGCACAAATATTTAACCAACGAATTCACATTGCAAATCCTCACTCAATCAATACACAAGCACAATGTGTTGTGACTTTTGAAATTGAAAACACCCAATTTTCAAATTGAAAATTGGATCAATTTTCAAATTGAAAATTGGGTCAATTTTCAAATTGAAAATTGGGTGTTTGAATTTGCGATAAAGAAAATAATCAAAAGATAGTCACTTGGTTTATTTAAGCCGAGTAATAAAATAACGACCGTCCACCAATTCCAAACTAAACGCGATTAATCTGATCACTATGAAAAAGTTTTGAAAAATGAGCTTGCTAAGCGAGAGTTGTAAACCAAGAGAAACTTAAAGTTAAAACCTACCATTAAATTATTAAGAGAATTATAAAAGATTTTAAACTTTAAGAAAATGGAAAAGGCGGGATGTTGGTAAATTAGAAGGCAAAGTTTTTCGGCAAAAATTCAAAAACTTCACGCAAATATCAAATATAAGGAACACTAACGCTTTGATTTGGTAGTAAAATAAATTTGTAGTATAGACTACATATTAACAACAAATGAATAGTGCAAACTTTACACAACTACTAGGTGTAGAGAATACTAACAGTTTACGGCTTATTAATGTACATGATTACAATAAAGCTGCATATCTTTGTCGACTTCTGTGCACAGTAGTGTGATTGCTGGTTCATTTTAAACCACTTTTGCAGGCAATTTACATCAATTAAACGATAGCTCTCCATGTGCAAGATTTTGTGAAACATATTATAAACACGGCTAAGAAGGATTTAACTTTAATGCAACCCATTTAAGACAAAATTACATCTCTTCAATGATCTAAGGACACTTGAACATAATTTTTAAATCACTTTGGATTACTTTTGAGGGTAAACAAACTCACTTAATTGATGTCTCACATATGAATCCTTGAAAATTTCTTGACTTCAGTTACAAAGTCTCTGCAAGTCTATCGAATTAAGGTTAACACGTAATGTAAACTTTACACAAACACATAACGTAAAGAATATTTTAGTCGGATTCGTAATTTTGATATTGCTCCCATATTACTTTCAACATTTATTTAAAAATGAGTCCATAATGTTTTAAAGACAATAAACATTAGGTTTAAACCACTTTGCAATACTGCTGAGTGTAAGCAAGCGCGCCCAACTGACGTATATATTTCATTCCCTGTAAATTTTTATATCTCAGAAAAAAATTTCGGTTTTTGCAATGCTCTAGAACAAAGGCTAACATGCAGTGTAAAAAATTACTCGGATATTATGATCAACATTCATGAAAAAATTATGTCTCTACAATGGTCTGAGGACATATAAACAATGAGTGTAAACTACTTTACATCACTGTTGGATGTAAACAAACGCACCTACGTGACGTCTCACATTTGATCCTTTGAAAACTTCTAGACTCCAGGAAAAAATTAGGTTTCTGGAATGCTCAAAAACGAAGATAAATACATATGTAGTGTAAACTTCATGTAAACACCTAGTGTAAAGAAGATTTTAGTCAGATTCGTAATTTTGATATTGTTCCGATATTACG
Organism: Mermis nigrescens; assembly: GCA_036768485.1. NCBI lineage: Eukaryota > Metazoa > Nematoda > Enoplea > Mermithida > Mermithidae > Mermis > Mermis nigrescens. The sequence goes on along the minus strand of JAVLUZ010000249.1, from coordinate 574,197 downwards.
ATTAATATTTATGAAAAAATTAAGTCTACATAATGTTCTATGGGCAAACTAACAATTGGTGTAAACTACTTTACAACACCGTAGAGTGTAAAAATATGTGCCAGACTGGCATATCAAATTTGGTTCCTGGTCCATTTCTAGACTTGATAAACGTGTCCCTGACTCGTAACTGGAGAAGCAGGCAGAAAAAACAAGACAGAAACGCATTTTAAACTCCAAATTTTTGACTTTACACTCGCTAAATATTAATGTATAGACAATTTGCTTTGACATGCATCCGATATACAGCACTTTATTTTTATTCTATTAGACTTATCCCGACTTCTGGACGGAGAAAGTGGCGAACAAAAAACGCAACAAAAACGTATTTTCCATCATTTAGAACACTGTAAACTTTAAAATTCCGTACCGAACTCCCCATTGAGTTTAAAGAAATTCGGTTTGGTACAATTTGTAGCTTTTAAATCGTAGTACATTCCTGTGTGCCAAAATTCTGTTGCAAAAATTATTTGGTATGATTTATCAATCAAACTTCGGAAAAAACGTGTTTTTTCGCCCATTTTTTACCTCTGATTTCGAACTTTACACCCCCATAAATAACTCAATATTGCGTTTTTTAAATGCGGTTTGCTGCGATGTTTAGCCCCTGAGAGGCACTTTATTAATGCTGTCTTCGATTTACACTGACTCATAAGCGGAAAAATTTGGCAGAGAAATCTTAGTTAAAATCCGTTTTTTTACACCATCCACTAGAGTGTAAACTTTAAACCCCAGGATCTAACTCACCATAGAGCATAGAAGACTTTGCTTATATGCAGAATGTAGCCCTTGATCCGCTCTACATTTCTGTCAGAAAACATTTTAAAAAACTCATAACCGGAGTTAGTATCGGACATAGGCAGGTTGAAAACTCGACCAAAAAGTGCTTTTTCACCCCCAGATTTTCGCACTCTTTACACTGCCATTCGATAACTAATGCGAATTTCAAAAAACAAAAAAGTGTCATCTGAAGAATTCATCCCTCTATTATCCTATCCTGTTCAATCCTTCGAGTCATCAATACTCAATTGTCCACATGCCGCAGTAAAAAGGTCCCAAAATTTGTCCTATGTTATAACGTTACACAAAAACTTTACACCTTCTTTACACAGTCAATTTTGAGTTTAAAGAAAAACAAAAAAACACGGGCAGCGAATTTTTTTATTATCTTTCTTTTAAAAAAACCGCACCTTCCAGAAGTGTCCCGTTATAGCTGTAGGGGTGCACAGGTGTTGGGGGTACCCAAGTATATTATAGGTACGCGCTAACGCGCTACCTAAGATTGGCAACGAACGACCCGTTGCTGCACTATATACTTAGCAAAGGCCGAAAAACGCATTTCAGCTCAGAAGTTTTATGCAACGTATGAGTTGATCGATTTTAGCTGTTTTTGGGCTTAATTCAAAACCAAGATTTGGCCGATTTCACGAAAATTTTAACTACATATTTTAGATTAAAGTGCTTTTTTTACAGAATTTTCCGGGGCTCTGTCTCAGACCCGCTGGGGCGCTTAAGCGCGCCACCCCACACCCCTCAGCCGTAAAATCGTATTGTACATGTGCGACGAGATTTTTGGGAAGACAAAAAAGGTAAAAATTTTAGAGATTTATAGAAATCTCCGGAATTAGTTTGTCTGTTCTGTATAATTTAAACGATATAAATTGAGTTTAAAAAGCTGAAACGTCAAAATTTTTTGGCGCATACCGCCGCCGCATACTATTATTTCTCTTTGTAAACCTACAGCATTGCGTTTAAAAGCCGGAATCAGGCAAAATATCCTAGCGCTTCACACTATTCGCAGTTTTCTTGATAGAAGCCTGAAGTTAACATATGGCATTACGTCGAAATTGTTTTGTACAAAATTAATAATTTTCTGCTGTCAGACTAGAAGTATTCACAGAGCTCCAAAATGTTAATGGCGGCAAAAATGACTAACCTTCTTGGTGCTTTGCGCCACTTATGATTTCCGGAGTGCTTGTCAATAAAAAGGCTGTAAATTCCACATTAAAACGGTAGAAATATCAAAAATTTTAGGCGCTCCGCGCCGCTTTACACTTTTTGTATTTTTGATCGTCAGAAACCCATAAATTAGCTGAGCTATACCACTATAGATTGAAAAACTCAGTTTTACTATACATAACGTGTTACTGTACTATATCGAAGCATTCAATTAAAAAAAAGTCTTAAAAAATTTTTGTGTGTGCCCCCGAACTAAAATCCTGGCTACGCCATTGATTGACAGATCCATATCTGAAAGTCCGGCCAGATCATAGAGCCAAGAGCGAAACATAAATGTGCAACACTTTTATTTAATGAACTAGATAGCTCCATGAATCTAAAAAACAGAATCTAAATGTATAATTTATTATGCTTTGTGATGTTCAGCCAACAATTTAGCGTTACCTGCTCGATGAAGTTGAAAAGATTAGAATAAATATTTTCTCTTTTGAACTGAATAATGACATTGGACACATACGCAGGTATGCACAGCAAGTACGAACATATGATCAGTGGCTGATCTAGGATTTTCGTAGCGGAGGGGTGTACACACACGTGAGTGTGGGGGAGAGGGTTCGGGGGTATGCATGTACCCCTCAGAAGGCCCAATACCCCCTCCCCTCAGAAAACCAAATTCCCCCCCAGAATTCAATTTTTGAAATATTTTTTTGTTTTTTTTCGCAATTTTTTGAAGCCAATGGATAGTGCTCAATGAGAAACGTTGAAAAATGGTTTGTTTTTGCGATACCCCCATTTTTAAGACCATTTTTTGACCTCTGAAAAATCTTGCACACACCCCTCACAATTTTAGAGCTGCCCACCTATGATGGTACCCCTACTTTTCCAGGACAGTCAAAAATATGGTCAAAACCCGTTATTTGCGCGTAGAGTAGCTTTTTTCACCGTTTTATATCGTATATTTTTAACTACAATAATTTCAGATGCAAAAATTTTTCGGCAAATTTCATAATTTTGAAGAATTTGTGCAAAAAGTGCTTTTTTAGTATAAGGCAAAACCTGGCGTCGGAAAATCGTTATATTGGGCAGGAACAAGTTTACAGACTTGAATTACATAGGTACCTAATTCGTTATTTCTTGTGCTTGTGCATTTGGAGCAATGCTTATTGGAGCATTTAAGGCGAAATGCAGAGAATGTTTAGAATTTATGCTAAAAAATGGAAGGAAACTAAGAGAAATAGGGTTTCCAGCCGCCATGAAAGTGAATAAATGTAATAAATTGATTTGAGAAATAACGATGGTCAATGGCTCAAATCACATACCCATCCGTAATCTCACCAAATATTTTGGGTCGATAGGGAGGCGACTGCTCCCCCGCCTCAAGTTTACCATGCACGGTATACACATTAGGCACCTTTTCACATCTTCAGTCCACGTTTACAAACGACATCGTGACCTCTGATCGCTAGCTGGATGTATGTATTGAAATTCGGCAAAGCTTACAGTTTGATAGGATGACATAAAGACGTGTTCAAGTGGCGCATTTTCTGAGGAATTATTTATAATCAGTGCAGAGTATATATTTACATAGTCTGATAAAACTGCTGACAAAAGATGATATTTTATTGATTTCAAAGACTCAATTCTCCATTCTTTCGTTTTTGATTTTTGTTTTGTTGCATTTAGCAAAAGCGCCAAATATATCGAAAGCAATATTGGCCTGGATTATGCCGTAGGCCAAAATTGTATTTATGTACGTACGGTATGAACGAAAAAGTGGTTTATGCATCCCTGACATATGGTTGCTTCTTAATAAGTAACTGATATCTCTGCTTTACGGTCGGAAGAATATTTTTATTTGTCAGAAGGACAGGAAATGAAGACCACTCGGGATAATAAAACAAATGTCATATTTCAAAAAGATAATAAAATCATAATCAGTACAGTACAGTACAGAACCATCTGACACCGCATACTGATGGCGCGTTACAGGATTTTTAAAAACACTGAATAAAAGATTAGTCAATATATCATTTTTAGAGGGCATCCGAATTTTTGTATTCGTTAAAACGCCACAGTGGAAGCGTCTAGGATCCTGCTTAACCGAAATGTTACGAGTTAGGTGCGTACGTACATTGATGGACCCAAAACAAGATTTATTTTTGACCAAGGGCGGTAGCTCAATTTTCTTGAAACTGCCAAAAATGTCAAATTCTGCGCCAAATGGCGTTTTATTATCGTTTTGCGTAGACAGAATTACTCCTGGGCTAAAAGAATTTATACAAAAGTCTTTATAAATTTTAAAGAAAATTTATATCAAAAACATGCAAATTTCTCACAATTTCTTGAATTTAATTTCTTAAGTGTCAAAACCTCGCGCACAACGCCAAAAAATTCGATTAAATGAGCAGAGTCTGTTTCACCTTAAATTTGCGATTTTCTTCTAAATTTTTTTGCTTGTGTACAGACACAGGGATGGGTTTAATGGGGGTCAAGGCATACATGAGCAGCAATCGCGTTCTGGGGTTCTGGATAGGGCAAAACTGGCGAAAATCGTGAAATTCAATTTTGGGATTTATGTGAAAAGGGGTACTGTTACGGGGCGCCGCCTCCCACCGTTACGAGAGCAAAATTTTAGCCGCACCGGTTTCCCGGATCTTCCGCTCTGATTCACGTGTGTAGTACTAATCGACTACTCGGGCTCTCGCTCACAACTGCGCAAAGTATTGAATAATATCGAGAAACAATGAAACCTCAACGTCCGGGTTGAACTTCAAAGTAGGCGTTTCTAGCCGTGTAGTAGCACTCCTGCTACAGTACTTTTCATCTGAGTACACACATTTACTTGTTATATTTGACTTAATTGAGATTATAATCAGTGGCGGATCTAGGATTTTCCTAAGGGGGGCGGTACCCCTAAGGGGGGGGCGGAACCCTGACTTGGGCGGAAAAATTAGCCCTTTTTACCCGAAAATCGCTAAAAATTGCTCAAAAATCCTTAATTTTGCGCATTTTTTGGGTCAATGGGGGGGGCGGCCGCCCCCCCCCCTAAATCAGCCCCTGATTATAATCTGTTTCACATAACTTCGTGCATAAATTCTAAGAATTTTCATTGTCAGTAAGCCGAGGGTTACGATAACTATATATCAGATCAATGCTATAATCGCAATCTGTTAGCTAATTGTCGGAGATTTTTTAAAATTCATGGCCGAAGTTGTGTGAAACAGACTATAATTCCTGCAGCGCCAATGATAATTTACAAGTGGACATTATGAATTGAATTTTCAAGATTGAGCTATCGATACTTAGTCGGATTATTATTATCTGAAAGCGTGATTCATTTGATTCTCCCTGCAAGAGTGTATTTTTTGAATCTGTTCAGGGGGTGGCAAATTTACCCCCACTTCTAAGTCCAACTTTTTTCTACCTCTTTTATGTAAATTATTCGTTGTTGTAGCCTCGTTGAGTAAAATGATTGTATGGGATGCATTACACAACTCTTTCTTCAAGTTTTGGCAAAATTACTGTATCTAGAAATCGGTACATGATAAGTTATACTAAGAAAAAGCCAAAAAATATGGCAAAGAAACCCCAATCGACGATACATTTTAGATTACATTCATACAATATTATGTGAAGCATTTGAAATTACTCAAAGAAGGCTACATTTTTTCAGAGGCCGCAGAGTATAGTTCGATTTTTCGCGTTGCTTAGAGGAAGTCTGATTTTTAACAGATTTTGCGACTTTAGGCATACACAAAGGTATCTTTTTCCTAGTCCCCTCCCTTTACATCCTTAACAATCCGTAATCCCAAGTATATTCATCCTTTTTGTTCCATCGGAGCATTTGTTTATGCTATATAGTCTGTTTTATTCCAAATAGTCAATTTTTGCTTTTTGGCGTATTACTGTAGCAGGATATTCTACAGGATAGGTTGTTGCGGCAGTCCTTTAGCTGCGCAACATGCTAGGCAAAGCACATTAAACATCAGTAAGAGTTAAAAGCAACCAGTTGTTAACGAGAGCATAATCAAAAACGCTATTTGTTCATTGAAAGTCTATTACACTAATAAGACTTCAGCATTAAATTGGCCGAGTGGAACAGACTATAGTTAGTTCTCAAAATATGCTATTCTCAAAACTATGCTATTCTCTTGTTTTGCCTTACACTGGTGTGCATGGCTACAATGTACGCAGCAGAATTCTAAAGGTTATATCTGCATTTTACCCTCAGATTAGAGTAAGGTTTGTTTACAAACCTGTTATGTGTATCAGCCGGTTTTTCAAGAACAAGGATGCTGTACCTGCTAAGCTACTCTCAAATTTAGTATATAAGTATACGTGTTCTAGCTGTATGGCTAGTTACATCGGTGAAACTCGCCGACATTTTGGGAGTAGAATGGCAGAGCATACTGGCATCTCATTTGCTACAGGAAAGCCAATTCAGGGTGATAGTTTATCTGCTATTCACAAACATATCTCAAATAGCAATCATCCAATTACATCAGATTGCTTCAAGGTTATCAGTCGAGCATCCAACTCTTTTGATCTTTTAATCAAGGAGTCATTATACAAAGCACGTGATCGTCCTATTCTCAACAATAATGTTTCATCATATCCTTTAAATTTGTTTTAAT
>JAVLUZ010000249.1:434554-567465 GCA_036768485.1 Mermis nigrescens | reverse complement strand
GCTGCTTGATAATTGTGATATTTAGAAAAAACTTAATATGAACATGAAACATAATCTTCATGGGTTTAATAGCAAAGAGAAGTGCTTATAAGCAAGTATAAGATTTTTTTAAAAATTGCCCAAAATTGGCAACATCAACTTGGTTATGCATAATTATAAGCGTCTAAAGTTTAAATCTTGTTTATGTATGTAGGTATGTCCCTCACAGCTTCAAGATAAACATGGGGGCAGCTATATGCATAGGTGGACGAAAAACAATTTGGGCTTATATGTCGAATTTTCTTTGAATTTCATTGTAATATACCTACAATATATCTCCATTTATATTTTTTTTGGAAATCAAAACCATAGGCTGAATTTCTTCATTTCAGACATATGACCAAAAGCAGCATCAGCAAGACTGTAGGTTGATGGCTTTAAAGTTCTGGGGGTGCAAAATTTTTCAAAGTCAAATATAGGCTCTAAAAATGGTACTATGGCTAAGTAAACACCATTTTGAACATTCCTCGTCAACCATTGGCATCAAAAATTCATGAAAAAAGCAAAAAATTCAAAAATTGAAATTTTGGCGGTATTGCTGGGTATTTTTATTTTCATGTTAGGCATTTTGCTTTCTGGGGGTGCATACCACATGTGGGCGGGGTGGGGGATAAGCATCCCCAGATGGCCAAATGCATAACAAGAAAATAGAAATAATCAACAACATAGGTGGGCGGCTCCAAAGGTCTGGGGGTGCAAAATTTTTTTTAAGTCAGATATTGGCCTTAAAAATGGTGCTATGTCGAAAAACACCATTTTTGAATGGTTCTCATTGAGCTCTATTGATTGGCATAAAAAAACTCGAAAAAAGCAAAAGAAATTCTAAAAACTGAAATTCTGGGGGATTGTTGGGTATTTGTTGGGTACTTGCCTTCTGGGGGATGCATACCCCAAACTCCCCACGCCCAGGTAAGCCCAACAATACCCCACAGTTCATTTTTGAAAAATTTTATGTTTTTTTGGATTTTTTGATGCCAATTGATATAGCTCGACGAGAAACGTTCAAAAATGGTGTATTTCATCATAGCACCATTTTTAGGCCAATATTCGACTCTCAAAAAATTTTGAATTCCTCAGAACTTTAAAGCTGCCCACTTATGGTGCATGCCCCCAAACCCCCACGCCCAGGAAACCACGATTATTGTATGTATTCGTAAAAAGCTATTTCTGACGTGAAAATGTGAATTTTGGACCAAAAACGGCAGCAACCCAGCACATTTTATTTAGTCCTTATAAAGTTTTCAAAAATTTCCGATAGCTGAAGGTTGGCTAAGACTTTCAACGTCTTACAAGATTTTGGATTGCTGAATAAAACTATAAGCGTTTAATTATTTTTGTAAGAATTTTGGCCTGTTTTCACGACTAATAAGCACAATTGGCTCAGTGTGTTTATGTATACAATTATAGCCTTCCCTGAAAAAAGCCAAGGAGGATGAATAATACACATTAAATAACCTTATGAGGAGACTGGCAGGTGCACCACTTGCTTCAGCAATATTTTCTGCATCACTGGAGTTGCTTAGCAGTAACTAGTACGCTTGTGAAAATTTCAATAGACTCATTTTATTTAATTGACTTAATTTTAATTCAATTTTATTAAATTTCCGTTCAACCATTTTTGTGGCCTTACGCATGCGGATTAATTGAATTCAAGAGATAACCATAAAGTTAAAGTAATCAGATTCTGTACCTACAAGAATTTGACTTCATTCCAAATCATTTCTGGTCAGTCTGATAAAACGTCACTGTAAATCCATAGTGCTTGCAAGCAGAAACAAGCAAAAAAGTTGTCTTGCAATAATGCATACTGCTTATTCATGCTTGTAAGCAACAAGAAAAATCTTTAAAAAATCAATTTTGGGAGAACTGTTGAGTATTTACACTTTTGTGTTGGGTATTTGGCCTTCTGGGGTGCATACCCACACAAAACCCCCACACCCAGGTTAGCAAGGCCGGCCTCGTGAGTTAGCCGGCCTGTTTTGCTCAGTAATCGAGCTTCTAGAGGGACAAATTCCCTAAAAAAGTATTACAATGACTAATGACTTGTAGATTAAAGTTGATTCACATTTTTATGCTCTTTTGCGAAAAGATATCTTCAATCATCTTCAAAGTTTTTGTCATTTTTTCATCTTTTCGGTCACTTTCATTATACCGATAATATTACCGTTTTTACAGCATGACGTGCCTAGGTAAGTAAATATATGTATCTTATAAGACAGCTTGTATTATCTTATAAATGAATCGTGTCTTGCTTGTCATGTCACAAGCACACTAAAGCAATCATGCAAGTCATCTTGCAATAAGGCATACAAGAACGTCCTTTGCTTGCTCATGCTTGTCTGTAATACGCAGACATACGTAACTTTCTTACAACCCGGCTTTTTGCTTACGCTGTCCTACAATCCTGCTTGTCTTTAATTCTTGTCCTGCTTATGACTGTGCGTGTAAGCAAAAAGCAAAGGCTGGCAAGAATGTAAGATAGTATATACCATCTTATAAGAATTTTATGTATTGTAAGACTGCTTGCAAGCAGTAACTTTTTCTTATAAAATCTTGCAACAACCTAAGCATCCGGAGGAAGAAAAATAAGATTTCTAAGAATCTTATAAGAATTCACCCGCAACTTTTGAAGATGTAATAAGCAACATAACGTGGGAACATATAATTTATAAGGAAGAAAAAGAAAAGTAATAAGATTTCAATAGTGACCTCTTTTTTAATGCCGCAAAAAATGTTCCAGAGTTCCTTGAAAGTCTGGTAACATGTTAGAGCAGAAAACCTTAAGATAAATTAGGTTCTGTCAGATATTATATTACCCCGCTGTCCGGTATTACTGCAGTTGACATTAGTGACTTTGATTAAAGAACTCATGGCAGGAAGCGCGAACATTTGAGTATTATGCTGGAAAAAGTCAAATTTGTTGAAAGATTTGCATGGAAATAAATGACAATGAGGTCGAAGGAATGAACTTATACATCATATATACAAACTAGGGATGGGACTAAAACCGGCACCGGCGCCAACTATCAATGCAGGAAAAGATTCAAGCTAATCATCCCATTTTTATTTACAAAAGAACTTCTCAATTTGACGTTTTACCCCACTGTTGAATTATATTCAGGTGCAAACATTAATAATTGACTCATCAAAAAAAAAGGAATTTCGTTTCTTGCAGTGGTTGCACTATGCATTTAATTCATTCTGAAGACAAATTGTAAAATGTTACAAAATTAAAGCAAAAATTTGGCTGCTTAGCAAAATAGGATGCTATCTAATTCAATATATAATTTTTTGAAAACAGAATTATGATTGTTATTATTTCTAAATAGACATTGTTAACACATGAAACCGACAGAATACTGACACTGCCTTCACATCACATGTATGACGGAGAAAATATTTGCAAATAATTGAGGCCTGTACCTCGAATATACAGGCGGCAAAATATACTTCTGTTGCAGCAAAAAAATTAAAAGGTCTACAACACTGGGTGTTCCCAGGCCATCTCCATTCCAAGTACTAACCCAGCCCAATGGTGCTTGACTTGGCAGATTGGACGAGATGGCAACGTTCCTCCCATCAAAATTACCCTCGGAGGGAGAAACGTTTCTCCCGGGAGAAACGTTTCTCCGGGTGTGGTTACCTATGCTTATCATGGTTTCGCCGTTTCTCCCATTTTGTCCCAGTCTCCGGGTGTGGTTACCTATATTTATCATGGTTTCGCCGTTTCTCCCGTTTCTCCCAGGCTCGTGTGGTTACCTATACTTATCATGGTATCGCCGTTTCTCCCGTTTCTCACGGACTCCGGGTGTGGTTACCTATGCGTATCACGGTTTCGCCGTTTCTCTCAGTCTCCGGGTGTGGTTCTGGTTACCTATACTTATCATAGTTTTCGCCGTTTCTCCCGTTTCTCCCAGGTTCGTGTGGTTACCTATGCTTATCATGGTTTCGCCGTTTCTCCCGTTTCTCCCAGGCTCGGGTGTGGTTACTATGCTTGTTTCGCCGTTTCTCCCAGGCTCCGGGTGTGGTTACCTATGCTTATCATGGTTTCGCCGTTTCTCCCGTTTCTCCCAGGCTCCGGGTGTAGAAAGTTTACCTATGCTTAACATGGTTTCGCCGTTTCCCCGTTTCTCCAAGGCACCGGGTGTGGTTACCTATGCTTATCATGCGCCGTTTCTCCCATTTCTCCGGACTCCGGGTGTGGTTACTATGCATATCACGGTTTCGCCGTTTCTCCCAGTCTCCGGGTGTGGTTCTGGTTACCAATACTTATCATGGTTTCGCCGTTTCTCCCGCTTCTCCCAGGCTCGTGTGGTTACCTATGCTTATCATGGTTTCGCCGTTTCTCCCGTTTCTCCCAGGCTCCGGGTGTGGTTACCTAAGCTTAACATGGTTTCGCCGTTTCCCCCGTTTCTCCAAGGCTCAGGTGTGGTTACCTATGCTTATCATGGTTTCGCCGTTTCTCCCGTTTCTCGGACTCCGGGTGCTGGTTACCTACATATGCGTATCACGGTTTCGCCTTTTCTGCCAGTCTTCGGGTGTGGTTCTGGATAGCTTCGCCGTTTTCTCCCGTTTCTCTCAGGCTCGTGTGATGCTTATCATGGTTCGCCGTTTCTCCCGTTTCTCCCAGGCTCCGGGTGTGGTTACCTACGCTTAACATGGTTTCGCCGTTTCCCCCGTTTCTCTAAGGCTCCGGGTGTGGTTACCTATGCATATCATGGTTTCGCCGTTTCTCCCGTTTCTCCCGAACTCCGGGTGTGGTTACCTACATATGCGTATCACGGTTTCGCCGTTTCTCCCAGTCTTCGGGTGTGGTTCTGGATGGTTTCGCCGTTTCTCCCGTTTCTCCCAGGCTCGTGTGGTTACCTATGCTTATCATGGTTTCGTTTCTCCCGTTTCTCCCAGGCTCCGGGTGTGGTTACCTTTTGCTTAACCCTCGCATTCCCGTTTGTTTTTTTGAAGTCAAGGTTCCCGTGCTAGGACGCCGTCCTAGCTTAGTTAAAATGTACTTAGTCTTACTCCAAAATACTTAAATAATAGTAACATTTTGTGCAGTTTTTCATGCTCTTTCCGAATATGTTTGTTATTTTTTGCTTAAAAACTTTGTAAGAAGTTATAACTAAAAAACCGCTATTATACTTAAGCATAGGCATGAGTTAGACATGCATAAAATAAATACAAATAGTGTATTTTACTTGACTAAAATAACATTTTAGGACTGTAGTAGCTGATTAAAAAGCAGAAGCCCACCATTATTGTAATAATCATTGGCCAAAACTTTTTTGTAATTTGAGTTTTTACGTGAAAATCATGAAAATATGCTAATTTTTTTAGGATGTATAATTTTATTTACTAGCTTGAATATTTCAAATGATATAACTAGGTCTAAAATGAGGCTAGACAAAGTTTTGTAGTCATACAAAACATACAATGAAATAAATTGCAAAAAAAGTGATCGGCTAGGATGCCGTCCTAGTTCACGGGAACGCGAGGGTTAACATGGTTCGCCGTTTTCCCCGTTTCTCCAAGGCTCCGGGTGTGGCTACCTATGCTTATCATGGTTTCGCCGTTTCTCCCGCTTCTCCCGGACTCGGAGTGTGGTTACCTATGCGTATCACGGTTTCGCCTTTCTCCCAGTCTGCGGGTGTGGTTCTGGATGGTTTGGCCGTTTCTCCCGTTTCTCCCAGGCTCGTGTGGTTACCTAGCATATCATGGTTTCGCGGTTTCTCCGTTTCTCCCAGGCTCCGGGTGTGGTTACCTATGCTGATCATGGCTTCGCCGTTTCTCCCGTTCCTCCCGGAATCCGGGTGTGGTACCTAAGCGTATCACGGTTCCGCCGTTTCTCCCGTTTCTCACAGGCTCTGGGTGTTGTTACTTATGATTGTCATGGTCCAGACTGTGTGTGGTTACCTATGCTTATTATGATATTTCTTTCTCCTATCTTTTTCATTAGAGGATTTACGGGTTCTTTATAATTTAATGGTAGGTTTAAACTTTAAGTTCCTCTTAGTTTACAACTCTCGCTTAGCAAGCTCATTTTTCAAGACTATAATTAACTGCACATCAAGAATTCAATCTAATACGATTTATCTCTTGCTCGACGAAGTAGGTTGCGAATTTTTTTAAATCATTGGTCGAGCGATGAGAAAATCGTATGTTACAGTAATGAGGAAATTGACCCGCCGCGTGCACATTCGTGCCTTATTTACGTTAACAAAATATACTATAGTCTATGTATTTCACGAAACCTAAGACAATTTTCAGCTCATGAATGACACTCTGTTATTGAGCTCGATAAGAACCAATTTAAGCTCTTTTGCTTTCTGGATCGCTTATGTTGTGAAGGTTTTAAAAGGTGAATAACCTGTAAAGTAAAACTGAAATCTTGATTTTTTAAAATTTTGATTCTAATTTTGAACCAAGTTACACGCTATTTACATTTTGAGCATACAAGCATTTGTACTGTAATCAGTCAACTTACGACGTAAGTATGTCGTGCGTACATACACATCGCATAGAATACCTGTGTTGAATATATATAACTTCTTAAACTTCGGTTATGCTGAAGTCCCGTGCTCTTGGGGAGTTTGAAGTGTTATGTCAAACGAAGTAGGCAGGCCCTTGGAATTTTTTTCTAATATGGTTTTGTCTCCGATTCTCCTAAAAATACTTTTTTTCTGATAGATTCGAGGACGCTGAGTCCAGAAAAAAAACCGTTTGGGGGGCTGACGAATATTTGTGGAGATAGAGCCCTTCAAACTTGCAAAAAACGTGATTATTTCAATCTTCCAAGGGCTTCATCTCCACAAATATTCGTCAATCGCCTAAACGCTTTGTTTTTCTGGACTCAGCAACCTCGAATCTATCAGAAAAAATTATTTTCAGGAGAATCGGTGACAAAAAAATTTTTTGAAAAAAATTATGCAAAAAAAATTCTGCTAAACCCAATTTTTAACATTTCTGCATTACAGTTCTGACGTTAACAAAGCCGAAGCAGGGTGTAATCGATTCATCACGGTTATTATTTTAGACTTGCCGTGCATATCAAATTGGTGCCAGCTGATGGTCTAAGCCTAAGGCACAATTGGGGCAAAAATTGCTCCGCTCGCTTCGCTCGCTCCGCAATTTTTGCCCCAATTGTCTCAGAGCTTAGACCATCAGCTGGCACCAATGTGAATACACTTTCTAAGCCTAAGCCTAAGATGTTCGTATAAGCAAGCTGGTGAATTGTGGGTAGCTCGCATGGATCTAATCACCAAATTTTATCTAATATGGTTTTTTCTAAATTTTCCCGAAAATAGTGTTTTTACGCTTTGTTAACGTCAGAACTGTAATGTAGAAATGTTAAAAATTGGGTTTAGCAGATTTTTTTTGCATTTTTTTTAAATTTTTTGTCACCGATTCTCCTGAAAATAATTTTTTCTGATAGATTCGACAACGTTGAGTCCAGAAAACAAAAGCGTTTAGGGGGTGACGAATATTTGTGGAGATGAAGCCCTAAGAAAATCGAAATAATCACGTTTTTTGCAAGTTTGAAGGGCTCTATCTCCACAAATATTCGTCAGCCCCATTAACGCTTTCATTTCTGGACTCAGCGTCCTCGAATCTATCAGAAAAAATTATTTTTAAGAAAATCGGAGACAAAACCATATTAGAAACTTTAGCCAAGATATGATAAAACGAAATATGACTAAAACGTCAGCAACGGGACACGCAGTCACGAAAGTGGAAACTTACGCGTGCCCCTTCAGATGAACAGAAAAATCAAAAGCATTAAGTTTGCGTTTAAAAATTTCTAAGCTAGGTGAGTTTACAACATCAACTGGAAGTGAATTCCACAGATTCACATATCTATGACTGAAATCATACTTGAGAATATCTGAACGAGCTACTGGAACAGTCAGTTTAAGGTTATTGACAGAGCGAGTATAGTTGCGATTAAAAGCGAAAAGCTCGTCACAGAGAATGTGTGATTTTCCATTAATAATCTGATAATAAAGGGATAAAGCAAAACGAATACGGCGTATTTCGAGACGTTCTAACGACAGACTTTTTAAACGATCATTATATGACAAACCACTGTTAAAACCAAAAATACAACGGGTAAACTTGCGCTGAACTCGCTCGATACGATCAATATCTCGAATAAGATAAGGACTCCAAACGGTACAGCAGTACTCTAAAAGCGGACAAACATATACAATAAAAGCGCGAGACAAAATTTTATGATCACGAGAGAAGAATAACTTCAGTATCAGACTGGATCGCTGAGAAGCTTTTTTAATCACTTCATGATAGTGCTGCTGAAATTTCAAATTTTGACACATTAGAACACCTAAATCACGGACACAGTCAGAATCAGAAGGTAAAAGTTGATTTCCAATAAAATATTGATGTTTAGGATTTTTATAACCCATGTACAAAGCTGTGCATTTATCAATAGATATCTGAAGCTGCCATTCACGCGACCATGTGTAAAGCTTATTAAGGTCGTTTTGAAGTATAGTTTTAGAAGAGGACAAATTATACATCTTAACATCATCAGCAAATAACCGAATACGACTACTCATATTATCACATAAATCATTTATGTAAATCAGAAAAAGGGGTGGCCTTATCACGCTCCCTTGCGGGACGCCGCCATACGTGGGCAGCAAGAAAATTCTGGGGGGGATGCAAGATTTTTTTGAAGGTCGAAAAATGGCCTTAAAAATGGTGGTATGGCGATAAAAACACCATTTTTCGACGTTTCTCATCAAGCACTATCCATTGGCATTAAAAAATTGCGAAAAAAACGAAAAAAATTTTCAAAAATTGAATTCTGGGGGGTATTTCGATTTATGGGGGGGGGGTATTTTGGTTTCTGGGGGGGTGCATACCCCCCAAACCCCCACGCCCAGGTGTGGACGCCGCTAGTTACATTAAAGCTATCTGAAAAAGAACTATTAACAACAACACACTGAGATCGAGAGGATAAAAAAGATTTAAGCCAGTTGAAAAGAAAATCATTTAGACCATATGCAGAAAGTTTATGAAGTAATTTTGTGTGCGATAAAGAACCGGAAGCTTTTTTAAAGTCGATAAAAATTACATCGACAGTAGATTTTCTATCAATAAATTTTGCCCATTCGTTTTTACACTTTAGCAATTGCATTTCACATGATCGACCTTTTAAAAATCCAAATTGGAGAGGAGAAAGTAAATTATTCATATTTAAGTAATCCAGAATCTTTTTATTAACAATTTTTTCCATAATTTTACAAGGAGAGCAACACAACGAAATCGGACGATAATTTTCTACACAAGCAGAATCACCTTTATTTTTGAAAACTGGAATTACGTTTGCTTGATACCACAATTTTGGAATTGAACCTGATCGAAAAGAAGTTTCAAAGATAGAAGCAAGAGGAGAAGAAAGCAAATAACCTAGTTTTTTAATAAAAAATGAGCATAGGCCATCAGGGCCACATGCAATACTTGGTTTAGATTCGCGAATAGCTCTGTAAACGGTGTCTACATCGAAATTGATTTCTGCTAATGAAGAAAAAGTACGAGCCTGAAAAACAGGAAGATTTTGATCATCAACAGTGAAAACAGAGGCAAAATATGAGTTAAAATGATTAGCTTTTACATGATCGTCATCTAATTCAGTACCATTAGATAAAATCAGGGTGAATGAACTTTTACTGATTTTTAAACGAGAATTAACAAAATTGTAAAAGTTATGGATATCGCCTGATTTTAAAACGTCTAGTTCTTCTTTAGCGTAAAAATTCTTGGTTTCTCTTTTTATAGATTTGCAGAAACTAGAATAGATAGTTCGATTTGTTCGAGTTTTGAACTTTTTGTAATTTTTCCATAATTTAAGTTTTTTTAAGTATAACTTACGGATGTGTTTAGGAAGAACTTTCTTAAAATTTCTATGTGCTTTTTTAGGTATTAGATCAGAACTAATAGTTTGAAGAACTAAAACAAAAACATTGTACATATCATCTGCCGAAGTACACTGATTAAATAAATCGGGCCAAGAAACAGTGGCTAATTGCATAGAAATTAACTCGTAATTGGCTTTCCAAAAATTTAAACAAGAGGGCATGTGATTTGTATCTTCGTACCCTTGAATTTCGAAAGCAATAGAATTATGATCACTATCAGAAAAAGGAGGTGAAATCTTCACGTTAATGGCTTGATTAAGTGAAAAAAGCAAATCTAATATATTATTATCATGAGTTGGACTACGGATTAGTTGCTCCAGACCAGTTGTACAGAAGGTATCATAAAAATAAGTATTGATGGGATCAGAAGGAAAGGTTTTGGAGACCCAATTAATTTTAGGAAGATTAAAATCACCAACAATTAATGAAGGATATGGTACATTAGAAGCCCATTCAATAGAATTACAAAGACTTTCAGCATACATAGTATCATAAGTAGGAGGACGATAAGCTAGAATAAATCTAGTTTTGAAATCAGTATTGCATAAATCAAAAATTAAAATTTCACAGGCAGGAAAATTAATAGGAATTTTAATGTGTTTAATATATAGATTATTATTAGCAAAAACTATAAGTCCACCCCCACGTTTATTTAAACGATCAAATCGAATAATTTGGTAATTATTTGAACTGCAAAGGAGACTATCTGGAATTTCAGGATAAAGCCAAGATTCACAACAAAGTATTATTTCAAACTGTTTGCTATTTAGTAACAGTATTAAATCACCTAGCTTGATTAACAAACTTCTTGAATTAAAATACAGAACTTTTAAAAGCAAAGTAGGAGAAAGGGGCGCGACTACCTAGGTGAAGAGTTGGTTATTAAAATTACGGTTTGGTTTGCATTTAACACAATCAGCGCGAAAATCGATAAAAAGACCTTCTTCACCTTGAGATTTACGATCGTTGAGCTCGGAAACCAGTTCGCGTTGACGTTTTCTTTGAAGGAATGATAAGTCAGGACGGCATCGCAAACGCAAAAGTGGGTCTTTAGATTTAACACAGACTGTCTTATTGATCAAGGAAACGAAGCGATGCCTTGCCTGAACCGACGTTAGGCAAACTTTGACAAACTGGACGTGGTTTTCGTGAATGGGACCATCACAAAAGACGCGTGTAACATCAGATGATACTAGATCGTGACCATCAGAATGAGAACCGATTAGCCGTTTGACCTGATCAATGTCCTCAACACTGTTCGATAAAGGCAAGTTAAACAGAACAGCATTACATTTCTTAGAATCTCTTTTGATAGCATCATTAATCAGAGCAGATAGTTCGTTTTTATCATAATTGGTAGGAGAATTTCGAGAATGTTCAAGACAATCAACTTTCTTTTTCTAAATCGGCAAGCTTAGTAGCAAAATCATCTAACCGACGTTCAATATGCAAATATTTTTTCACAATTGGTTTACAGTGAAAACCATACGTGGGCAGCAAGAAAATTCTGGGGGATCCAAGATTTTTTGAAGGTCAAAAAATGGCCCTAAAAATGGTGGTATGGCGATAAAAACACCATTTTTCGACGTTTCTCATCAAGAACTATCCATTGGCATCAAAAAATTGCGAAAAAAACGAAAAAAATTTTCAAAAATTGAATTCTGGGGGGGTCTTTTGATTTCTGGGGGGTCTTTTGGTTTCTGGTGGGGTCCAGACCCCCACCCCCAGACCCCCACGCCCATGTGTGGTGGAAACAATAGAAAGTGGAATTGGGCTTTGAATAAGTTTCATAATCATGATCATTAACTTTCAAACAAGAAGTATGACCCCAACGGTCGCAAAAATCGCATAATAAGGCAGTGTCGTCATCAGAAACTAACTTGTAGCAAGTGACACAGTCACAAGAATTATCGTTCGTATCATCAAGTACATCAAAGTTGGACCTTCGAGATGGTGACTTACAAGGGCGTAGCCAGGGGGCATAGGGGGCATATGCCCCCTCCAAAATTTTTCTAGAATTTTGTTGATTTTTCTGGTGCAATAATTATAATAAGAAAATTGAGTTCAAAGAGGCAAAAAACGTCAAAATCTCCCGGCGCTTAGCGCCGAGTCATTATTATTTATTGTTATATAGATCCGTGAGTTTAGAAGGCTTGAATAAGCTAAAATAATCCAGCGCTTCAGATCACTTTAGTGATTTAATCCACTATTTGTTCGTTGAATGAAACTGCGCATGCTATTGAGCATAATAGTAAAAGTGTGAAAATGATTGCGTATTAGTTAGCTTATTCTCTGCTTTGTTTGTCTTTCTTTACAAGGACACATAATTCTATTGTAATCGAAAAGAATATCCACATTTTCTTGTGTTTTTAGGCATTTTCTGTTTTCTGAAGCTACATCCTGTAAATAAGAAGGCTACAAATGGGTCTGAAAACGGTAAGAACAAAATTTTCATGGATACATTTTCCAGTGACCCGTTGCTGCATACTTAGCAGAGGTCGAAAATGCATTTCAGCTCAGAAGTCTTGAGTGAGTCGATCAATTTTAGCTGTTATTGGGCTTAATTCAGAACTAAGATTTGGCTGATTTTGCAAAAATTTTAACATTAGTATTCAACATTGAAGTGCATTGTTTACAAAATTTTCTGGGGCACGGCAATGGACCTTGCTGTGGCCAGCCTTAAAATCTACTTCACGTGTAAAAAAAGCTTTGGTAGGACCAAAAGGGGTAGAAGGGTTAGAAATTTCTTAAAGTTTCCGGCGGCGCTGGAAAGTTTGTCTGTTCTGTATGATGTAAAGGTATAAATTAAGTTTAAAGAGCAAAAGCGTCACAATTTTCTGGTGCATAGCTCCGCCGGTTACAGTTGTTTCTCTTTTTAAGGCTTTAGCATTGTGTTCAAAAGCCTAATCAGTCAAAATATTCTAGTGCTTCATACTAAGTTATTAATGCGCACTTTTCCTGTTTGAAAAGCCTGAACTTACGGCATTATGTCAAAATTGTTTTGCACAAATTCGATAATTTTCTGCTCTGTCAGACTGTCAGTATTCACAGGTCTACAAAATGTTAACGGCGGTAAAAATGATTTAATTTTTGGGCATTTTGAGTCACTCATAATTTCCTGATCTGTTTGTCTATAAAAAAGCTGTAAATTCTACACAAAAACGGTAAAAAAAATTAAAAAATTTCGGCGCTTTGCGCCGTTTCACACTTTTTGTATTGTTGATCGTCAGAAACCCATAAATCAGCCAGGCTACACAACTAATGGTCGAAAAACTCAATTTTACAATACATCGTGCCACTGTACCACAACAAAGCAATCGATGCAAAAGTGGTCTTTAAAAATTTTTTGTGCATGTCCCCTCCGAAGCAAAATCCTGGCTACGCCTCTGTCACACCCATTAGTTGTTTGATGTTTACACTGGAAATTAACTTTAGTTTCAGAGCGTAGAAGAAGCTTAGTTTTTTAAAATGTTCCATGTAGCATCAGGATTACGAATCTGAGTGTATAAGTATTCGTAACACCCAATAGTTGCGTACAGCTTAGGCTGAAAAACGTTTGATCTGCTTAAATAATGTAAGGTCTTGTTTAAAAAGACAATACTGATTTAAAGCTTGAAAAATGAAATAGTACAAAATAAACAAGGCGTGCAATGGGCTACATGTCGCGCCAATCTTTCTAAAGTACAGGGCAGTCTGCTGAAAATATTGATTTTCTCACGCTGTCCTATACATTTCATATGTGCCGGACGGACGAAAGTTTGAAACCAACTCAACTTGTTCGTTCCCGCAAAATAAGCCGCATTGCGGCACAGATCATGACGTCAAGCGCGTGGGAAAGTTGGACGCGTGCCGCATGATGCCAGATAATGCCGGACTCGTGCCGGAGCGTGCCGCAGCGGTTTTGTCAATTTTTGCATCCCGACACCAAACCGGACGAAGCTGGACGAAGCATGAATGGGCCTTAAGCTTGCGCGTTTCCTGCTGCTTTAATCCAACAATTTCTTTGATTGTCTTGAATGCATCAATGTTTGCTATTTCATTCAATTGGCTTACAAAGTCGCTCCTAGTTTACTCCTACTTTTCCGTAGCTACTGTACAGCTAACTTGCTGCTTTTTCAATCATTTTTTGGTTAGTTTATTTCAATCTGCAGGCCGCAGAATATACTTCGATTTTTTTGCTTTGCTTTGAGAAAATCTGATTTTTAGCAGAATTTGCCGAACTTAGGCATATGCATGGGCGTACGCCGGGGGAGGGCCTGCCCCCCATAGCCCAGAAATAATTTTGGTATACTTATAGAATCGGGGACCTAACTTTTCTACATGCAACAGTAAAGTATAATAGGCAGTGCGGACTCATTTATAATTCATTTTGGTGCGGCGCATGCATGAGAATGAGGCGAAAATATTGAACTGAACTTCACGACGTATTTAATTGAACTGCAAGTCGTTGAGCCTCTCTCTTAAATTCAATTGTTGTGTAGGATTACGTTTAACTACACAAAAATATAGCCTGAACGAGCGACATATTCAAAATTGCAAAGATCAAACTTATACGGCGATGCATTTCCGAATAATTTGGAAAGTTCCCCGTTCGTTTAGAAATAATAATGCAAAAAAATAACAACATAAGTATATGTCCAGACGGACATTCGCATATATTGCCTCATTGTCATGCATAAACACGAAAAATCAAGGGCGTAGCCAGGGGAGCATAGGGGGCACATGCCCCCTCCGAAATTTTTCAAAAATTTTGTTGATTTTTCTGGCGCAATAATTGTGATCAGAAAATTGAGTTCAAAAAAGGCAAAAAACGTCAAAAATCTTCCAGCACTTAGCGATGAGTCATTATTATTTATTGTTTTATAGATCCGCGAGTTTAGAAGCTTGAATAAGCTAAAATAATCCATCGCTTCAGATCACTTTAATGATTTGATGCACTATTTGTTCCTTGAATGTAACTGCGCATGCTTTTCGAGCATAATAGTAAAAGTGCGAAAATGATTGCCTACCGGTTTGCTTATTCTCTGCTTTGTTTGTCTTTCTTTACAAGGACACATAATTCTATTGAAATCGAAAAGAATGGCCAAATTTTCTTGTGTTCTTACGCATTTTCTGATTTCTGAACTACGTCTTGTTAATAAGAAGGCCACAAATGGGTCTGAAAATAGTAAGAACAAAATTTTCATGGATATGTACATTTTTCTATATCCAGCGACCCGTTGCTGCACTATATACTAAGCAGAGGTTGAAAAACACATTTCAGCTCAGAATTCTTGTGTGATTCGATCAATTTTAACTGTTTTTGGGCTTAATTCAGAACTAAGATTTGGCCGATTTTGCGAAAATTTTAACATTAGTATTCAACATTGAGGTGCATTGTTTACAAAATTTTCCGCGGCTCTGCAATGGATCCGCTGTGGCCAACCTTAAAATCTTGTTGTACGTGTAAAAAAATTTTTGGTAGGACAAAAAGGGGTAAAAGGGTTAGGAATTTCTTTGAAATTTCCGGGCGCTTCGCGCTGGAAGGTTTGTCTGTTCTGTATGATTTAAACGGTATAAATTAAGTTTAAAGAGCGAAAGCGTCAAAATTTTCCGATGCATAACTCCGCCGATTACTGTTGTTACTTTTGTAAAGCTCCAGCATTGCGTCGAATCAGTCAAAATATTCTAGTGCTTCGTACTAAGTCATTAATGCGCAGTTTTCCTGTTAGAAGCCTGAACTTATAGCATTATGTCAAAATTGTTTTGCACAAATTTCATAATTTTCTGCTCTGTCAAAGTGTCAGTATTCACAGAGCTATAAAATGTTAACGGCGGTAAAAAAATGCCTTAATTCTCTGGTACTTTGAGCCACTCATGATTTCCGAACTGATTGTCTATAAAAACGCCGTAGATTCTACACAAAAACGGTGAAAATATTGAAAAATTTTGGCGCTTCGCGCCGCTTCCCACTTGTTGTATTGTTGATCGTCAGAAACCCAAAAGTCAGACAGGCTACACTACTAATGGTCGAAAAACTCAGTTTTACTACACATTGTTCCACTCTACTGTACCACATCAAAGCACTCGACGCAAAAGTAGTCTTTAAAAATTTTTGTACTTGCCCCCTCCGAACCAAAATCCTGGCTACGCCTCTGGTGACTTAGAACGTAGACTGGTATCCGTGATCTTCGATGCGCCATTTTTTTTTACCCATGGTCGAAATATGTAGGTATGTAGAGTTGAAATATTGATCAAATTTATTTAAAAGTAACGCATTGCGGCTCTTCAGCTCGATTAGTCGTCCACGCTCCTTAGACGGTAAGGGTAAAAACCGATATATAAACACTAAAATAAATTTCCGAAATCATATCCCTGAAAGCTATTGGGTCATTACAGTCAACTGTATTTGGAATTTTTGGCAGAAAATGTGTACCAAACCAAGCTTTAGCAAATGATACACCATTAGATAGACCTCAATGAGACGATCATTTTAAAAAAATTTTGCGTGGGTCTCATTCCAGTCAAGAGTTACAGACATTTAAAGTAGTCAAATCTCTATACATCGACCTAAGCATCTATACATCGACCTAAGCATCTATACAATCACCTGAGCGGGAGCGACCTCGACCTAAGCAGCTTAAAACACCTTTTTAGATATACTAAGCCTAAGCCTAAGTATATTAGAAGCAAAAACTTAGATTTTCCATAGTATCTTATCACGTTGGTAATATGAAATCTTTAAACGACAGTAACTCCATCAATAATGCCGACGCACTCTAATCTTTTTTTACTTAAATCAGCTTCAGAATCTCTATCGATTGATGTACTGCTTGCAACTTACGTTTTTTTCGATTTTTCTGGTGTTTTTTCATGTAGTCCCCCCTTGATAATCTGATATCTTTAAACGACAGTAAATCCATCAATAATGCCGACCCACTTCAAATTTTTTTTACTGAAATCAGCTTCTAGAAACTATCGATCGATGTACTGCTTGGCAACTTTTGTTTGGTACACATTGTTGCATTAGGTGTAGTTGGTTCACATATGTATTAAGATAAGCACATTATAGGTTACGTAGTAGCAGCAAGTAGTATTCGGTGAAAGCTGCCACCTAACTGGTTTGATTTGAGTCAAGTTGAAAACAAATAAGGCAGTCATCAATTGTTACCAGTAGATTCATGTGACTGACCAAATGTTGGTGCCAGCGTTTGAAAATGAGCCACGCTCGCTCCGCTCGTCGCATCCCATTACTCAGGCTTATTTTAAACGCTGGCACCAACATTTTGGTCAGTCCATGATACTAAGCCTAAGCCTAATCGGCTGGTAAACCTGCAAAACATCACGAATACCTTGCAATCTTTATCGAAATTAACCAGCGTTAGTCGATTGGTTATGGTTCTGGACTTTAGAGCAAGGGGTCCACGTTTCGAATCCGACTGCCAGCAACTTTCTCTCGTTCCCTCAGATGCTATCGACCGCACACATAACGCCCCTTATAATATGACTATGTTGATACATATGTGAACCAGCTACACGAATGCCCACATATTCGCCAGTTTAGCCCTGTATTTTGTGGGAGAATGTTCCAAATTTTAGCCACCCTGTTCGCAAAGTCATGTTTTCTACAATCTAAACGTGATTGTTTGATGAACAGTTTCATGTTATTGACGTATCTGGTTTGTTTCGGAGAGGGGCACGACCAGAATGTTTTTAAAACATAATGGGGGACCAAAGGATGAATTTAAAATGACGTTTTACGACCACTAGAGCTGCAAACTTTGTAAATTTGGCTACCCAAATGCCTTAAATATGATGAGAATGACAATGGACGACACCCTCTTGAACAAATCTCATTTTCTGCGTAAAACCTGTCTGTAGGTATAAAAGGAAGACATAGATGCAAAATACGCTTTAGGTTGTATAAAGGCTGAAAATAGTGTGTTTAAACCGCAGCGCTTGGGACTGAATAGACTCGAATTGTAATTTTGAAATTCGGCGCGATTTTTGGCAGTCTATTTAGTCAGAAGCGCACAGCTTAAACACTCCACTTTTAGTCTTTATTTTAATTAAATATTCATTACGAAGTCAGTGGAACAGATAAAATAAATCATGCACAAATACCATAAAACATTATAGCTATCACTAATATCGATTCACGTGACTGCGAACTCCCAAGATCTGTAGGATATTTGCAGAGAGAAGATTCTCTGCCAGAAGGAAAGTTCTAACCTTTATCTGAAAAACATTTACCGAAGAAGAACAGACAATATTGTTAGGCAACTTATTCAAATCAAATCAAATCAAATCAAAAGTTTATTTGTCATCAAACGAAAAAATGTGCAAATAATTTAAGTAAATCGAAATTGAAACACGCGAATGGAGTAAGTTAAGAATATGGTACTTTCAGAATACTAAGAAATAAACTTCAGAAAAGCAAATTTTTTCGCTCATTATGTACTTAGAACATGTTGAAAGAAAGCGCGGAAAAAAATTTCATCCGTCTATGATCAATATTTCAAAAGCTATGGGTTTCGTTAATTAGCCTCTTCGCGACCTAAGCAAGCATCTTCTCGACCTAAGTATTTGAAGATTCAAACAGCTGATTGCAGAATCACACTCAGATACCCAATTTACGTCGACCTAAGCATCTATACATTGACCTAAGCATCTATACATCGATCTAAGCATCTATACATTGATCTAAGCATCTATACATCGACGTAAGCATCTATACATCGACCTGAGCGGGAGCGACCTCGACCTAAGCAGCTTAAAATACCTTTTCAGATATACTAAAGCCTAAGCCTAAGTATAATAGGAGCAAAAACTCAGATTTTTGTATATCTTGTCAAGTAAAACCGAAAAAAACATGCAAAGAAATATGAAAATTTTTTGAAAGTTTTTTAAAATTTTAAACAGCTTTTCGCGCCTTTTTTCTTTCTTCTCCTTCATTGCTATGCTTCCTCCTGTAATTTCAGCCCATATTATTTATTTCTGACAAATGTGTAAGTCCTTGGATCGAGCCATTTAATCGTCCCACCTAACACTCACATAGAGAGTTGCCTGCAACTTTGCAAGTATGGCTCAGATTTTCACCAAATTTTTTTCCACGCTTCAATGTGATCATTTTCTACCATTTTGGCAAAAAAATTTTGGCATTCCATATTCGTTTTGCTCTTTTTCTAAAAGTACCATATTCTTAAGTTTAGCCCAGGCGTATTATTCTTCAATTGCACGAGGAAATTTTTGATGCATACATTATATGGTTCCAAACAATACCCAAACTACCTGTGTGCATAAATTACGGTTTTATCAATGCGAAATAATATTAAATCTGGACCAAAAGCTTGATAGACAAGGACACGTAAAGGCAAATTAAAAATGCGCTTACTTACGGCCCTGAAGAAAAGCATCAAAATCAAGGGTTTTCGATCTCATCATAAACGCTTTCGAGTTATGGAGCTTGTGTAACATGCTCAGGCAAAGAGTTCCATACAGAAACAATTCGATTGAAAAATTCATATTTTCTAATGTTCAGATTTGATTTGTTTACAATTTGTTTCCGAGAGTTTGTGGCACGATTTGATCCCGTATTGAGAACAAAAAAGTCTTCAAAAGGCAGTGCTTGAAATTTTATGATAGAATAGGCCATGTTTAAATCAAAATAGAGCCGTCGAAGTTCTAGGCGTTCGAGACACAATTCCTTCAATCTAAAATCATAAGATAGAGTTTTATTATTGAATAATCGCTTTGTGAACCTGCGTTGTACATTTTCTAGTAAATCAAATAAAGAATTTTCTATAAAGAAATTTCCATAAAGAAACTATCTTTTTTAAACTATAAATTTCCATAGAAAAAATTTCCATAAAGAAACTATCCTATTCGGAGAAGAGTATTTTTAGATCTAAACAAAATTTTGCATTTCTGAGTTTAATACAATTTAGAGCCTGGGTGGTGGAGGATTTAATGACAGTAAAAAGATCATCAGGATTTATATTAATGAAGCCATGAAGAATTTCTATAAACCATACTTAAATCGAAAATAATTTTTCGAAATTCTAAAGCGTCCAGTTCAAGTATCTGAAGTCGTTTTTGATTTAATGCATCACTATCGTTAATAATCTCTTTCTAAAATATCTCTGAACCTTTTCGATATTTCTGGCATCACGTTTTTCAAGGTGACCATACTTGATTTAGGGGGGTTTGAGGAGCTTTTCACCCTCCTGGGAAAATTTTCACTCCTCGCAAAAATTTTTTCACCCCCCACAGAATTGGCGATTTTTCGAAAGTTCTTAAAAGTTTTATGAAAAATTGTAGTAAAGATGCTTTTTTGACCGTTTTTAGCTATCTATTTGCTCAAAAGTGCCAAATTTTTCGGCGCTTCGCGCCATTATACTCATGTTTTGACTATATTTTGTTCAATTTGTTCCGACTTTTTTGATTTTTTCTGAATTGTTTGTGTTTTAATGCTCTAGAAAGATAGAGCATCGTCAAAAACAATGAAAAACGATGTTTTTGACGCGTACCTTCAATTTTTGGACCAAAAAACGCACTTTATAATTTCACTTCCCCCAGAATTCCCATGCTGTGCATGTGTGAAGTTGATCGGGGGCGTAACCAGCACATATGAGGGTACATGGGCGTGGGGGTATGCGGGTTGTGTAACCCCAGAAGTTCGAATACCCCCTCAGAAACCAAAATACTCGCCCCAGAATTCAATTTTTGAATTTTTTTCGCAATTTTTTGATGCCAATTGATAGTGCTCGATGCAAAACATTGAAAAATAGTGTTTTTCGCCACACCAATATTTTTAAGAGCGATAATCGAAAAATGCATTTTTAACTATATTATTAATATGAGGAGAAGAATTTATGTTTTCAGTTAAAATAATACCTAAATCTCGGATACCAATTTTTGGGATTATAATTATATGACCATTAATCAAATAGTATATGTGAGGATTATTATAGCCTAAGTAAAGAACTCGACATTTAGGTATTGATAAAGGTAAATGCCATATTTGTGACCAATTAACGATCTCAGAAAGCAAGGTTTTGTAAAATATGAGAATCGGTAGATTTATAGCATATATTGTACGATCATCGGCAAAAAGCATAGTTTTGGTCTTATCGTTTACACAAAGTTTTACAATGTCGTTAATATAAAGCAAAAATAAAGTAGAACTTAAAACACTTTTTTGAGGTACACCACTAGTTACATTTACATTTGTACTACCTAAAGCGTATTTTGCATCAATATATTTCAGCAATTTTAATCGTGACCTTACCCGAAACAAATCCTGGATTTGGGCCTGGAAGTGGGTAAATCCTTTCAGAGAAAACCAGGCATGTATATAACTGTGAGGGGATAGGGGGACGGCATTCCTACGTTTGATTGACACTATCTTTTGTGCGTGCCTATGTACTTTCTATGAATCGATATTTTTCGGCTACCCGAAATTTGGAAAGTACAATTATTTTTTTACAAAAGTTTTCCAAAGGAAAAATTGAAAGTTCTTGAACCACGTTTAAAGGATCACTTGGGTTAACATTCTAATTTAGCGCCAGATCTGCTTTTCGACAGAAAAATAAACATTTTTAGAGAGAGGAAGCATGGGGAATCCAAATGAAAAAATTATTTGGCGGACAGCACAATTGAGTGAGATAAAAGCATCCGAAAATTGGAGATTATTATCACAGTGACTTAGGGAGAACGGCTGAATAGTCTGAAACCGGACTCCGGAGCAGACATGCACGTGGGGATTCAGGATCTCCGTTTAGAATAAAAAAAATTAGAAATTTTGCGGGAAATATGAGGCAAAATGATGCAAAATGATGGCAAAAAATTAATAAAAATGAATAGTTTTCCGTTAAAAAGCTTGGAAATGATGATGACTCTTATGCAAGATAAAAGACCTAATACGGAACAGTGTCCTACCTAACATGGAACGCTTTTTTGCTGCTCTACAAGCGTAATACACGCAGCCAGGCCCGTATCCAGGATGAGGATAGGAGGGGCACGTGCCCCCGGAATGAAACACGCGAATGATTTTTCCTTTTCTCCCTCTTACTCCCCCTAGAGCGTATTTTGCATCTATGTCTACTGTTTTGTACAGGTTTTATGCAGAAAATGAGAGTTGTTCAAGATGTGTCCTCTGAATTCTCACCATATTCAAGGTATCTGGATTGTAAAATTTACAAAGTTTATATACAGCTTTAGTTGCCGTAAAACGTCGTTGACTAAAGAGCAGAATATGGGTCTCGATAGAAATTTTTAAAAATCAGTTTTTGACGTTCGGGCTTTCTTATAAAACTCGCCGAAATGGTTAAAATAAGGCGCGGAAAAATAGTTTCATGAGAATCCGTCTAATATTGAGGGAGCTATAGGGCTCTAAAGTTCACACTTCGACAGCGCTCAAAAATAGGCAGCTTTGACATTTATCCTGTGAGTCGGTTTTCTCTTAATTTTTCTTAATTATAGATGAAGGAGAATTTTAGGCTGCTTAGGTCGACATTTAGCTGCTTAGGTCGACTAATAGACGTTTGGACGGAAATTTGCATAAATTTGCATATATCACGCGTAGAAAAAGATTTACAAGCAAAAGGATTTTTATATTCGTTATCAGCATATCGGAAATGACAGGAAAATGATTTTTTTGGCGAAAAAAGTATAAAACCATGTATTTTTCATCCTAGTGCTTAATCGCTGAAAAACACGAATTTAGCGGTAAAATCCGGAATATTTCAGGAAACAATAAACAGTTTTCAATCGAACTTGTTTTCCACGCTTTGTCTTAACGATTGTAGCATGTTTTGGAAAAATACGTATTTTATAAACCCGTTTTTACGGATTTCTGACAGAACCCATACTCAGCAATTACTCTAACGTCACGCCCTTATGTTTTCAAAGAATCTTGGTCGTACCCTTCCTCCCCGAAACAATATTCTGGATACGGGCCTGCATGCAGCGCTAACTCGGATTTCTTTTAGGTATTCAAATTACATAATACGATTGTAGCTGTTTTAAAATGTGTTCTTGGGTCGTACTGTAGGATCTTGGCCATGGAGTGGTTGCCTTAGCTTATTTTTGGATTTAAAAATTTCAGATGAAAAACTACTTCTGATTCGAGTGACATGTAAACCAATTTTCTGGCTGTTTCTGCATTTCTTTGACCTGCTGATTAATAAATTTTCGGCCGCATTCCTCTATACTGCTGCAGTTTTGTGCTCTGTAAATGCAGTCCTAGGACCTAAAATGGAACCACGTCCGTTTCTTGTCAAGTCCATGTAAATCGATAGCAGAAGAAAGTTGATAAACGCGTGACGCTGCTTTTGTGCTTCAACATGACTTGAAGAGTCTTATTGAGACCACAGATTCATTCACGGATCTCAACCCATATTATAGTATATTGATATGCATGGATGTGGACCTAACTCGGAACACCCACAATTGCTTTGAAAAATGCAACTTGTTGTCTTATTTCTCTTTTTCATATCTTCTCGCTTATCAATTGTTCGGACTTGTCTTTTTAAAATTTTTTTTACAATATTCAGTCCGTTCATAAGATTATGCTGTTTTTCTGCAAAAGAACAATTTTGTTATTTGGCTTTAACATTTTATAGCACAAGGATTGCGTCGCGTAAAAACTTCTTTCTGCCATGCTAATTAATTTTACGCATAAGTCTAATTGTCCACAGTTATTTCTGGACGATCATTTTAAAAATCGAAGGCGTTTCGTGTTTGACCTGCATAATACCTAACATGAAATCCGAAACGGGTTTTTTGAAAACGTCCGCGCTGCCTGAATAAACAGCTTTCAGCCTTCATTTTTTTAGACGAGCTTCAAACTATAGTTGATCTATAAATTTACCAAGTTTAGGGCTACAAACTTCAAAGGGTCGAAGATCGTGAGCGCAAAATGTCGAAGTATATACGTTCCGTGTAAGGTCTTTTACTGTATTTAGGACCTAGCCAGGAGAGAATTTTTTCTACGTTTTTTCGCAAAATTTTTTGATCATTTTAAGGCACTTTTTTGGGTTCATAAACTTCATTGGATTACTATTTTAAGGTTCTGTAAGTAACTTTTTTCTGGGTTGAGTTTGAATTTTTAACCCCTTCAAAATTTTGTTTGTTTCGAAAAATTTTTTGGGATTATTTTTAGGATGTTCTTTGGGGTTGAGAATGCTCGTTTAATCAATATTTTGGGTCTGTGAGTTACTTTTCTGGGTCGAGTCTTTATTTTAATCTCGGCCCAAAATTTTTTGTTTCGAAAAAATTTTAGATGGTTTTTAAGACGTTTTTTTCTGGCTTCAGAATGCTCGTTTTAATCACTATTTTGGGGGGTCTGCTATTCTTTTTTCCTAAGTCATTGGCATCAATGTTAGCAATAATTAAGCCTATACTTAGGAAATGGTAATATTGTTACGAATGTTCTATGTTCAGGCTTATGTCATGTGCATACGTAGTTTTTAAACTACCGATTTTAACATTTATAACAGTTTTTTGAGGTCATTTTAGCTCAAAAAAGCTCTGGCTGACTCTTCAGACTGGCTGGCCCCTAGACCGGCTATGCTTTGGCAGCTTTGCTCGTCCCCAAACTCGTGCATTTACATATTATTCACTGACTTTTTGTCTGATGCTTTAGAGTGAATACTATGGTCAAGTAATAATACATATCTACTTCCTATCGTAACCTTATGGCCTGATATATAGTTGATTGAGCATCATGCTGCAACATGGAGACCAGTGCATGAATAGGCCTCGATTATCTCTTAGTTTTCCTCAAAGTTCTCAGGTAAACATACAACAGCAAAATATGACCATGAGTCTAGTATCCGTTAGTCAATCGCCCAATATCAATTTTATTACGCCGAACACAATTGATATCGTGCAAGTAAGCTCAATTTCTTATTATATTGTGGTGCGTTTTTTCTGTAAAGTCTAATGTATTGTAAGAGCATAAGGACGGATTGGTGGGGGCTGCTGGGGATGTAGGTATTAATTGAAGAAACTGTGAGGTTTGTAACCTTGATTTTGACAATTTTTTAAAGAAGTTTAATGATAAGCAAATTCTGGGGGGTGCAAAATTTTTCAAAGGTCAATAAATGGTCTTAAAAATGGTAATTGGCGAAAAAACACCGCTTTTAAACGTTTCTCATCGAGCACTATCCATTGGCATCAAAAATTGCGAAAAAACCAAAAAATTTCAAAAATTGAATTCTGGGGGTATTTTGGTTCTTTGATTGTATTTTCGTTCCTTGAGGGTATTTTGCTTCTTTGGGGGGTATTTCGCCTTCTGGGGGGATATTTGGCTTCTGGGGGGATATTTGGCCTTCTGGGGGTATTTGGCCTCCTGGGGGGTATTTGGCCTTTCTGGGGGGTATTTGGCCTTCTAGGAGGGGTATTTGGCCTTCTGGGGGGTATTTGGCCTTCTGGGGGGTATTTGGCCTTCTGGGGAGTATTTGGCCTTCTGGGGGTATTTGGCCTTCTGGGGGGTGCATACCCCCAAACACCCCCCACGCCCACGTGTGAAAATAACCCCTTGCCGAAAGGTCAGATTATATGATCCGATCTTATGTAGGATTTTCTGCACTATTTTCGAGTATGAGAGTAGTAAATTCCGTGCCAACTGCAAAGTTATCTAAATTGAGTCGGAATTTCGCTTGAGAATAGGAGATTGTACTTATCCCTCAAATTTCGAAAAATTGTGTAGGTACTGTGACAGGTTTTTTTAGATAACGTAAGTAAGTGGTTGCAGAAGACTTGAGGTTTATAGAATTAAATTTTAATTTGTGTATTCGACTTCTTAATTAGTTTGGTCGTATTTATATACTTCTTCACAATAAGCAATTTTTTACAAGGCTGTACATATGCTTATTATCAATCAGCTGTAAGACATATTAAAAAACGCGTCGAAGAGGTTAAACCAGATATTTTTTGATTTATTTTACTTAAAAAAATTCTATTCGAGAATAGAGCTAAGGTATTGCAAAATATGCCAGTGGTTCGTTATTTGTAGATATGCATGTTTAAATCATACATAAACACGGTCAAAAGTTATTGGACGGGTAAACGGAGTTTCCTGGGAGTGGGGGGTGGATAAGTGATTAATTTTTTCCATCTAATGTCAAATTTTGATATTCAATTCATCGAATTTTATTCTGTCTTGAATATTTATGATTAAATTTTCATTAAAACAAATGGCTGTAAGGGCGATACAAATGACTTTTTTAACATCAAATATATATGAAATAATAGGGAGAAATGTCTGTATCCAGAAATTGAACAGTTTGCTGCTTGAAAAATAAGTATGTAGGTACTCGTATTACATATTTGAAATTATACTGTTAGACGTCATTTGACGCTTTTTCATGGTTCGAACAACAAGTTTTGGTCCGAAAATGGCCTGAGGAGCATAGGTGGGCAATGCCCATTGCCCCAGCTGGTACCCAAGCCCAATTTTTTTGGTTGGTTGCTTAGTCGTTAAAGTGGTTGGCCATAAAGCTTGTTTAAAATTGTACACTAGATTTTGAATGTTGGTTCTATAAGAGTGCATTAGCCTACATAAATAGCTCATTCAACCATTTGACAGTGTTTTCATATTATTTGATTTAGTTTTATTACCAACCACTTACTCCAGCATTATCGTGCATTGCACATGAAATTTCCTTGCTCACATCATCAGGTGCAACTGGCAGACCCTCTGGCTGGTACCGGACCTGCTCTAGCTGGTACCGGGCTGCACCTGGTTGCACCTATTGCCCAGGTTTGCTGAGGAGGGTATGTTTTTCAAAAGTCCTGGTAGGGGATACTCCCGGTAAACATGCATGTGCAGAACCCAGGGTTCTGGATCAAGAAGAAAAATTTTTTGAACGTTAACTAGATCTGGGCAGATACATTACATCTTTTTTTCAATTATCAAATTTAATGAATTGCGCAAGTGAGATTCGCAGAACATCGATGATTCCTCCAGTTTTCTATAAAATTCTGATTCTTAGATAAATCAGAAACATTTATAAAGGCCCGGTACATCACTAATTTAAATTACCTTATAAGCCCCAAAAATTAAATTACTTGAGCGCCAAACAGACCAGATATTTACGTCTTTGTAGCAGTCGCAACAACACAACAAGTGTCAAACATTCGTCTCGCCGCGCTCAGAGTCGTCGCCTTTGCAGCAGCAGCATATTTTTAGGACCTCCTTAATACCAAGTTTGCCAGTGTCTGCTAACAATAACGATGAGCCGATCATAATAGAAAGCTCGGGCAGCAATAGTTCAAGCAGTAATGGCAGTTCTTGTGGGCCCACTTCGATTGCTCCAAACGTTTATTTTCATCGAGTGGGTCCTTCTACTTCCTCAGGTTTGGTGCTTCAGCAATCGCAGCAGCAGTTTAGGTTTCAGCAGCAACAACAACAATATCAACTCTCAGAAGATGAACCGAAACAATTGCAAATGCGACAATTTAGTCCGTCTTTTTCTGCCCAGCAACTATTACACTTGCAAAATCAGCAGCAGTTAAGGCACACAAGCTTACAAGCAGCACAACAGCAGCATAGATTCTTAACGTCGAGTCAGAATAGTCAGCAAAGGCCTATTGTACTGACTCAACAGACTGTGAATGGTATGTTGAGAATAAGTCGATATGTTTAAAGCCCTTGATCGATTAAATTGATTTGAATAAATTATCCTAAACGACTTATTGAATAAGCTTTCAATATTTAAGTAAACAGATATTGTAAGATCAATAAATTTTCCTCGCATTTTTTGCACTTGATTTGAATTGTCAATGCAGTGACCTTCATGTACAGTGGGAAGCACTTTAGAACCAATACACATTTTTTATACATTACTTGAATTTATTGTTGCAATACAATACTCTATAATCTTTCACTATTCATTATTTTTGGCTTATATAATACCTTCTGACTTACTCTTGAATGCTAATGTACTTTAACTAGCGTTTTAAAATGCGTTTGCTTATTTTGTATCGCCTAAAGTGCATTGAAGAAGTCACAAAACACGATATTAAAATCACGTAAGACAGTCAAGAATTGGTCACAGTAAGCACATTTTATATTGATAACTGGCCCTTTTAAATTATTAACGACGTGTGAGTGGGATTGAAATTATAAAATAAATAATTGTAGAAATCAATCAGATCAGTCGAGAGCTCCGGCTTTATGCCCCATATACGTGTATATGTCCTGTCCATTTCTGTTTAGAATTCAATTTATTATAGATAGGCGAAGTAGAAGCGGTTAGAAGGGCTGAAAACAGTTCTACGATTAATAGAGGCTATAGTGCTTTCTACGGCTTAAGAAGTCGGCACAGTAAGGGCTAAGTTATACTTCGCACGTTTGATATTTATCAAAAATTAGTGAAATTCATTAAAAATTGCTTGATTGATATGGATTTTCTGCCTAAAAATCATAAATGTCTCATTTTTATGTCATGTGTTGAGCCTATCAACGCTTGCGAGCGTTTATTAAGTACTGAAGGGGGTCTTTGATCCTAAAATGCGAAATTTTAGCTTTGTGAATTTGACACAAAGCTTAAACAGTAATAAGGTATGTTTCTAACCAAATTACGTGCATAAAAGTTTTATTTGTATGAAGACTTCCGAAGATTGTATTTGCGTACATAGAGGACGAAGTGCTCCGATTAGGTTACACATAATAAATTATAAAGAACGGAGGTGCGTTTTTTATGCTTAGATCAAATGATGGGTGATTCTAGTCTTTTTGGTTCACCTCGAAACGTGGCAGGCAACACTATTATGCCTCTTGTAAGGTTGCAGTCGTTAACTCCACAGCAACTTTCGACTTTATTGCCACCCGGATCGAATATTTTTACCCAAAGACAATTACTTCAACATTCGACTTCAAGTAAGGATATAGTTACCAATTAAATTTTAGTCAACTATACAATGTATGTAAGCATTTTTTTGTCTAAAATTAAAATTTTTTTCACGTAACAATAAAGTTGCTCTTATAGATCTGAAGGAATTCATCTCTGCTTTTTTTCTTAGCGCCTTGATCTTGTTGATGAGTTCCAACGAGGTTGCTGATCCTCCTTCAGCCGTGGAGCATTATCCTTCGGGACAACGGACCTTAACACAATTCCCTAGTGGGGAATATATCTGCTCAAAGGCAAAAATCTGTATCTTGAAAACATGATTAATAAGTTCAGTCGAATCTTGAGATAATTATATCTTAATTTCAAAGAATTATACCGCGTAATGTGCATGAGGCCAGGGTCTGCAGTGGATGGTGAAATCCCTATTTCGCCTGTAAAATGATGAAACATGTTCAAGTAACCTTAGCAAAAGGCTTTTATTGGTGAGATCGTGTTTTAAAAAGTATTTTAAGCCTATTTTGACCGCATTGTCAGTTTTAGCCACTGTTTTTTAGTTTTGTACGGGACAAAGAGTTTAACGGTCGTACAAGGATTTTTGGAACGATCTTTGTACATCTTTTATACGAAAGTGAAGGCAGTTTTTAGTCGATTATGATTGTACAAAAATAAGGTTTTTGTACAGAAAAAGAAAACAGTGACTTTAACGATAAAAAATATCAAAGTTCCCTAATCTGACCAATAAATTTTTACTTGTAGATCATTTTGACCTGATTAAGGCGCTTTTTGGTCTAACAGGACAGGAAATTATCCGGAAAAGTTGACACATTATCAACTGCTTTTGTCTTCAGAAATGATGCAGA
This sequence comes from Mermis nigrescens, assembly GCA_036768485.1. Taxonomy (NCBI): domain Eukaryota; kingdom Metazoa; phylum Nematoda; class Enoplea; order Mermithida; family Mermithidae; genus Mermis; species Mermis nigrescens. Next base: position 537,792 of record JAVLUZ010000249.1, on the reverse strand, counting down.
GAATGTTAAGCATGCATGTAGAAGGTCAAAAGTTCTGGAGGGGTAGTGAACCGGAATTTTTTTTTTGGGGGGGGGGGGGGTAAATGAGTAATTTTTTAACCTATTTGCTGTCGAATTTTGTCGAAGTTTTGTTATTTAATTCGTTTTATATCATTCTTCATGAATATTTATGGTTAAATTTGCATGAAGACAATAACGACAAGGGCGATTAAGTGACCTGCAACATCAAAAATATGCAAAATAGTGGAAGAAAATTGTCTGGACGAATCAATTGGGCGGTCTACTGCTCGAAAAATTAGCATAATATGTACTTGAAACTATCGAGCAACAGGTTTGGTCCCAAAACAGCTGAGGGGTTATGCCTTTCAAAAGTCCTGGTAGGGCGATACCCCCACCCCATACCCGTCTAGTGTGCATGTGTGATGTTAAGGTCACAAAGGGCCAACAACTTTAATCAAAAATTATTTTTGACGCATTTTATTGCGATCCATCGACATCTCGTGAAAAGAACAATGATTGTTCAATATGTATACATTCACATTGTAACTTACTACCCAATAACAATTTAACGAATCTAAGCAAAACTAATTTTTGCATATTGCCTTTGGGACACACTCAAACTCGGACATGATATCAACCAAATTCTTGGAGTCTAAATGAGGTAAAACTGACAAAAATCGCCAAAAAAGCCAAAACTTCAATTTTCAAGGTCTACCGTAATCTGCGGGGAGCATTTTGGATTCTCGGGCTCTAAACCATAACACTCCACGTGTCAAGTGGGTACACTGCACTTCATGTCCGTTAATTTGCGATATACTCGTACATATCTATTCGTATTCAAATAATCTTAATTGTTCGAATCGGAATCCTCCAGCCAGTCACGAATGTTCCCCTGTGTTGCCTCATCAACAGCTGGCTGCCATTCAGCAGCCACACAACACAAAGATTCTCAGCGACGATTATTACAAGCGGAAGCATTACCTGCTGAAAAAATGCGTTAAATCTCTCGCATTCGTAAGCTTTTTCACTTAAGTCAGATTTACTTTTAAGATAATAAATTTTAACGATTAAATTAGACATTTAATTAAGTTCCCGAATTTTGAATTAAATGCCGATTTCAATGCATTGTATGAGATTATTTTTATGGAAGTCCGTTGTGCGCTGAAAAGGTTATGCTTTAGGTTATTTATCACTTTCCTCAATCCTCACTCTGTTTAGTTTTGCTTTAGGTTGGTGATAAGTCTATTTAAGGTTGTTGAGAAAATCGGCAATACGCTTATTGCACAATCACTGAAATTCGGCTCTTTTAAAATTCTGTCCTTCGTGTCTAACATAATGTACGAGTACATAACATATTTTCTAGAATATGTGCTGCAGAAAGGAATAAGACATTCATCTACACACACTTTATGACGAGATAATTTTCTTTTCTTGGCCTTTTATGTCGCTCTTTCTCATCATAATAATGGTTTAATAGGCTCTTATAGAAACTAAGGGAGAACACTATTCTCCTAGAGTTTAAAAAGTAGTCAAGGGATAAGCTTTTAGAAAACTAAAATTTTTAGCTTTCTCGTGCTCTATTGTGAGTGTGACATATGTACGTGTCAAGAAATAGTTCATGCCAGTTGTTCTATAGTAAATTATGCGAGTTACGTGGACACCTTGGTGTGTGGGGGGATTTTGGCCCCCAGAGACCAAAATAGCCCCAGAATTCAATTTTTGAAATTTTTTTTGTTCTTTTTCGCAATTTTTTGATGCCAATGGATAGTGCTCGATGAGAAACGTTAAAAAATGGTGTTTTTCCGTCATACTACTATTTTCAAGGCCATTTTTCGACCTTTGAAAAATCTTTCACCCTCTCCCCCAGAATTTTGGTGCTGCCCACATATGGTCACATGTGATTTTTGTGCATCGGCTTCAAAAGCTAGAATAGTGTTAACCACACATTCTTGTGGGGAGGAGTTTCAGGCCCCTAGAATACAAAATAATCCCCGTTGATTACCATAGATCCTACTTTTGCTGCTTTTTTGCAATTCTGCCTCATCAGACCCCCTGAATGTGGTTGCTGCCCACATATGGTGCTAAGACAATACAGCTGAAGTGACTAATTCTTAATGACCAACTTTTAAGAGGCTGGCCGAGATTTTTTAAATATGAATAAGGCTTCAAATCATGGCTTTGCGGGAATTTTCTTATATTCCTCGTTTTCCTTAATTACTGGGACTAGTGATCCCCACTTAGAAGCTGCTGTTCAATTGATTCGTTAAATTTTCCACTTTCGTATTCATACTTCATATAAATTTTTCAAGGAACTTGTATATAGCTCTTTTGTTCACTCTTGATAGAATATTAGTCGTCTTACATTTAAACAAATCGTTACAAATAAGCTCGAGTCAGAAAGTCGAATTTTTGAATATGTTACCTACTTAATGTTAAGCAATTTTTTTAATTACAATGTAGCGTATTGATTTTTTGGCGTTTGAATGAAGCTAATATTTCTGCAACTCTGATAACAATTTTTATTGTGTGTAATGTGTTAAAAGCTAGTACCTATATATAAATCTAGTTGCATGTAAATCTAAATCCAATAATTCGGAATCTCAAGTCTAAATCTGATAAGTCTAGTTTATTTAAAGTTGGCAATTCTGTTGATTTAGGCACTAAACAGTTGATGATTTTGCTTCACTTTTCCCGTGCGTGACTGATTTTCTATCTAAATGGGAAAACATATTCGATTTTCTACTGTGTACATAGTTACATATCTCATGACTTCCTTATTTTGCTAGTTATACTTTGGGTCTAACCATATATACATGCACAGCAGTGTTTTCGTACCAGATCCCTTTGCACATGTACGACGATAGTCCCAAAAAGTCTTTGTACATTTTGTACATGCAAATTTTCGGGTGCTATAATAATCGTATAGCAGCGTTTACGGCGTGGTAAAACAGGGTTTCTCGACCTTTGGTAGCGTTTTAGCCAATTTCTGGGTTTTTGTATTTTTGTTCTCTAAATGCAATTTCCGCCATTATAAAGAGATATGGAACAAGCAATTACTCATTTCGGTGCGAAGCGCCGAAAATTTTGTGAATTTTAGACTTTTACAATTTTGTCTTCCCGAAAATCATTGTACATGTTCAAAGACGGTCCCGAAAAGTCTTTGTACATCGGAAAAAATCTTTGTCGAATACAAAAAAATCGTGGTACACCATGGGACTTCTAAGGGAAGAAGGAATTTTAAAGTGCCTTTTTGGGCCTAAAAATAGTGGGGACGCGTCAAAAACATCGTTTTTCGGCGTTTCTGACGATGCCTCATCTTTCTAGAGCATGAAAACAAAATTTCGAAAAACAAAAAAGTCAAATAAATTGAACAAAATGCAGTTACAACATGAGTATATGACGCGAAGCGCTAAAAATTTGATACTTTTGTGCAAATAGATAGCTAAAAACGCTTAAAAAGCACCTTTTCTGCGAATTCTTAGGAAATTCTGGGAAACTTTGGAAAAATCGCGAATTCTGGAAGAGGGGGTGTAAAAAACTCTGGGGTAGAGGGGCAATTTTTTCCGGGCATCCAAACCCCCTTCAACGGACAGTTATACATATAAACGCAATTGATAATCTCATTTTATCGATAGGTATATATGTGCTATTTTTCAGTTACTAGTCCCACAAATCAGTGAATTAGCCAGTGAATCGAAATTATAATACTTGTTTATCAGACAAAGAATTAAATAAATTGTTAGAATTTGAGTTGCAAACAATAAATTTTAAAATATGATTCTTTACATTCTATGTACATACATGTACGTATGAAGATGAAAATATGCATTGTCGAGAAATTTGTTTTTTTTCAGAAAAACGCTGCCCTATGTGATGAAGTTGCTCGACTTAACCAAAGAATTCAAACAGTGGCTGAAGATCGCAAGTGCGTGTAATGATGTTTTGTACGTTTTTGAAGAATTGTGTGCGGTCATGAATAATCTTATATCATCAAGTTTTGGGCGTTATTCACCTGATTCGACCCAAAAGCTAGATGTTCAGACATACTTTCCCTAGCTTTTACTCTTGATCACATCACAAGTGATACGCAGTACATATCCCAGAATACACGTAACAGGGGAATGGGGGATCCCTCATACGAAGTTAGTCGTCCCCATTCCACCAAAGCCATAAAATTTTTGACTCACCCACCCCTGATTAATGGAAAAAACTTGCATTTTTCCATTTTTTGGCCGTTTTTGACCGAAAATTGGACGTCGTTTACCCGCTCTAATAATGGCCGGGGACCCCTTCCCACCCGAAATTTCGAGCCGTTCACATGTACATATGTATCCCAGGGACCTTCACAGCTTCAGGATAGCCTATTTCTATAGTACGTTTCACAAAACACTGTGCATAGAAAAGAATTTTGGCTGAAGAAGAAAGTGACTGCAAAAGTGGCTCCTAGGAAGGCTACAGACTATAATCTAACACAACACAACTTTTTGAGCCCATTGATTACCATGTCCAATAGACGACCTTAGAAAAATTAGTTTCTGTTGAATGTTTGAGTAAACAGATGGGATTCTTAAGTTAATTACTTTCAAAAAAACGCCAAGGTCGAAAAGAGTCCATTTATGTACAACTTAGGTTTTTAATCTTTCCGCTTTTCGTCTTTCTTCCAGCAAACTTTGTCTCTCTTTTTTGCTCTTCCCTAGCATCCGACTCATAAACCCTTATGACGCATTATAGTTCTTCTATGTATTTTCCAAAGATTTTTTCCAGATGAACAAAGATTTTTTGGAACTGTCTTCAAATGAAAAATTACTATCATGATAAATAATATTAAAATTAAATTTATTATGCCTCGATCATACATAGGCAGAGGGTCAATACAGGATTAAGTGGCTTGACCTTGGCGGCTGGGCAACACCGCAACACGGGGGAAACCGGACCAGCCCCGCAAGAGTTTTGAAAATTTTCTGGAAAAAACGAGGCAAAATCAAGGCCGAAAATGGATGAAAATCGAAAATTTCCCTCAAAAAAGCATAAAATTAAGCTGAAACTGCGGAATAACGTAGGTTTAACACTATGTTAGCATTTATACAAGTTTTAAAGGTTATTTTAGCCTCAAAAAAGCTCAGGTTTTCACCCTTCACCCACAGATCTACCATGCTCTGCATCTATGGTCATGGTGATCAACCCTACAAGTTCCAGGGAAGTCATTTAATCCTCAAAAATCTGAGCGTGCCCATGTTTGGCCTCTATAATAACTAAAATGGCTTTGTAATGACTGGAAGCGTTCAGCTTAAAAGCTCAAATCAGTTGGAATATTTTGGTGATTCACAATAATTCATTAATTGAAAACAGTTTTTCATGTCAATATCCTGAACGATGTGAAAAATATTGGGTTCGAGTTTTGCCTCAGTTGGTCGTCAATGGGATTCAAAAATTTCAGTTTAGACGGTAAGAATGATAAAACGGTTTTTGCGCGTCGCACCAATTTAGCTTTCTGAAATATTTGTCATCAAAAAGGCCGCAAAGTCTTCATGGAAACGGTAAAAATGTCTAATTTTTCCGACGCGTTGCGCTGTACTCATAAGTTGTTGTATTTTTATTGTAAGAAATCAAGAAATCGGCTGAGTACTCTGCTAAGTGTTATAGGTTGAAAAACGCAGTTTTAGCACGCAGAACGCATTGCTGCATCACATTATAGTCCACTAAAATTTGCCATCTTTGTTCTGTGAAAAGTCCTTATTTGCGTCCGTCGCTTTAGATTTAGGATGACGCAACCAGACGTGCACAGCGCGCAAATTCTGCGGGAATGAAATTTCAAAGTCCTTTTTGGGCTCAAAAATGGTGGTTATGCGTCAAAAACATCATTTTATTGGCGGTTTTGACGATGCTCTATCTTTTTAGAACGTAAAAACATGAAAAATGTCTAGAAAAAATCTAAAAATTCGACCAAATTTAACGAAATATAGTGGAAAGATGAGTAAATGGCGCGAAGCGTCGAAATGCTGACTTTTTAAGCAAGCGGGTAGGTAAAAGCGTTTAAAACAACGCCTACTCTACGTTTTATTGAATTTTAAAGAAAATATTGAATTCTGAGGGGTGAAAAATTTTTCTGGGGTAATCCAGATATGTGATGGTTCAAAATTTTGGGTGGGGGTCCTCGGCTATTTCCGGGAGTGGTGGTAAATAAGTCCTAATTTTTGACCAAAAACACATAAAAACAGCAAAAAAATTCAATTTTCTCTAAAAATCGGGGAAGGGGGTCAAAAATTTTCTGGCTTTTAGGGTGATGGGATTCGTCATAGTAATAAAACGGATCATTAATTTGAATTTATCCGGGTCCGGATCCTAATTTTCACAACTTCAGGATCCGGATGCGGATTCAGGAAGTACAAATAAAAACATCCGGATCCGGATCCAATGTATGTACCTACATAATTAATCCTCGCTGGTTTGATCTACTGATTTATGTTGATTTATTCATTGTCGTAATTATCGCGCTTGCTTATTGGTGCCTCAGAGGCAAGTGTTTTTGTACAGGGTTTCTTTGTAATTGTACAGAGACGGTCTCCAAGCATAGGTGGGCAGCAACAAAATTCTGTAAGGGGGTGCAGCATTTTTCAATGGTCAAAAAAACGGACTTAAAAATGGTGTTGTGGCAAAAAATACCATTTTTCAACCTTTTTCATCGAGCACTATCCATTGGCATCAAAAAACTGCGAAAAAAACGAGAAAAAAATTCTATTGAATTTTGGGGTTATCAGGCCCCTGGGGGTGCATATCTCCCGAACTCCCCACGCCCACGTGTACAAGCCTTTGTACATTTTGTACATATAAATTTTAGGGTAGATATCTGTTAAAGTATAGTACAGTAAGGCTTTTTGACATAGATGCACGAGGTCAGGGTCGGCAAGGGGGGGTAAAGTCCCAGAAATTCAAAACAGTTCACGATTTTTTTCCTGTTCAAACGACCAAAATGGTCAAAATAGCTTATAAAACGTTATTTCGTGGTAATATCGCGTTTTTAAGCATTTTGAGTCCATTTTGAGTGTATCATCTCGGTTTTAACACTAAAAAATACAGAAATTGGCCCACTTATGCGGTTTTCTGAGTAAAAAGTAGGTACATAAAAGTAATTTTGACATTTTTACTGCTTTTGACCCCGAAAATGATGCAAAAATGTTTCTTCAGCTTGGAATTGCCGGACAGTACCTGTCTGGCGAGGAGTTAATACTCCCTCACCCACACATGGGCGTGGGGGAAGTTGAAATACCCCCCCCAGAAATCAAAATACCCCCAGAAGAGATTTTTTGCTTTTTTAGCAATTTTTTGATGCCATTGGATAGTGCTCGATGAGAAACGTCGAAAAATGGTGTTTTTTGCCATACGACCACTTTTAAGACCATATTTTGACCTTTAAAAATTTTTTCACCCCCCCCCAGAAATTTTTTTACCCCCAGAAATTTAGTGCTGCCCACCTATGCCCTCACCCCCTATGTGCGTGCGTATATTTTAACATTTTTACCATTAACAGGAAAAATTTTATGGCATTTTGTTGATTAGAGCGTAGGAAACTTAATTTGCGAGCACCAAGAGATTAATCAATTTTTGACGCCTAACAGTGTTTTCTTTTGTTCAAGGTCGTTTGTCTGTTCAAAGATGGTCCCCAAAAGTCTTTGTACATTTCGTACACACAAATTTTTGGGTACTGTATTATGGTACAGTAGCGATTTTAATGTGGTAAAAACAGTTTTTCGACTTTTGGTAGTGTATTTTAGCTAATTTCTGGGTCTCTAAGGTCAAAAAATCACTAAGAATCGTCTATAAACGGCGCGAAGCGCCGTAAAAATTTGGCACTTTTCCTTTTGAAATGCAATTTCTGCCATTATAAAGATAAATAGAACACACAATGTACTCTTTTGCGAATTTCAGACCTTTTTTGCAATTTTTGTCTTCCCAAAAATCTTTGTACATGTACAAAGACGGTTCCGAAAAGTCTTTGTACATCGGGAAAAGTCTTTGCCGAGTATAGAAAAAACGTGCGTCCGTAAAACAATTTTGAAGCTCTGAGAAGGGAAGCGAAACAGAAAATTGTCAACTTTGTACAAAACAATCTTGATATACATTCATATATGCCAAGTTAAATTCAAGCTTATGCTTTTAACGGACAAAGAGTGCAAATTACGCATTTGTATGAAGCACTAGAATATACTCAAATAATATTTGAGGTAAATAAAGAGGAATAGCACGATAACCAGTGCCAAACGCTGGAAAATTCGATGGTTTGCCTTTTTTAAACGCAATTTTTGTCATTATAAAGACATATCGAACTGACTACCTACTAATTGCGGCTGGAAGCGTCGGAAGTTTTCGGAAATTTTAGACATTTTTACAGTTTTGTTCCCGAAAGTCTTTGTACATGTAAAAAGGCGTATCAAAAAATCTTTATACGAGTATGTACACACATCCGGTTGTCAAATGCAAAAAAACAATCGTGCTCAGAGATTGGTTGAAAAGCAGCAAATCTGGCTTTCCCGTGCTTTATGTTCACGCATTGAAATACCTTTCAGTTGCCCAATTCAAACACCTTTTAGTGGGATTAGCAGACACGTAACAGGGGGATGGGAAGGATTCCTTCCACCCAGAGTTCGTCATCCCCTCTATCCCCCCAAATTCAGAAATGTGTTGATCCCCTCCGATTTTTGGGAAGAAAGGAATTTTTGGCTGTTTTTAATTGTTTTTTGACCGTCTTTTGGCCGAAAATTGGAGGTCATCTACCCCAACCCCTTAAAAATTGCCGGGACCACACGTGGGCGTGGGGGGGCTTTAGGGGTATGCACCCCCAGAAACTGTATTCATTATTTTATGGAATGCCTCTAGAGTCGTTTGCGGATCCGGGTAGTAAAAACTTAAACTTCCGGATTCGGATCTGGGTAGTAAAAATTCAAACTTCCGGTTGGGTGGGACCAGGATCCTAAAAACATTTGGGCAATACTGGATCCGGATCCGAATACCCGTTTTATCACTAGCGGACGACGACCAACTTTAGCTGAGGGATCCCCCATTTTCCTCTTTTACATGCATGATGGAACCCCCTAAACCTCCAATTATAAGTACGTATAGAACATTGAGCATAGGTGGGTTACACAAAAATTCTGGGGGGAATGTGCAAGATTTTTTAAAGGTCAAAAATGATCTTAAAAATTTATTTCGTATTTCGTATTTGGCCTTCTGGGGAGGTGCATACCCCCTTGTCCACGCGTAATTAGAACTAGTATTTTATTATTTTTCATCTTTACAAATTTTATTACATTAAAAAAATCGTTTTTAGACTTTTACTGCAAAGGCTGATGACTCATGAGAAAACCAAAGAAAAACGTCGTTCTTCTTCGACGGTGTCGAGAAAAACGTCCAAAGCGTCGGCTGCGAATCGTCAGACATCTATAATTACTATATCGAAAGGGAATTGCATTGCAAAATTGGGTGAAATTTCCCAAATCGGACCGAAAAGCCCGCCCGGCGCGAGCTGTTCGAGAATCAGCGTTGAATTCGATTTTGACGACGACCGCGATATTGTTAGAAACATTGTTGATTCAGTAGTGACGTCAGGGCACTTTGAGCTGAAAGCAGCCGACCCACTTAGCGCATCTACTAATCAATCTTGATAATTCGTATTTGTGTGCTGTTTTATCGTAATGTTCTATTCAGGTACTATCCACACAGGGGCGTGGGGAGGTCTGGACCAGACATGCACGTGAGGGGGGTTGGGGTCTAGACCACATATGGGCGTGGTGGGTTCGGGGTATACACCCATAGACATTGAAACCCCTCCCGCAGATTTCTGTAGACCCCAGCATTCTATTTTTAGTATTATTTTTGGCGAATTTTGCCAATTTTTGGCGACTTCACACCCAGAATTTTCTTGCTGCCCATATATGGTCTAGGCCATACGTGAGCGTGGGGGGGGGGGTTTGAGGGGTATGCACCCATAGAAGTTGGAATACCCCCAGAATTCAATTTTTGAAATTGTTTTTTTTTTGTTTTTTTCTCGCAATTTTTGATTCCAATGCATAGTACTCAATGAGAAACGTTTAAAAATGGTGTTTTTTGCCAAACTACCATTTTTAAGACCATTTTTCCCTTTGAAAAGTCATGCACCTTTGGTGCTGCCCATTTATGGTCTAGACCCCTCAGAATGGAAAAATGGAAAATTTTGAGAGAAAAATGAAGGTAAAAGTGAAGGTAAAAGTGCTATAGATTGACCAAAAACTATGTAATAGCGTAGTTTTAACGCTATTTTAGCGCTTATACCAGTTTTTGAGATCATAATGGCCCAAAAAAGCTCAGTTTTTGGCCCCTTAGACCGGCCATGCTATGCATATATGGTCTGGCTGGACCCCAAAATTAATAGACCCGCAGAATTTAATTTTTGGTGCCATTTTTGGCAGTTTTGCCCCATCGGACCCCCAGAATTTGATGTCTGCTCATGTATGGTACTATCTGTCTATATAGGGAGCTGACTTGCGTTAATACAAACTTCACTTTTCAACACCTAAGTCAAATTTTCAACACCTAAGTCAAAAACTGTAAGTCAAATTTCAGTTTTATTCATCTTCAATGCCTTTTATTTATTTGGGATATGTTTCTGAAGCTTGTCCGAGCTTTTTCTAATTTTACTCTTGCATTTCCGTTAGTTGATTATTTATTTTATTTGGGTTTTAAACTCTTAAAATTGCTCCCCGTTATCATTTTTTCTATAAAAAAATTCTTATTATTTTAAATGAAATTTTTATTTATTTTTCGCTGAGGCCAGCTTCTGTTCCCTTGAAACACTGATTTCTTAGTTTTCGACCGACTTTAAAGACATGTAAGCACTTTTTATGTTCACATTAAGGCACTTGCTTGATTTTAGGATACTTAAAAAGACTCTTTGCTAAGAGCTTTTTCTGACTATTCGCTAAAACTCATATAACAGGCCAGATTTCATGTCATTAATCTAAATCCATACAATTTAACTCGCCAAAATTTGTTTCAAGCAGTCTTAGCAAGTGCTGTGCTAAAAAGTTTTATATTCATATCATAATCATATTTTTTCAGACCAAGTCAGTTATAGACTTGATTGAACGCAATACTTTGAAAAATGCGATTAGAATGGCCAAAAGTTTTTTCTTGAAAAAAATCGATGTTTTTTTCCTGATGAATATTTTCGACTAAGCAATTTTCTTATGGGATTTGCAATTTGTTAAGCGATCGAAGGTACCATCCATCGTTTTCACGTTTTTTTGTTGCCAATGAATGGAGTTAGTTGAGACATGTCGAAAAATTGTGCTCCTTGCCTTCAACAAATTTTCCGACACTTTTTGAAATTTGAAAAGTTTTAACCCCACTTCCCCAGTTTATAGGCGCTGCTGATGTATGCTGCGGTGTGTACTATAGTTACATAATTTTTTACCTTTCCGTTATGTATATGCATATGAACGTGATGCGTTTTTTATATTCGTATGTATTTTGGCCCGATTTTCTACATGTACGTAATTTTTATCTTATTGATAAAGAGTAGAAAGCATTTGGATAATACTATGCATTATAAATGGAATCGGCTACATTTAATCTGCAGTGTGGTCCATCACGTGTGTCTCGCTCACTATGTGCAATTTTTTGAAAACTTATTCCTTGATACAATTATTAAAAATTAAAATTATTGAAAATTAAATATAATTAATTAAGCCATTATAACATGCGACAAAAATTTCCATCGACATCAAAGTGGTGAACGCTAAGATAGCCTAAAAACTACAATATGTACTATGTAATCGATAGTTTCTGATCAATTTCAAGCACTTCCGCAAAAAATTTTTACTTATTCTTCCCAGAAAATTTTGTCCTTTGTCATTTTAGGGATTCTAGACACATGACCGTGGGGTGGGGTCTGGGCTTCTTCCAGAAATTGAAAGACCCCCAAGATCGATAGACCTCCAGAATTGAATTTTTGGTGCCTCGTTTTGGCAATTTGGTCCTGTCGGATCGCCCGGAATGTTTTGCTGGCCATGTACGGTTATAGACCATAGGTGAGCAGCACCAAAATTCTGGGGGGGGTGCAAGATTTTCCAAAGTTCAAAAAATGGTATGGCGAAAAAACACAATTTTTCATTGTTTCTCATCGTGCACTATCCGTTGGCATCAAAAAATCGCGGAAAAAACCAAAAAAATTTCAGTTCGGGGGTATTTTTATTTCTGGGGGTGCATACCCCAAACCTCCCCCAACGCACACGTGTGTTCTAGATCCTCCGTGTATGTCGGATCTCGTAGCATATATGTACGTAATTAGGTTAATACCTACCTACTGCTTAAGTCAACTGCGTTCACGATATTTCATGCTTCGGTTGTTTTTTGAAATCGCATTAAATGATTTATGTAAAAAATGTAGAATTTATAACAAAAATTTTTTTGCGCAAATTGAACAGCATAAAAAACATTTTTCTAAAATTCTAATAGTACCTCATAAAACTTCTCGAAGTACACGTATGTATCCACTTTTTTAGTAAGCAGTCAGATAGGTATCTCAAAAAGTTGACGTGCTAGAGAAGTTCTAGGGCCAGATTTGAAATCCGCGCAAAAATCTGATTAAGGATCGATTTTGTTTCTCATGAATTACTGTTGTTGACCATAGGTGGGCGGCACCAAAATTCTGGGGAGGTGTGCAAAATTTTTCAAGGTGAAAAAATGGCGGTATGGCGAAAAACACCATTTTTCAACGTTTCTAATCGAGCACTATCCATTGGCATCAAAAACTTGCGAGAGAAAAAAATTCAAAAATTGAATTCTGGGGAGGGGTATTTTGGTTTCTGGGGGTTGCATTGCATACCCCCCAAACCTCCCACGCCCAGGTGTGTTGTTTGTTGACTACTGTAACTAATTTTATGCATTAAAAATACGACTCACGATTTAATAAAGCACAAGATACGACGACTGCAATCCACTGAACAAGAAGCACTGCGACCGCGAGAAAATATAGGTATTCATGCGATAAATATGTGTCAAATAGACTCGGTCCGTCCATAAATAATACGCAGACAAAATAATGAACGACTTGTAAGATACTTACGTACGCTATTGTGCAAGTATAAATCAAAGGGAAAATTGCGTGCAATAATTAACGCCAAAAACGGCAGGGCAGCGTTTAAATTTTGAACGTCCGAAACATTTTAAAGACCAAAAATGTGATGGTGGAGGAATAGACGCAATTTTCGATTTAAACTCGAAGAACGCGCTCTCGTAACCTTGCATACATGTGCAGTAAGAAAATTCTGGGGGTCTGGTTGGGTGAAATTGCCAAAAATGTTACTGGAAGTAAAATTCTGAGGTGTGCAGTAATCTGCGCAAGATTTTCAACTTCTGCGGAGTGCAAACCATAGGTGGGCGGCAACAAAATTCTAGGGGTGCAAGATTTTTGAAGGATCAAAAAATGGCCTTAAAAATAGTGGTATGGTAAAAAAACACCATTTTTCAACGTTTCGCATCGAGCACTATCCATTTGCGTCAAAAAATTGTTAAAAAAATACAAAAATTTCAAAAATTGAATTCTCGGGGTATTTTGATTTCTCAGAGGGGGATGCATACCCCCACGCCCAGGTGTGGTGCAAACCCCCCCCCGCCACGCCCATGCGTGCTCTGATCATATATTAGAAAAAACTTTGTTCCGCAGTTTTTCATAACAGTTCTACTACAAACTTAGAAAAATAAGGCTTTCGCTCGCAACATAGGCTGAACCTGGAAATTTTCGTATTAAAGTTAACTAATGAAAAGAGTTTAAATTAAATAAAATACACCTTTCTGTATTAAATACAAATTTTACACAGCTTCCTAATAACTTGTTTAGATTTATGACAGAAAACAAATCACATTTCCTTATAATTCGATAGAAAAATATTCACTGCGAATGACGTTTCTTTTCGTTAAGATCCAAAACCGCTCCGCATCAACTCTAATTTGCTTGATTGAGACGAGTGCTATTAGTTGGTTCGAAAGCTTGGACCTCAGGTAGAAATAAGGAAACTAAAAGTTCCTGCACAAATGAGCTACGATCGTCCCTTTCAGCCTCGTTTCGCTCTTTCTGCTCGTCCGCAGATTTGTTTTCGAACAACCTGCAAAAATAATTATTATATCGTTGAAAATGAATTATGTATATTAGCAAACGTGCGGTGTGAATGATTCAGATCATGCATGGGCAGCACCAAAATTCTGGAGGGGTCGGGATGAGTGAAATAGCCAAAAATGCTACTAAAAATAGAATTGTGGGGGTCTATAGCATACCTGGGCGTGGGGGAGGTTGGGGGTATGCACCCCAGAATTCAATTTTGAATTTTCTTTGTTTTTTCGCAATTTTTTGATGCCAATGGATAGTGCTCGATGAGAAACGTTGAAAAATCTTGTTTCTTCGCTATACCACCATTTCTAAGGCCATTTTTTGACCTTTGAAAAAATCTTGCAAACCCCCAGAACTTTGGTGGCGCCCACCTATGGTCTATAGTAATCTGCGGGTGTTTTTTCAACTTCTGCGGGGTACAAACCCCCCACGCCTATGTGTGGTTCAGAGACCAGATGGAAGATTTCAGGAAGTCGTCACTAGTTTACGCCAGATCCTTACGACATTAAAGCATGTGAATTAGCACATTCGTGACCGGAGAGGAAATAATTTTTTTAAAAGGTGAATAAAGTTTAAACGGAACATTTGAACTCCAGTGGCCGCTTGCACCAATTCAGTACTTCAGTGGTTCAGTAGTGTTCGCTTGTACAAACGACTACTAGATTAGTCCTTTCTAGTAGTTCAGCAGTCTGATATCGACTAATAGATTAGTTCGTTTCTAGTAGTTTAATAGTGTTCGCATGCTCCAAACACTAATAGAGTAGTCCACTTTCTAGTAGTTCGGTGGATCAGTAGTGCATTATATCATGTGCATTTTCGCCATAAACATTATTGATGCGTTTTACTTATTTAAGGTGTCATTTGGCATTTGTACGTCTGCTTTAGCAGTGAGCTGTTAGCGCACCATAAAAACACGAAATACAATTGAAACATACGACTGAAAAATTAATCAGCTTTTTTGGCACATTCAAACTCTTCGGTCTCTATATTAACACGAATCGAGGTTTGTTTGGGAAAAATATTTTATTCGCCGAAGTTTCCCAGTATAATTTTCGCCCTTTCTCTTCATATTTATTTGATCACACAGAATGTTGCTCGAACTAATTTGTTCAAAAATATAAATTTGAAAAATTCCGGCAGATAAATGAAATTCGGAAATAAAAAATTTAAGAGCTTAAAAACATTCACTATAAACATTTTTCACAAGTTTAACCGCTTGAATATATCGCAAGCTAATGAGAACACGCTTTTCTAATAGTCAAAATCGATTACTAGCAGAACATACAAAAAACTTTTCTTCACTGAACCACTCGACTACAAGATTTTTGGTGCAAGCGAGACTTCTCTATTAGAGAACATCGGACTGCTCTATAAGTTCAGTAGCGTAGACGTTGGTGCAAGGCTGCATGGCAAGCCAATTCTTAACTACTGAACTACTAAAAAATGACTTCTAGATTAGTTCAGTAGCGAAGACGTTGGTGCAAGCGAATTTTTTCACAACTGAAGTAATGCACTGATAGATTAGTTCAGTAGTCGTTGATGCAAGCGGCCCCAGGCCAAGTACGCATGTACGTAATGGCTCGAAATTGGGTGTCAGCTTGCAGCAATCAGCGAGAAATACTCATTTCAATTTAAAATTACACCGCAAGGCAGTGGCGGATCTAGGATTTTCCTAAGGGGGCAGCCAGCACCCCAACTTTTCCAGAAACAGTCAAAAATAGGTCCGAAAATTTGCCCTTGAAGCGCGAAGTAGCGTTTTTTCTGCGTTTTACATTGCATACTTTTACTTAGAATCACTTTTGATGCAATACGTTTTTCGAAAACTTTTAAATTTTCGACAATTTTGTGTGAAGCAAATCATTAAATTTCTTTGACTTTAGCGAAAATCTAGCGCGAAGCACCGGAAAATTTGTAAAATTTAGGCCGTTGGACGTTTAGAAGCTTGATTTACTGCCTGAATTCCCGTATTTGCAGCATTTGATGCAAAACGTCGAAAATTCTTGATCGAAAATAGAAGAAAACAATGCATAAATAACTGTTGCTGCTGTTGAAAATGTTTTGAAACCTATTTCATGAGCAGAAAATGGCTTCCAGGTCGCCAAGAAAGTGAATAAATATCATTAATAGGTATTATCCGGCGCACAGCGCCGGAAAAATTTGAGAAATTATGGTCACTGACGGCCAAAAATCATTGCGAATTACATATCCATTCATTATCTCGCCAAACATTTTTGACCAATGGGGGAGGGGCGGCTGCCCCTTACCGCCCTCCTTAAATCCGCTCCTGCCGCAAGGCAAACAAACGGTGACCGTTTATCAGCTCTTGCAAAAGAAACTATCGACCACACGTAGGCTGGGAGAAGGGTTGAAATATGCACCCCCAGAAGGCCGAATATGCCCCCAACTAAAATACCCCCAGAACTATTTTTTGTTTTTTTTTCGCGATTTTTGGATGCCAATGGATAGTGCTCGATGAGAAACGTTGAAAAACTGAGTTTTTTCGCCATACCACTACTTTAGGACCACTGCAAAAGAGCACTACCGACCACACGTGGGCGTGGGGGGAAGGGTTGGAGGTATGCTCCCCCAGAAGGCCGAATACCCCCCAGACTGAAATTCCTCCATAATTCAATTATTGAAATTTTTTTGTTTTTTTCGCGATTTTTTTGATGCCAATGGATAGTGCATGATGAGAAACGTTAAAAATTGCGTTTTTTGCCATACCACCATTTTAAGACCACTATTGACCTTTGTTGCACCCCCTACAATTTTGGTGCTGCCCACCTATGCTACCGAGAGCTTTTGATGCGATACACGAAAATCGGTTCATTCTCAGTGTATATATCACACAGAGTTGAAAAAGTGACAGGTTGTATAGGAGCAGAAAAACAATTCAGTTTTCGACGTTCCTCATCAAACACTATCACATAAAAAAGTAGCGAAATATCAAAAAATCTTGAAAACAAAATTCTGTAAGTTGTTGTGGGGTATAGCCAGACCATACAGGATTCTGACGGGTTTGGGTAAACGGTTTTTACTATCTCCCCCAGTATTCGTGATTTTCCAAAAAAATCACAAAAAAATCGTAGAAAAGTGCTGTTTTGAGCGTTTTTAGCTATCTGTTTGCTCAAAAGTGACAATATTCGGCGTTTCCCATCAGGCTCATTTTTTTCTTATACTTTTTCAACTTAATCGGATTTTTCTGAAATTTTTTTCAAATTTTTCTAATGTTTTTATGCTCCAGAAATATAAAGCATCGTCAGAAACACCGGAAAATAAAGTTTTTGACGTGTTTGCGCCTTTTCTAAATCCGTAGGGCATTTGGAAGTTTCCCTCCTAGAATTCCAAGCTGTGCATGTCCGATCCAGACCCTCCACGCCCATGTTTAAGTATAAACCCTTCCTAGATTTATGAAAATCAGGTACTGCCAGGCGATTATTGGAAACCGTGCAGTGCTGCAAGAGAATTTTCGGCATGGAAAGAAAAACTCAATCATCCTAGCTTTTAATTACTAATAGTTAGTTTACTGCAAAAATTTATTTTTCTAAAAAATGCGAGAGTATCAGTCAATTATCAGTATCACTCTCATTAATTTGTACACATAAAACATGGTCAAGCAGAAGGTATGTAGGTACTACCTATTTTATTAGATTAAATGTGTGTAAATATCTTCTTGCTTGTGCGTCCAACATTTGGAAAGACTGAAGAAAGGTCACCGCAATGACATTTTAACTATCCTTTTAGCCGCCCGCCCAATGATGGAGCATCGTAAAAAAATCGTGAAAGTTCGACAGAAAAAAGGTCGAGAAAAGTTTAGCAAACGAAGTCAAGAAGTCAGCGTCTGATGTCGTTGGCGTCTGACGCACAGGCACGTATTTCTAAGGGGAACGAGGGGGGTTCGTACCCCCAAATTCAGATAAATCTGAATTTTTAAACGTCATTTTGTGCTATTTTTGGCCTTTTTGGGCTTAGTCCCCCCAAAAATTGGTGTTGGTCCTCCCGAAATAGGACGGCCAGCTACGTGCCTGCTGACGCAACCTCCGACCTTTATGTAACATGACCTCTAACCTGGGCAACAAAAATCGCGACGAATCATCGTTCGAGAGCAATGACGACGTTGCAGCGATCATTTCGGCCGTTGACGTTGACTGATAGGCACTCGGAGTTGCCACCATTACCGTAGACGGTTCAGAGACCATAAAATGTTGTTGCTGGGGCTGCTGACCGCCGGCCATTCGAGGTTCCAGAGCGTTTAACGTACGTCGAGAGCCTTGCCGGCTAGACACCTGCTCATAAACCTGCGGGAATAAAAAAAGTAGACGAACAATGTATATAATGCGGCTAACTTTCTTATTGCGCATGCGTTTAGGATAATTTTTAAAGACGACAGCGAAGGCAGTTTAAAGCAGAAGAAGCACCCTGAAACCCCTATGCACAAACTAGCGATTGCTTCCCGTATACGAGCCTTCGTAAAACCGACTGAGGCAAGCAGCCATCCATTTGTACATAGGCAGCAACCAGACGTGTAACATGGGGAGGATGGGGACAATCCCCCACCATACATGTAGCGGCTCGAAATTGGGGGGTTCTAGCCGTTTTTTGGAGTGGGGAGGGGGTAAATTACCTCCAATTTTTGGCCGAAAATGACCAAAAAACGCCTAAGAACGGCCAAAAAATTCGATTTTTCCAAAAATCGGCGGGGAAGGGGTCAAAAGTTTTCTGGCTTTGGGGGATGGGGGGACGTCCGACTTTGGGTGAAAGGAAGCCCCCATCCCCCGTTACATGTATTCCCCACCCAAAGTTGGCTGTCTCCCCATCCCCCAAAGCCAGAAAATTTTTGAGCCCCTCCCATTTTAGGAAAAAAATTGAATTTTTAGCCTTTTTTATGTGTTTTTGGCCAAAAATGGATATCATTAACCCCCTTCCTAAAAATGGCCGGGGACCCCTCCCAAAATTTCGAGCCGTTACATGTATGGCAGCAATTATATTTTAGGGGGGTCAAATGGGCGAAATCGCCAGAAATAGGAGCGAAAATTCGATTCTAGGGGCCTATAAATTTTTTGAGGTTCTTCAGATTTAGGGGTATAAACGTTCAGACAAACCCTAAACCTCCCATGACGACGTGTGGCCCCATCATCCCACTCAGCTCAGTCTTTTAGGAGTTCACGGTTTGTAATCTTATACGTTCTATTATTCGGTACAGACAGGAATTATGTTAATCATTATGCAATTTTTTCTAGTTTAGAGCAGTTTAATTTTCATAAAAGGCATATTAACGCGAGTCATGATGAATTACAGGCATTAGTTTTTTGTGAGTTAGTAATATTGCCAGACAAAAAGTGTGTCAATGACAAAAAATATCACGGCTCTATCTGTCGAACTTGTCTAAAATATTGCGGCTAAAGTAAACCCACTTTCATATAATAAAAAATCATAAACAAGATCAGAAAGATTATTAAAATGATCACGCTCCAGAAACCAGAGTAATGGTATCAGCCAGACAGGGGTGTGCGCAGAACTTTCTAAGAGGAGCGGTATGAAAATTGATGACCCTATATTAAGGGATAATGTTCGGCGGTACACAAAACAACGTGCATTTTCTGTTTCCGAAGATACGCTATCCATTAAACTCATAAAATTCAAAGCTTTCGAAAAAAAATATTTCCTCTCATTAGTAATTAAAAACGATGTTTTTTGGCCGCGTTAAAGACAAAATTATAAAAAAATGATCCTACGGCGCGAAGCCAAAAAATTTTAGGACTTTTCGAAAAAAATTATATTTTTTTCAAAATTATTTTCGGGCTTAAAGTGGGCCGACCCCCCCGGCCCCCCTGTGTACGCCCATGTAGGTAAGTGTGTATATGTGTTTTTTTATTATAGGAAAGATTTCGCGCTGTGAAGTACCTACACAGGGGAGCGCTGTTGTACAAAAGTTATACGATTCAGGGGAGTTTACAAAATGAAAAAAACGAAATTGCATGTTTCACAGATTATAAGTAATTATATCCATTTTCAAGTTCCCGCAGCTAGCTAACATAGGAAAGCAAAAGTTTTCCTACCGAAAAAATTCCCAGTTTATTTCAAATTATCTCCATTGATGAATTCCTGACTAAGATTACTTCCCGTAATTACCGTGGAAAAAAATATGACTGCTTATTATGTGTAAAATTTACACGTTAATCACATAAATAAATGTAAGAATCACAATTTCACCCCTGAAAATAAGGACGTATTAAAACATTGAATTACGAAATCAATAAGAAATAAAATTAAGCACTTTCGGTTCATAGATTAGCACTTATTCAAATTCGTCATATAAAATGCGTTTTACTTCATTTGGTATCCGCCTGCAATTAGTACGTCTCCACCAATTTAGATAATTTTTGTCACCTACGCGAAATTTCTCCACGCGTCAATAATCTTATTATTTTTTCTAAATCATGTGTGTGTGTGTGTGTGTGTGTGATGTGTGTGCAGTTGTCCAAAATATTAAAAAGAGTTAATAGGGGCAATTCCACAAACCCACCGTAATTTCGAACTGCATTTTAAAAACCATACTTTTTCATAGTCGCTTGTTAAGCTGTTTTTCATTTTTACCATAAAACACTTTCGAGCTCATAAACGTAATTGCGCATAAGACATACTAAAAGGCGATCAAGCAAATATTACTGCCGCATTTTTAATTGACTGTATTTCAGACTTACATGTTTAATGACTTTATACCCCAAAAACCAGCAAAGTCAATGGCTCAAGAATAAGACTAAATCCGCCCCATTTTATGCTGGAGCGATTCAGCATGCATATGTAACTTTATAAAACACATCAGATCAGTGTACTGAAATTCCGCTTCAAGTCCTAATAGAGCAGGTGTTTAGAGGCTGGCGATAACTGACCTGCTCATAAACCTGCTGCAGCTGCTGTATTTGACTGATTGTAGATTGGTAAGCGCTTCCTGCTCTCCTGATGCCACCAAGTTGCGACAGAAGTTCAGCGAAAAGAAGGAAGGCACTTAATCGTGGTAGCTCGGAATCTTTTTAGATTACTTGAACTTTACAATGATTAGAGATAGGTAATAAATTGTACAGAAAAAATCGCAAAAAGTCATATCAGAAATAAATTATACATTGTCTCAGAGACTGACGTTCATCGATCGCAATTCCTTTCAGCAATTCGATGATGTTCCAACTTTTCTGTTTTTGTACACATATATACAAAGTCATAAAAAGTCATTGTACAAACATATTTTTTATAAACACAGGTTTCACCAGCCTGTGACTTGCAGTCTAACACAATAGTAACCCTAAATTCAAATAAGGTAAAAAAACATTCTGATGTGAAGCGCCACAGTTAACGAATTTTAAGCTATGCTTACGCATAAAACTTATTAAGCAAGGCTTTTTTTAGCCATGCAGATGAAGGATCGGCCTCATTCACGTAAGTACACGGCGAGCAAACGAAATCTTTGAGAAAGAAGGGAAAAATCGTGAATTATGGTGCTTGCAAAATTTTAGCTCTTTAAGTCCTTCTCACTACAAAATCAAAATTTCCAGCACTACTCACCGAATTCTTTGTACTATGTATTTGAATCCTTTTCAACTTATACTTCCGAAAACGGTGAAAAATTGATCTATCTATAACTTATTATAATCAGCAATCTGAATTTGACGCAAAAAAAGTGTAAATGGCATAGCATTGCTTGTAAGTCATTTTATAGAGCGCGGCAAGAAAAGGCCACCCTCCGATCATACATGTACACGGTCAAAAGCTATGGGAAGGGAATAAACTGAGTTTTCTTTGGAGGGAAAATGGGTAATTAATTTACACGCTTTTGACTATATTCTGCTCAATTTATTCGTTTTTTTTAAATTTGCCTGTTTTTGCATTTTAGAAAAACAGAGTATCGTCAGAAACGCCAAAAACAACGATATTGTTGGGGCGTGTTTAGACATGATCAAGAGGGATGGGGGTCTTCATCCTCCGGAAAAATTTGTTGCGATTTGTCTAAAGCTTCCAGAAATTTGCTGAACATTCGTAGAAAAGGTGCTTTTTAAGCATTTTTATCTATCAATTTGCTCAAAAAAGCCAAATTTTCGGCGCTTTCCGCCATATATGTACTTGTGACTATATTTTGTTCAATTTATTTGACTTTTTCAATATTTTTTCGAAATTTTCTTGTTTGTATGCTCTCAAAAGATAGAGTGTCGTCAGAAACGCCGGAAAACGATATTTCTGACGTGTACCCAACTTTTTTGACCCAAAAAGGCACTTTAAAATCTCATCCTTCCCCTTCCCCCCAGAACTCCCATGCTGCGCATGTCTGACTGACCAGCGATCGGGTCGATGGCATCTTGAGGCGCAAAAACGTTGGCACCCGCATAAGCAGCCGACGAGCCAGCTGTGTTGGGCGGTCGCCGGGCGCCACGCCCAGACATTCCGCCTCTGCTTACGATTGTTGGCGTTCGCCTGGGAACACGATGCACTTCGTCCGTCTGATTATTCAAGTCACGCCTTAAATGACAAAATTCATGATTATGGACAGACCCACATTGAGGACTCAAGCAGGGGACAAAACTACACATGATCTTGGAGGCGTTCACACTCCCAGAAAACTTTTCATCCCCCAGAAATTTTTCACTCCAACCCCCAGAATTCGCGATTTCTTGAAAGTTTCCAAAAAATTTTTAAAAATTCGTAGAAAAGGTGCTTTTCTAAAGACTTTTTAGCTATCTATTTGCTCAAACGTATCAAATTTTCAGCGCTCCGCGCCTTATATACTCATGTTTTGACTATATTTTGTTTGATTTAATTGACTTTTTTCATTTCCCCCGGAATTTTTATGTTTTTATGCTCTAGAAAGATAGAGCATCGTACGAAAAACGATGTTTGTGTCGCGTACCCATTTTCAGGCCTAAAAAAGGCACTTTAAAATTTCATCTTAGCTCCCCCCAGAATTCTCACGCTGTGCATGTCTGGACAAAACCAAGCATGTAACAATGGAATGGGGGACCCCCACACTATAAGTCGGTCGTCTCACCCCTCCAAAATCAGAGACATTTTTAAATCACCCCTTTTCTGGAAAAACTTCCTTTTTCGGTGATTTACCCCCTCTAGAATGGCCTATTATTACTCTTTCGAAGGTTTGAGCTGTTACATGTCTCAAGAGAGACATGTGTGTTTTTGGGGAGTTAGCACGTGGAAAGTCTCCTGTCCCGCAGTTTTCATTTAAAAAACCTTAAAAAGAGTGTTATTTTAAGCATTTGTACCCATCCTTTCGCTCCAGAGTACAAATTCGTCAAATAGACATTTTTTGACCATATTCAGTTCAGTTTAATTGACTTATTTGGTCCAAAATGGCAAAGATAAAAAATAGCCTAGAACGCTAGGTTTTGCACAAAACGGAGTTGGGGTATAAGAATCTCAGCCTTTGGAGGGTGGGAAACGATCGATTTTACTTAGGTATTCTCATTCCCTGTTACTGTTGCTTTTTATCTTGGAAACCATTTCGGACAACCAAAATAAAATGCATTTTTTAGTTTTTCAGCATTCTCTGACTATCTGAGCAGCAACATGAAATGATAGAATTCAAATTTTGAGGAAAATCCCGTATTTTTTACCCGGCGTTTATGTTAATTAATAGAAGTATGGCGCAAAACGTCTAACGCTATCCTACTTATTTTATGCTCAAATTTCGCTAATATTAAATGCTAAAAATATCGTTAATATCGTCCTGATAATAATAAAATATAAAATTATTAAAGGAGATATTGGAGAAAGTCATCGAAGAGTGAAACAAGATATGTAAAAAATGTGCTTCTGCATAAGATTCGTTTGACTCTTCATTTTTCACTTTAATTCCGCTCATTTACGTTATCTTATTCGTCTGTCATCCCAAGTTATGCAACAATCGTGTCGACGTGCGAACAAGTCACGGTATGCTAGGCGAAATATACATTCGACGACTGATAATTCTATTAAATTTAGTCTTTGTAAGAAAACATACAGGGTGTTGTGTTCCGTAAAGAAAAGGTACATTACTAATAAAAGGTATACTATCATGCATACTTAAAATTAGCCGCTGAAATTTTGTCAAAGCGTAGTCCAATGTTTGTTTGCTTGTTTGATGAAATCCTGTAGCACGTGGACTATTAATTCTTAATGCAAAGCGTTTCTCCTAAGACTAAATAATTCGAGTTTAACGCAAAAATTTCTTACAGATTTTTGCCTAAATGGTGATGTTTGACAGCTCGCAGAGAAATTTAAACACAAATCTGTTTACAAAATACTCAGTCTGGAAACGTCTGTCAACAAAAAATCTATGACTCCGTCGATCAGTTTCGCTTCTGTCTAAAACTGTCTGTCAAACCCGACAAGGTCATTGCGAGTCCCACGTACTGTAAATTTACAAAGAAAATATTTAGATAAGAAAAATGAAATTTTGCGCATCCAGTTGCTACTATTTGTCTCCTTAAACGCTGCAAATTTCAGCAGTATACATGCATTTGTTAACAAATAATCAGTGACCATTGCCATATTCGCAAAAAGCTTTGGAAAAATTTATGTGCTAAAAGTCGAACTATGTAGGTTAGGAGAAAAATCGCGGAATTATAAGAAACCTTTCCCTTTTTACAAAATTTATTAAACAAGCAAACAAACATTGGACTACACTCTTGCAAAGCTTCAACGGATAATTTTAAGTATATTATATACATATTATGTATACCTTTTTTAGTAATGTGCCGTTTTTCATGAAACACCCTGTACTACTTTAACTTCCCTGATAGCACTTTCGTATACGTACTCGAATATGAGTAATTCTTTGAGCGTTAAAAATTGAACTTCAGGCATAAAGCTTTGTGAAATATACTCTATATATTTTAGCTACGTATTTATTTACGATTTAAATAAAGAGTCTTCCCGCTACTCACCGCCCATGCTCTGAGCCCAAATGGGAGCTCAAATCGGCGACTAGGCGATTAGGCTCGCCATTCGGCGTGGCAGCGCATATTGGACAAATGACGTCATTGTGAACGGTGTGATGATCGTGAGTCAAGTGTTCGCGCAAAGTCAACTCAGTGAAACCGCATCGCGAACAAAACGGGCAAGCAAATGAAAGCGGTCGGTATGCCTCTGACGCCGCGTTACTTTCGCATCCGTAGAACATATCTAATGTAGATCGATCGATAAGTCGACTGTTGTGTACAAGCATACATGGGCAACAACCAAATTCTTGGGGGTCTGGGTGACGTAAAGCTGACGAAAATTTCAAAAACATGCTAAAAATCAATTATGGGGTCTACCGAATTTCCGGGGGTCTTAACCTCCCTCACCCCCAAATGTGGTTGCATATACGTACATAAATAACTAGGATGTTGAAAGATTTTATAAGGAACACAATCCGCAACGAGTTTTTGCGCAAAAACGTGTACTTGAAGTCTTAAATACTATGCACTTCCCGAGCAGAAATGCAAATGCATGCATGACCAGTCCTGAGGTTAATTCAATTACGGGGTGCGAAATGCCCCCCAACTTTCATTATCGCTATGTCTCAGAGTGTGCTTCACGGGATTGTTGGTCAACGCTTCGCGCCAAATCATCCTTGGATTTCGTCTTTCTACCCAATAAGCGATTCAACCGCCCAAACCTGCATGTTAAACAATCATCAATCAGTTAACCAAATCTTCTTCAGATTACCGAGCTATTCGTACGAGAAATGAGCTTTCTGCAAGTAACAAAATCCATAAACGCGGATCTTGTCTTTGTTGGGAAATCATTCAGGCATGCTGCTTCGTAAATAACATCTAGGACTTTTATGAAAATATTATCACTAAATGTGGTTATTTTAAAGAAAAAATTAGCCAAGCCAACTCACGATTTGACTGAATTGACATGCATACTTTTATTGAGGGCGTTCATTTAAATAATTATACAATTGAGGGCGTTCATTTAATTAATTATTAAAACGAATATACATACATGCGTGAAACAAATGCAAGTAACCTTAACATCGGTTTGTGTAATAATGTGAAGCATACCTTTAATTGAATGACAGAAAGAGCAGAAACGAGAGATTATCTTGAGAATAAGTACACTGAACAAGTGTCCGCTATGTGGCTTGGCTGCTATATTAAAAGGCTACATAAGTTTACAATACGCACTATGTTATCTAATTTAGTAACCAACTACTGAGAAATGATGGATGATAGTAAATTTGATGGATACACAAGAAACACTAGTTTTCTTTTGATTATTACTTATATTAGCGCACTTTGATTTTGATGCAGTTTATAGCGAATGTGCTTAGGCAGCCGTTATTGGAGCATAAATAGCTTATCACTGATTCAATCAAAATTTAATCATAAAAATTAAGACAAAGTTCATTATCTAACCGTTTCAAAATTTATCCACATATCATTACCCATTGCGTCAACCATACATATAAGAGAAGGGATAGGGGGATCAACCCACCCGAAGTCGGACGTCCCCCTCCATCCCCCCTAAAGCCAGAAAATTTTTAACCCTGCTCCGAGTTTTTGGAAAAAACGAATTTTTGGGCTGTTTTTAGGCGTTTTCTGGCCGTTTTTGGCCAAAAAGCCTGGACCCTCAATTTCGAGCCGTTACATGTATGGCGTCAACCATAAACAAGGCACAGCACATTCATTACCGTAATCGCTCTGCGTTAGAATGCACTGCATGGAATGGTCACTCGAATGACGTTGAGTCACGTGTCCCTTGTCGAAGCAAGTGGCGCATAAGTCATAATCGAAGCATACCAAACATTTGTAGCGGCGTCCGCGAAAGTTTTCTTTTGCACATCCATCGCACGACACACCTACAACACAGATGCACAAGGTCAGGGTAGGTAGGAGGGGTGAAATCTCAAAAATCCAGAACAGCAAATTTAAGGCTCACGATTTTTTTGATGTTTTAATGATTAAAATGGTCAAAATAGCCTACAAAAAGTTTTTTCGTGGTAATATCGCATTATAAAGCATTTTTAGTTTATTTTGACTGCATTATACGACTTTTAACACTAAAAAATGCAAAAATTGACCAATTTTGGGCGCTTGGGGTTCTGAATGATTCCCCCCCCCACAAAGCTTTTCATCCCCAAAATGTTTTTACGTTTTGGAAGGGGGTAAATACTAGTGATCGACCGGGGCCCCGGCCCCGGCATGGTCAAAAAATGGCCGGGGCCGGGGAAAAATTTAGTGTAATTCGTATTTTGTACAGGATGTGATACTGCCAGTTATTTTTTATCAATGGGCAAGTGTTAATTTTGAGAACTGTACTGATTCGACCATATGTATACTTAGTCCTTGATATATCTTTGCTACTGTGTATAAATGAGCTTTTACTGAATAAATGTTCAGGACGATCTGCATGTTTTCGATTCCTTCACTTAACTAATCAAAACAAATGCTACTTTTATCTCATTTATTCGTAGCTAGTGGCTAAAAGATTTAGAGTTGACAAATACGTTCTATTTCTAGGTGGAAATTGTATCTTTTCAAAAAGCTATTTTAACAAACAACACTTTTACATTTAATTGAATGGGAACCGCCTGCTTTAAAACGCGTTTCTTGTGTGATAGTTATAAGGACGGAAGTTAATTATAGGCGAAACTGCGCTGCAGAATTGCGTTCGATCCGATAAACTATATATGTCTCATTTATTACGTCCAATATCTATTCCGCCCAATCGCTACATCTCTGTGATTCCACTACTTCTGTTTCTGGTTTTGTTAATAACGATTATTACTTCTGTTTTTCATCGGAGCTTTCTTATTTATATTCAAAGTCTTTGTTTCTTATTTTACCTTGCTTGGAAAATTTATGCTCTGTTAGGGCATTTACTGTGCGCCATCATTTCTATTCGCTTCCAGGAGTGGTGAAATCAAAAAAGTTTTAAAGTGCCTTTTTTACCGTAAAAACGCTTGATATTCGTTGAGAACACGATTTGTAGGCATTTTTGATGATGCTCCTTCTTTCTAGAACATAAAAACACGAAAAAATTTCGAAAAATTGCATTAAATTGACCAAAATATAGTCAAAAAGTGACTATTCAACGACAATTTGGCGCGCAGCGCCAAAAATTTGACAATTTTGAGCCATTTGAACGCTAAAAACGCTTAAATCTAGACACGTCCTATGATTTTTCTAAAAAAGTGTGAATTCTGAGGGAGTGAAAATTTTTTTGCGAAGGTGAAATTTTTTTGGGAAACCCCCATGATCATGTATGCTCGCTTCTATAAGTTAGCTCTCAAAAAAATACCTCAGCCCACCTAGGAAATCTGTGTCCAGCGGACGCGAATTCAAGTCAGCTCATGATTTAGCTAATGGTTCAAGAATTCAATTGTAGCCAGAAAATCTTCAGAAGCTCTTATTTCTAAAGCATAATTTGCGAGCAATTGGATTCAATACGTGGAAGCTCCCAAGCACTTAGGCTGATGAACATGTAGAATGTGGCGCAAGTAGCAGCAGTAGTGAAGATTCAAATAATATTGAGTGTGATAATAGCAGCGACATACAATTTATTGATGATTCAGACAATGCAACACTGGAATAAATGTTTCTTGTGATATAAATAGTAATAAAACTTGATTTGAAAAGGCGCACCTAACTTTGCGCTTGCCATCTACTACTGAATGGAGCAGTCGCTCATTATTTCTCTTCCTATGCCCACCCCAAGTATGTGTCATGCAATAATATTTTCCTTGTCCGACTCCGGCCCCGGCCGGGGCCAATGAGTTTTTCAGCCCCGGCACCGCCCCGGCCCCGGCCAAAAAAGTCGCCCCGGTCGATCACAAGTAAATACCTCAAATTTATCGAAATGGCAAAAAAAGAACCGAAAATGGCAAAAAAGAACATAAAATGACATAAAATGCACAGCAAACGACTACCGCTATTTGGGGATAGGGGAGACGAATGACTTGGAATGAGAAACATACATGTAACGACTAGAAATTTTGGGTAGGGAGGGGTCCCCGGCGATTTTTAGAGGACATACAAGAGCATGGGGGTGAGGGGTGGGTATTGTCCCCCTGAGCTTTAAAAAACTGATAGCTATACAGCCATTTTAGCCGAAAAAGCATTGCTATATACAGGCATGTATCTTTGGTGGAATGGGATGTTTGGAACCCCCAAAATTCAGAAAAATCGGAAAAATAGAATTTTAAACGTTTTGTTGTACTATTTTTGGCCTTTTTAGGCTTAGTCCCCCAAAAAATTGGTGTTGGTCCCCTAAAAATAGGACGACCAGCTACGCGCCTGGCTTTATAGCCTTTTTGGGCTCAGAAAATGAGCTATATAGCCTTTTGGGCTCAGAAAACTTGCTATATAGCCTTTTTTGGACTTAAAAACTTACTGTGTGATCTCAGAAATGCTATATAGCGGTATTTTCTTAGTTTAAAAAGTAATATATATATATATATATATATATATATATATATATATATATATATATATATATATATATATATATATATATATATATATATATATATATATATTATTCTAGAGCTCCAAAAAGGGCTAAATAGCTATTTTTAGTCCAAAAAGCTTAATAGTTATGTTTGTGAGACCAAAAAGGCTGTATAAGTAGTCTGGGCCCAAAAAGGCTGTATAGCTAATTTTCTGAGCCCAAAAAGGCTAAGGACCCGTTATTACGAAGCATTTAGCTATCTACCGATTTTTGTTTTTTTTTGGTTTTTTGCACCTAAAAATAGCCAAAAAACGCAAGTTTTCGACAAAATTCGGAGAATGGGGGGTCGAAAATTTACTGACTTCGTGGAATTGAGGCGACGACCGACTTTGGGTGCGGGATCCCTCCTCATCCCCCTGTTACATGCATGGTGGTGGATCCCCAAACCATCCTGTTACATGTATGATTTATAATACTTTATCCTTGAAGAATCGATAACCGATATCAGAGAGTATCGGCTCTGGAGCAGGCTACGCAAAAATTAAAAAACCACAAGTGACCGGCCAGCATACATGTAACAGGGAATGGAGAATCCCCAATTCAGAGTTAGCTGTCCCCCAACCCCCAAAGCCGGAAAATTTTCTGACCCCCAACTTTTGGAAAAAATTTAATTTTTTGGCCGTTTTAAGGTGTTTTTTGGTCATTTTTGGCCAAAAATTGAAGGTCATTTACCCCCTTCCCCAAAATGGCCGGAGACCATACGTGGGCAGCAAGAAAATTCTGGGGGTGCAAGATTTTTCAAAGGTCAAAAAATGACCTTAAAAATGGTGGTATGGCAAAAAACACCATTTTTCGACGTTTCTCATCGAGCACTATCCATTGGCATCAAAAAATTGCGAAAAAAACGAAAAAATATTAAAAAATTGAATTCTGGGGGATATTTTGATTTCTGGGAGGGGGTATTATGGTTTCTCGGGGGTGCATACCCCCGAACCCCCCCACGCTCAGGTGTGCCGGAGACCCCACCCAAATTTTCGAGCCGCTACATGTATGCCGGCCAGGTATCTAATAATTCAAATTGAGTTTACTGATCCTAGACATATATGATCTAGGGGCTTCGAGACATATATATATGATCTATAGGCTTCAAAAAATTCCAGAAAGTTCTTGAAAATTCGTAGAAAATGTGCTTTTTTAAGCGTTTTAGCTACCTATTTGCTCAAAAGTGTCCAACTTTAAGCGCTCGCTTAGCGCCATATACCTACTCATGTTTTGACATTTTGTTCAGTTTGATCGACTTTTTGTGAATTTTTTCTCGATGCTCTAGAAAAATAAAGCATCGTCACAAACGCCGAAAAACGATGTTTTCGACGCGTACCCACCATTTTTTTGGCCCAAAAATGCACTTTAAAATTTCAGCCCCCCTCCGGCATTCCCATGCTGTGCATGTCTGGTCCTGGATCGAAGATCGTTCGATTCCAGTCGTTTACGATCCTGATTAAGCGACACATTCCTTTTTCACATCACAAATTTTGAATGCAGACTTAGCTGATTACAAATGTTAAGATCTGGTTATAAAATAACAAAAATTACCCATAATTAACATAAAATGATATAAAACAATTATAAACTTTAAATGTCTAAGCAAGAACATTATCTTCCGAAGAGACAGATGAAACCAGTTTGAGCAGTAGAGAGCCGGGAGAAAAGTACGCTGTCATTTGTCAATTCACGCTAGCCCACGCATGCAAGTAAATCAAATGACTAACGCGGTTGAAAAAAATTAATACATACAATCTGACGGCAATCAAAGCTTCAATTTCGCAAGGTAAAAAACTTTATTTTTGTGCTAACTAAACAATGCATTGTATAACTCTTAAAAAAAGTTAAAAGCATATTCCTCCTAAACATATTATTAACACAGTTTTCCCTCACCTTCGTGTCTATCTTGACGAGCCATAATGCTTCACGTATATATGAATAGCAATGATGAAAATTGCCATAAGCTACACAATTAAATATTTTGCCATATACATGAGCCTAAATGCGCATTCTAATTATGTACGTATAAAACC
Source organism: Mermis nigrescens (assembly GCA_036768485.1). Lineage (NCBI taxonomy): Eukaryota > Metazoa > Nematoda > Enoplea > Mermithida > Mermithidae > Mermis > Mermis nigrescens. The sequence goes on along the minus strand of JAVLUZ010000249.1, from coordinate 506,157 downwards.
AAAGGCAAAAGAATCAAAGTTTCAGCTCGTTTAATCATGGGCTCAGAAAGGTTGGTTGGTTCCATAAAAATTAAGGCTGAACTAAAAGATATTTTCTTCGATTCTCGATTATTTTCTCCACGTTTCAAATCAGTGGGACCCGTCTAGTGATCGACCGGAGCGGCCAAACTGGCCGGAGCCGGATTGGACCATGTTGCTCCGGCCGGAGCCGGAGAAATATTATTTTACACGTGTGGATAGTTAGGACATCTCTGCGACCAAGACTTGGACCGTAGGTACATGCATCTAAAGTGCATACCAGCTAGTTAGTTATGTAAAATAGACTACATTCAACAAAATTTTATTCAAAATTACTCGGAAATCTTGTCATCATTTTGCAGCTAAGTGTCTATAATATCTCCACTGTTCGCGGTATCTATAAAATCATCAACGTACAGACAGTGGCGGATCTAGGATTTTCCTAAGGGGGTGGGCGGTATCCTAACTTTTCCAAAAACAGTCGAAAATGGGCCCGAAAATTTGCCCTTAACGCGCGAAATAGCGTTTTTTTCGGTGTCTTACATTGTATACTTTTACATAAAATCAGTTTTGACGTAATATTTTTTTCTGAAAATTTTAAAATTTCAGACAATGTTGTGCGAATAAATCATTGAATTTCTTTGACTTAAACAAAAATCTGGCGTGAAGCGCCGGAAAATTTGTGAAATTAAGGCGGATAGACGTCTAGAAGCATGATTTACTGCTTGATTTCCTGTATTTATAGAATTTGATGCGAAACATCGAAATTTTTAATTGAAAATAGAAGGAAACTATGCAAAAATAGCTGTTTCTGCTGTTAAAATTGTTTGGAAACCTACATGAACAGAAAATGGCTTCGAAACAGTGTTTTTTTTGTACAAGGTCCGTTTGCACATGCACAAAGATGGTCCGCAAAAGTCTTTGTTTAGTAAATTTTGTACAGACAAATTTTGGGGTACTATTATATAGTATGGTAGCGTCTTTAGTGTGGTAAAAACACTTGTTCGACCTTTGGTAGTGTATTTCAGCTAATTCCTGGGTTTATGAGGGCAAAATCATTTAGAATCGTTTTAAAACGGCGCGAGGCGCCGAAAATTTTGACATTATTCCTTTCGAAATTTGATTTCTGCTATTATAAAGATATATAAGACACACAATTACCCATTTCGGCGCCAAGCGCCGAAAATTTTAGCGAATTTCAGACCTTTTTTGCAGTTTTTGTCTTCCCAAAAATCTTTGTACATATACAAAGACGGTTCCAAAGTCTTTGTACATCGGAAAAAATCTTTGCTGAATTCAAAAAAATCCGTGCTTCCAGGTCGCCAAGAAAGTAAATAAATGTCATAAATAGGCATTGAAAAATTTGAGAAATGATGGCCACTGACGGCCAAAAATCATTGCAAATTGCATATCCATTCTTCATCTCGCCAAATATTTTTGGCCAATGGGGGGAAGCACCCTGCGTACAGAATGGACAGCAACATTATCTGTAAAATCAGTATAGCATGCGCGGTGCAGGCCAGACTGCATATTATGCTACTCTATGAGTTCCAGTGATGACAGAAATTTCCTGCAGCGATTTTCACAGCGATTGCATGAATCGATCAATAGAGTAATTTTCTTTCCTTCTAAAAATGAATCTTTTATGATTGTGGTGGTGATAGACACTTTATTTCAAGCTATTTCCTTTTTCTGTTATTGTATTGTGCTCTGTCCAAATTTAATAAGCATAATGTCAGCAATTAGTACGTTCGGTCACTATGCAAAAAAGAAAAAATTCCCTGGCCTCCGACCGATTTTCGGATGTCCTCCGGCCGAACAGCGGAGTGGAAAAAATGGCCGGATTTGCCGGTGGCCGGATTTGCCGGAGGCCGGATCTCCGGTCGATCACTAGACCCGTCTTCAATTCGTCCAAACTTCTAAACAGGAAAATTCGGCACCTAAAATTTATGGAAGAAAAGCAATTTTCTGGAGAATCAGACTGAAATTCCTAGAGTAGTTATGACAACTATTTTGAAACATTATGCAGAAATGATCACCTGATTATCCCTTGCAGATATAGAGGCAGTTCAAAATAGTTAAAACTCTATCAAAGCTTCCCGCTATCAAAGTTACCCCCACCTTACCTTGCGCACAAAATTCGTGCACTTTGTACAAATTGCATTTTTTAAAGCTGCACAGCATGACAACAGTCTACAAAAGATTCGCATGTCATGCATTTAAGAATTTTTTGGTCATTCTGACATGACAATATCAGAAATTTTCCGCGCTCCGCGCGGTCCGCTACCTATTTATCGGCTGAATTCAGTACAAAGATTAGGTCAATATTACGAACATTTTAACTTTAATCTAACGTTTGAGTGCTTGTTTTGCAAAGTTTTCCGGAGCTCTGCCTCGGGCCCTGCTGGGGGTCTTAAGCGCGCCAACCCAGACCCCCAGCATCGAAAGAGAGGTTTCCAATTGAATAGTCTCTAATGTAAGGTCCTACCCAAGTAGCACAACTTGCAAAAAGTGCAGTATTAATTGTGAAAATTTTTAACAAATTTTGTGCATGCATTTTACTTTATTGTTGCAGAACAGTTCGAAAAAAACCAAAACCCACATTATTTCACAACTAGAACGCATTTTTGTACATTTTTATCGTCTTCTAAAATAAAAAAAATTTCAATCTTTTCCCCCATGGGGAAATCCTGACTACGTGTAGGCAACTGGACAATAGACCGTTCAATTATATGCATAAGAAGGGCAAGCAGGTTCCTCTAGAGCTACTGACTTTATTTTTTCTAGATCAGTCATTTTAATACTAAGTGAATGGTTACATCATATTCAATTATCAATGAAAAGTTCTTGAGGACAGCGGCATAGCTGTGGGGGGACTAGGGGGCAGCGAACGACCGGGCCCAAAATTTGCCGACCGGGACCGGGGCTGACCGGGCTTTCGAGGCCGGGACCGGGACTTCGGGACCGGGACCGGGCTCATATAAATAATAGGTAGGCCTTGCATGATGTAGGCACAAGTTGATTATACATTTGACCACTGAGACATCAGAAATCCTTTATTCAGAGACATAGTCAGGGTCTTAAATTGAACGCTTTGTAACCAATAGCACGGAAACCAGATTTTAAGAACAACAATTCGTCAACATTTCAGGAAGCAGTGTTTTTTGTACAAGGTCCGTTTGTATATGTACTAAGATGGTCCCCAGAAGTCTATGTACATTTAGTGCATGCAAGTTTAAGTGTACTATAATATAGTACAGTAAGGATTTCTAGTGTGGTAAAACGGGGTTTTCAATCTTTGATAGTGTATTCTAGCTAATTTTTAGGTTTCTGACGCCAAAAATAACTGAAAATTGTCTCAAACGGCACGAATGCCGAAAAATTGCGCCGAAAAATTTGACATTTTTCCATTCAAAATGCAAATTCTGCAATTTTAAACATATACAGGACAAACAATTATCACATCGACGCGGAAGCTGACGAAAATTTCCGGAATTTTACTACCTTTTTACAGTTTTCATCTCTCGAAAATCTTTGTACATTTTGTACACATAAATTTTTGGTAACTATTATATGGTACAGTAGCGATTTTAGTGCAGTAAAAAGAGGTTGTTCGGACTTTTGGTAGTGTATTTTAGCTAATTTCTGGGTCTCTGAGGGTAAAAATCACTAAGAATCGTCTTAAAACAGCGTAAAGCGCCGAAAAACTTGACATTTTTTCCTTTATATGCAATTTCTGTCATTATAGAGATATATAGAACGCTAAATACTATTCCGCGCGAAGCGCCGAAGAGTTCTTCAAATTTAAGACCTTTTTGCAGTTTTTGTCTTCCCAAAATCTTTGTTCATGTACAAAAGACGATCCCTTAAAGTCTTTGTACATCGGAAAAAATCCTTGTCGAGTACAAAAACGAAAAACTGTCAAAGCAAAGCAGTCGCAAAATCAGAGTCACAATATCAGAAGAAGCAAACCTACAGTGGAGTGGTTATAATTGATTTAAACAAGACATCGATCTTAGCAATAAGAAGACGCAGTCACAAAAAAGTGGCTAATCATTCGATTGGAATAATATAAGATTGTATTTATTTGCTTGGACGAGTTCTCGAGTAAATTTTGCTTAAGTAGAATAAAAAGCTTAGGCTAGTCACAGGCACATAGGTTGCCGATAAAACTCCTTTTTCTTCGACAGAATTTTTTAAGACAAGGCTCGAGTTCTCTTGAGCAAGCTATTATTAGCTCACTGTCACGTAGACAACAGAAGAAATCTTTACACTTTTTGCATAAATTAATATTCATACCAATGTCTCTTCATGTTGAATTGTGAGGGTTGCACAGACTCTTATCGCGCTTAAGCAGAGTCTAGTAGTCAGTATAACAACAATAATGCTATGGTTTCTTGAATACATATATCATTCCCATTATTTGCGGAGAAGTCGACATATCAGTATTTTAAAAAATCTATTTTATGCACGATTATAATGCGCATAAATGCATAACATAAGATTCACGCGTCGAGATATGAATGAGATTGGGGACATACGAATGTAACGAGTTGCATCAGTCCAAATTAAGTGCAAAATGAATACACAAACAGTGCCTACTTATTAACGTGCTACAAAGGTTCAGATTATGTACGCATGTACAGCATTACACGCTTCTCTAAGTTAGGTAAAATGAATGCCTTGCATGATCTATAAGGCCCGGCCCAGGCCCGGCCGTTCTGAGGCCGGCCAGGACCGGGAGCCCGGTCGTTCCTCGCTAGTCATCCCAATTTTGGAAGCATGAATATTTTTTACAAGGTCTCCCAATAGAAAAAATTGTAAATTCTCAAAGCGGATCTGAAAGACCGTTAGAATAGATTTTCGCATACCATTTAAACTAAAAAGCCCACAATTTTTGGGCGCGCGCCTCATTTATTTATATGTAACATACTTATTTAAAGTAATTGAAATTAAATTTGATTTTTTTCTATCAATGTGTAAATCTCATTGAAAAAAGCTCAAAACACTATTATCTTCGCCAATCCATAAGTAGTTGTTGAGATATCCAACTTCAAAATTCCCCCTATCAAAATCAGAAGGCCAGCTACACCACTGAAAAGGTTAACTTTGATAGGTAGGTGAGTAACATTGATAGGAGTGGAAATTTTTGATTAATGCAAATCATAGTTATTTTCATGAGTCAGGCTTGTTGATGTGAGCTTACACACTTTTTGTGACTCATGTATTGAAAGGCTAATGTAACAACAAAATGCTAATACCTATCTGCTTTGAAGAGTAGCTTATCTCAAGTGATGAATGCATAGTGTGGAACAATAAATATGCAGAAAAATTCTTTGTTGAATGTTTTTAAATTAATGCTTCACACTTTGCAAGTTTTAATACGTAGGTAGGACCTAAGAATAGGGCGAATTCAAAGGAAAACTACTCTTTTTGGCTAGGGGTCTGGGGTGGCGCGCTCATGCGTTATAAGCGTAGCCAGGATTTTCGCCAGGGGGGATGCGAGAAAAATTCTTTCAGTCTAAAAAAAACCATAAAAACGGGCGGGGGCCGTTATATAACCTGTTTTTCGGATTTTTCACATCGTCCTGCACTATTTAAGCAAATTTTTTTACGTTTCTGACGGAAAAAAATGCTTATAACGCGCGAAGCGCTTATATTTTTGATTTTTCCTTCAATAAAACGATAGAAACTGCTAAAACATAGAAGAAATCGGTGCGAAGCGCCGAATTTTTCGATTATACGCTGCAGAACAACGCAACTACATTGCTCAGGTCTTGAACATGTCAAAATTTCCAAAAAGTGGGAATTCCCCTTCTCCCCTGGCTACGCCAAAGTCAAGGGTCCCCTAGCGGGGTCAGGGGCAGCGCCCTGAAAATTTCGCAGAATTAGCATGAAAATCTTGAATTTTAATGTTAACTTTTCGAAAAATCATCCGAATCTTGGTCCTAGAGATAAAATAGACTGGTGCGAAGCGCGGAAATTTTCTGATATTTCCTTGCCAGAATGACCGAAAAATTCTTAGAACGCATGAGATGCGAGCCTTTTTGTAGGTTTGTCTTGTCCTGTCATGCTAAGCAGTTAAATAAAAACGAACCTGTACAAAGCGCACGAATTTTCTGCACGCTTTTTTATTTTCTATTGACTATTAAATGTTTGCATATAGGTAATCTTCTCATGGTGACAAATGCTTTGTAGCTCTGTGTTGCCACTAAGTTAAGATAATAGCCAAAACTAGAAGAAATCGGCGCAAAGTGAAGAATTTTTGGGTTTATCATTAAAAAATCGTCGCAGAACAGCGTTACGCGACCGCATAGCTCCATCTCGAAAAATTCAGAATTTTCCCCAGGCCCCCCACACTGGTGGCTACGCCAGTGACGATTATTAATATAGTAATGTTTGCACCCGGGTGCGGATATTAAAAATTACCCCGCACCCGGGTGCGAATGTTATCATGGTAATATTCGCACCCGGTTGCGGATATTAAAGAATTATCCGCACCCACCGATTTCTTCTTGCTTTTAAGAATTACATTCGGCCTTTAGTAGAGTATGCTCCAACTGTATGGAGCCCCTATTTGCTTTCTGATATCAACAGGGTTGAACGGGTTCAGCGAAAATTTACTAAACGGTTAATTGAATATATGGGACTTTCTTATGATGAAAAGGTTAAAAGCCTTAAATTTAGAGAGGCTTGAACTCCGCAGAATTTATTTTGATTTAATTGTTACATATAATATTATTCACAATAATCTCTTGCCTTCTGAAGATTTTTATAAGTTTTATGGTCATTCGCGTACTAGAAATCCATTTTGCAAATCAAGATCGATTTAGGAAAATTTCGACTTGATTGTAAAAAGTATTGTTTTGCAACTAGATCAGCTAGAATTTGGAACGATCTTCCACAATATATTCGAAGTTCTCCAAATGTTGAGACATTTAAGAGAAATTTGAAAAAAGGTTGATTTCGGGAATTTTTTGATGGGGCACATGTGAGCGCAATTTTATTTGCCTGTGTGTCCAGGGCATTCGCATTTTTTATTTTATTTTCCTTGCGACTTTTGTTTTTACCCTTGTATTTTTTTCCGAATAAAGTATTAGTAGTATAGTATAAATAAAATAAGTAATGCCGGGCCTAAATGGGACATTTTCAACAAAACCTTGATCATGTTTATTATGCTATTTTTCATATTTCTTGCAATTGTAAAGCGTACTGCAATAAAAAATTTCAGATCAGCTTCAAATCAGTTCATTTTAAGGAATAATGAGATTAATTTTCAATCAAGATTTTTTCGCGCTTTAGCTTCGTAAAATTTAGGAGGCAGTAGATATTCGGCAACACTTCCGTCAAAATTTTTACCTTGTTTTCATGCTGTGAAGCTGCAAACCTGCTTTTTGACCTATCTACGTTGCATGCTATCGCTTTTAGGCACTTGTGAAGTTTTTTCAAGCTTTGATTTTTAAGCATTTTCGAGTAGTATGAGAATGCAACAGTAAACGCTAGATACAGCTAATGTTTTTGTAATTCTAACTTGCGCATTGATATATTTTATAAATTTAATTGCAATGGAACGTATGCATCTATAGTCTGTTTCACATAACTTTGTTCGTAAATTCTGAGAATTTTTAAAGACAGTGAACTGAGGGTTACGATATTTATATATCAGATCAAAGCTATAATCGCAATCTGTCAAATTATTGTCTGTGGTAGTTTTAAAATTTATGACCGAAGTTGTGTGAAACAGACTATAGGTGTGTATACCGACCAATGCACACCGAATTGGAAAAAGTGTCCAAGTTACCATGATTAGAACACTGAAGACAGGGTTCCCAGTTCAAAATTAGAAAAACTACCAAAACTCATTCGTTGAAAACGTCACCTGTTTTGGGTGACCGAAATTACCAGAGGCTCCTAAAAAATTACCAAAATGTTAGAAACTACCAACCTTACAACACTGACTGTAGGTACCTACTGATTAAAATGAACAGTAATGGAAGGCGAAAAGAAGTTTAGCGTGTAAATAAAAATTTATTAAGCTGTAAATGTAACTACGAGAGTAACACGGTTGGCGAACTTGCGTTAGCAGTTCGCGGTAGCCACTTAGATAGCCAATACTAGCAGATATCTACGATAGTGTACTGTGGGCTATGCCTTCGGTCTTCCCACCATTTCCCTAATTTTCAATATTAAAAAACATTAAGATACTTGTCCGGTAACATATGTAACTGCGAGAGTTACACGTTTAGGCGAACCTGCCTTAGCAGTTCGCAATAGCCATAACATAGCCAATACTAGTAGCTATCTATGATAGTGCACTGTGGGCTATGCCTTCGGTCTTCCCATTATTTCCCCAAATTTTCAATAATAAAAAACATTTAGATACTTGTCCGGTAGCATAGAGCTAAGTGTATGATAATAGTAATTGTTTAATGCATACCGCTTACGTGAATCGAGAACTTTCGATCTGAGATAAAAGTCATTTCAGTATTATGTTAAATTGATCGTTGTTTTAATTTACTGTAATGGCCCTTGAGGCCAGTGTACTGAAGGTCGTATTAGTTTTTCTGGCTTTCTTTGGTTTTTCGTTGGCCGGTTTAGTCGACTGTACATTATCGTTTTTCTTTTGCGTATTTTGTTTCCCGGCTATAGGCCGTGTGTTATTCGTCGAATAAAAGTATAGAAAACCAACCCAGTGGTTTCGGTTATACCAAGGGTTAGGTCGGCCATCATCCCCACGTCGAGGACTTCCACCTTCTAGTGGACTGACAGGTAAATTCCGTATGATAGCCTTTTCTATTCGAAAATCATAATTTATTTCTCAAGCCAAAAATTGATCAAAATTATTATCTAATCTTTAAGGATGATTGATCAGCATAGAGCTCGTCGTTGTTGTTTTCATAGTTCAGCGTGCTACACAAATTAGGAACCAAAACATTTCGAATCAGGCACTGATTGAAAATAAGTTAAATTACAACTTGAGCTTGAGATAGGTCAACTGACCTCCGCGGCAAATACCGAGACTAGGTAGGTAGCCTTAGGTCTTAGGGCGTAGCTGCTGAGATCACCCGACATAGAAGCAGCCAGCAATATTAGGGCTGAGGTGATCGAAGCCGTAAGGTCTGTAAGGGTCCAAAGATCAAAAGCCTTAGAGCCGCGCGATCGGGGCCAGCACTAAGCGTAGACTTAAGTACCTACGTACCTAGGTAAATCTCGAGGGTGAATGTTAGTATGGTTCGTATCTGTGATGATTCTGTAGACCCAGATCGAACCGTCTACATTTACATTGGATGTTCCCTCCTTTAGGCTGCTAGCTACAGCCGAGCTGATCAATCATCGTAAAATTATTTTTCGATCCAAAAATTATCATTTTGGCCATCTAAAGATGTGTAACGTTTCGTTCACCTTTGTTGTTGTATCGACCGCGATCGTGGCAGTGCGCAAGTTAAGTAAGCGTCCGTGGTAAAGATTTTGTATATCGTGGTAAAGCCATCGTTATTTTTCTATTTCCGTCGGATCTCTACCGACGAAGGCAGCTCTCACGCTCGTATATTCATTTTTCTATAAACGTCAGCCCTCAGGCGACGATTTATCATTTTTCTCAACTGACGACGAAATTCCGTCATTTAGGTTCTTACCTACCTGTTTTTCTAACCACGTACACAATCTTGCGCTTTAGGCTTAGTTCTATCTGCTTTCGATCATTTCACGTCAGGTATATCTTACTTCACGTGAGGAAGTACTATTTACGTGGAAAAACCTGTTTTTCGGATCAACAAAGGTCTAATTCAAAACATTTATTTTGGGAAAAATTTCGACGTACTGAAATTTATTTTACCCAGAGGCACATTTTTCGACATTTTTGACACCTAAAAATGGCAGGAAAAAAGGTTTTGCGGACACTGCCCGCTAAATTGAAAAAACCTTCTACGCCACCTGTTTCAGCTCGCCAATTACCTACCGCGCCTGTTGACTCTAATAGCGCATGTAATTCTGCGAGTAATGACACAATTACGAGAGACGTAATGACTAAGGCGAATAATGATAAATTACCCGCGTCACTACATGCCGCGAGTAATACACAGTCTGAAGACGACTTATCATTGAGTACCATGCGATCTCGCATTAATCAATCTTTGCTAACTAGGTCGGATCTTAATATTGACAATTCATCAAGTCACACAATGATCGATAATATGACTACCATTTACACGGCAAATAACCCTGAAACCAGTTCGGAACGCGAAAATCACGATTCTGACATAGAAAGTAATCATAGTCGCTGCATGAATGCCGACAGAGAGCGTGCTAATGCTAATGTGACTAATGATCTTATTTTGAAAGCGCTACAAGCTATTCATTTGCAATTTTCAGATCTTTCTACGCGCTTGGATCAAGATAAAAAGGAAAATGCGGATGAAATGCGTAAACTGCGTTTGGAGCTAAGCACTATGCTTAAACCCCAACCAGTTCTGAATCGCATAGAAACTAATGTTTATGAGCGCGTTAACCACTCAATCGATAGCGCAAATTTTTCTGAATTCAATGCGCAAAGTGCGAATCGTGCGCAAAGTACGCATAGGGCATCTTCACTGTTGTCTACTAGCAACAGAGCATCGAATTCACACTCACCTTCGGAAACTGTTCCAGACAATATTTCTCAAAGTTGTACAAACCGCGCGCCGGAAATATGTAATTTGTCACAGAATCCTGTAAACACGGGTTTGCAATCAGTGCAAAACTCGGGTTTTTCGGAGAATATACCTACGATTTCGCAGCCGTCGGTATCGATTTCGCAGACGTCGCAATCTCGGCCTTCGCTGCCATTAAATCGTAATGCGCCTTCCTTCGTACTTAATCCTTCTATTGCGAATTCACAGCAGCAACTAAATCCACCACCGCTGCAGTATTTTCCACCTCAAGGAGGAATCTTACCCAATAATTATGTACCTAATCCTATAAATGTGGAAATACCACCTAATAATCCTATCTTGCATTCTTTTAATATCGAAATGCAACCGGTTGAGATAAATTTATCTGGTATTAATAATGAATCTGCAAATTTGCAAAATGAAGCTGCTCCTCAATCTGAATCGTCTAGTAGGAAAAAACATGTCAAATTTTCTGACGACAGCTCATCTAATAGTTATGATCGCCTGCGCAGTTGTCGCTCGCGTCGCAAATCTCGATCGCGCAGACGACGTCATAGGCATAGTTCAGGTTCTTCATCTGAAAGCTCGCGTGGTGATTCACGTCTCGCTGATTCCTTGAATCGTGGACCATTTTTGCAGCAGATGCAATTTTCAATTGCAAATAAAAAATTTTTTGACGGCGATAAATCGGATATAAAGGCTTATTTTGCAGAATTTGAATTGCTTGCCAATACCTATGATATTGACAAGGCTGATCGGTTAAAATTTGCTACTGGATTTCTTGACCCTTATGTTTTGCGTCTATACCATTTGTTACCTGCTGATATACAACAATCTTATTCGAAAATGAAGCATGCGCTAATAACCGAATTTTGTCCTATGGACACCGGTGCGCTCTTTAATCGTTTTTTGTCACAGAAACAGCAGCCCAACAAATCGGTTAAAGCTTATTATCTCTCGCTTCGCGAAGAGTTAATTAAATCGGATCCCTATCTTGAAGTTGACTCGCCACATTTTAATAATTTAATGCAACATCAACTAAAGCAAGGTTTATTACCACACATTTCGAAAGAGGCATATCATAAAAAACCTAGAGCATCATTAGCTGAATTTTTGGACAATGCGCTTAGCGCTGAATTTGCTAATAAAGAATTTGAGGATAAAAAGGCAGTAACGCCTTACGTATCGGTAACAGCTGCTCCAGTAGGCAGCGTAGTACCTAAAGATACTCCTCGCGCATCTAACCAAAATGATCCAAATCGTTCACGTCATCGAACGTTTCATCGCTCATCGCGTGCTGAGAAACCAGAAAATTCTTCTCGTAAATATTGTACCTTTTGCAAGTGCATAGGTCGCATTTATGAGGAATGTTTCACGCGTCAAAGGCAAGAAACGTCTAATAATGCTAATTTTAATAATCAAGCTGATCGGAATACTAATTCTATGGCGTGCAATCGCAGCCAATCGCGTTCTTTTCGCGACAAAATCGTTCGCCATCGCGTTCGAATTCGCAGAATAGGCATCGATCTCAATCACGATATCATAACTCTAGTCAACATCGTTCATCTAACTATGCGAATAATGATAATCGTTTTGAATCAAAGCAATCACGATCGAATTTTCGGCAAAATCGTAATGATCATTACCAAAATTCGCGTGCTAATTATCAAAATTCGCATTACGATAATCGTTATAATAACCAATCGCGCCAAAATACACCTTTTGTGCAATTTCCTAATGAACAGCGTGGCACATACTATAACTCTAGTTATCGCAGCGATAATAACTTCAATCGCCCGTATGTCACATATACTGCTGATAACCAACCCGCCATTAATGTGCCCCCACCGCAGCCAACCCTTACATCTCCTCATGATGTAAACAAGGTTACTGCGAAAGGGCCAGAATCTAGCGTGCGTCCTAATTTATTCGCGTCTACAAGAATTTCTTGAAGAGTACAAACGTCTACAACGTCGTCTTGCAACTTATGAAAAAATCAATCTACCTCCGTCTAAGACTTTAGATCCTAATATTCCTATCGTAAGCCATGCTGGGACAAATTTACCCACCATTCTCGTTAAAGTGCATGACGTTGATGTACCTGCTCTCATAGGTACGGGTTCACAGGTCACCATGATGACCACGTCTGCATTCTTACGTCTTGGTTTTAATTTACCACCTAAACAGGTCTCACAAGTCGTACATGGTGTAGGCGAAATCACTGCAGTCGTTCATTATAAAGTAAATATGACTTTAACAATTGCGGAACAATCTATCTCTACTTCAGTAGCAATAATTGATCATTTGCTGGAAGATATGCTCTTAGGTTATGACTTTTGCGAATCCGCACTCATGTGGGTTAATCCTATTGAGCGTTGTGCTTTTATAAATGGCATAAAGATTAATTTACTCTCATCTCATGAAAAATTGCAATTTCGCGCAAAACCCAACGCAACTACCTCTGGTGTTGTGTGTGTGCATGTTTCGTTACCTGAGCCTGTTATAATACAACCTAGGCATGAATTAATTACACCTGGCTATATAAGTCACGGTTCTTGCAATTTTGATTTCGCATTATTCGAACCAAATCCCGATTTTATGGAAAAAACTTCCCTTTTTGTTGCTCCATCTATAGTCGATGCTTCACAACCTCTAATACCTGTTCGCGTTTGTAATATCTCCAAAGCGCCAATTCGCATTGACTCTGGTGAAATAATAGGTTCTTTAACCTCTGATGCCGAAGTCGTGTCACATGTTTCATCTTTTGATGATAGGACACCAGAACTTTTTGCATCAATAAATAAGGCTTCAAACGGCTCCGCCGTTAATTCTGGACAACAGCAACAAATTCGTGAACTTTGTTTAAAATACGACTCAATTTTTGCATTAAAAAATGAACCTCTCGGACGTACTCCCTTGATGAAACATCATATTGATACAGGGGATAATCCACCCGTTGTTGGAAAAACTTATCGTGTTGAGCATTCTAGAAGAGAATCTATGCAGAAAATTATAAATGAAATGCTTGCGGATAAAATTATTCGACCTACAACTAGCCCATGGGCAAGTCCATTATTTCTCATCGGAAAAAAGGACGGTTCCCTTAGGCCAGTCGTCGATTATTGACGGTTAAATGACGTTACTAAAACGCAAGTTTATCCTCTTCCACAATTAGACGATTATTTTGATACCTTAGGCAGTGCTGCATATTTTAGCACACTAGATTTGAAATCTGGATACTGGCAAATTCCACTCGATAATAAATCTCGCGAAAAAACAGCATTTATATGTCCTGTTGGTCATTACGAATTTGAAGTTTTACCTTTTGGTTTAAAGAATGCGCCCGCAGATTTTCAAAGACTAATGGAGCTTGTGCTCACAGGTCTAAATTGGAAATCTTGTCTCGTTTACATCGATGACATAATTATTTTTTCACGCACTTTCAAAGAACATTTAAAAGATCTTGAAAATGTCTTCATTGCTCTTAAAAAGGCAAACTCACGTGTCAAGCCTGATAAATGCCATCTCGCGCATGCAGAGGTAAAATTTCTTGGCCACAGCATCAGTGCAATGGGCATCGCTCCCGATATGTCTAAAGTCGAAGATTTAATCTCGTTTCCCGTACCAAAAACTGTTAAATCCGTGCAGAAATTTCTTGGCTTAGTCCAATGGTTTAAGAAATTCGTTAAAGATCTCACTAAAATCGCTAAAGCGCTATTCCATCTTCTACGTAAAGATGTCGAATTTTGCTGGAAGGCTGAGCACCAAACCGCTTTTGAGCTTCTGAAGAAAGCATTTACATCTCCACCTATTTTGCAATTACCAAAATTCGATAATGAGCACCAATTTATTTTAACAACTGACGCAAGTAACTATGCGTTAGGTGCTATTTTGACGCAAAAACATTTACCATCCAAAAGTCGTTTTATTCTTAGCTACGCTAGTCGTGTGCTAAATTCTGCTGAATGTAATTATGCTACTTCAGAAAAAGAAGCGCTAGCGGTAGTGTGGGCCATCAAGCATTATCGACATTATCTTTACGGTAAAAAATTCATTGTTGAAACTGATCATCAAGCGTTAACCTGGCTAGTAAATGTTAAAGACCCATCGAGTCGATTACGCCATTGGGGTCTCAAATTACAGGAATACGAATATGATATCGTTTACGTTCCTGGTGCATATAACTGTGCAGCTGATCTTCTTTCACGTCATCCTAAATATGATCATGCAGAACGCAAATGTAAAGTAGAGCGCAAAAATATCGTTAACATCGCAAATTTAGAATCCGAAGATTCTGAGTCAGATGATGAATTGGTTCCATCTGAACAATCATGCAATAATACCCCTACTGCGCCAATTAATCATCCAAACGCACAAAATAATAATCCTAGTGCGCAAACCGATCCTATTAATTCTAAACCACCTACATTTCGCGAACGCTTGTTACTTACCGATGCAGAAAAAGCTGAAATGCTAAAACCTGCGCGTTTACTTGCTGAGCAACGTGCAGATGACGAATTGCATAAAATTCGCATCGCATTGAATGACTTAACAACGAAAAAATATCGTGACGAATTTTTTCTCGTAAACGATGTTCTTTTTTTGTCGTTTTCAACCTAAGCGTTCACCAACTGTCGTTCATCAAATCGTCATACCCAAATCTTTGCGTCGCTTCATATTAACGGAATTTCATGACTCTATTTTCGGAGCTCATTTTTCATCGCGCAAAATCTTGCCCGCCATACAAATGCGTTATTGGTGGTCGCTGATATGGAAAATGATGTAATCGCGTGGTGTGGGAATTGTGATGTGTGCTTACAACGTAAGGTCGCATTAAATTCCACATCCATTCCGTTGCAACCAATCGAAGTATCCGCGCCCTTTGAACTCATTGCGTGCGATTGTTTGCATATGCCGCGATCTCCCTCCGGAAATGACCAAATTGTAGTTTTTATGGATTATTTTACAAAATACGTGGAAGCTTTTGCTGTTTCTGATATAAAAGCAACAACTATTGCAAATCTATTACTAAGAGAAATTATACCACGTTATGGAGTCCCCAAGAAATTTTTGACAGATCAGGGGTCAAATTTTACATCTACCCTAATTTCGGAAGTTTGTAAACTATTAAACGTTCAAAAAATATTTACAACCCCATATCACCCCCAGTGTGATGGGTTGGTGGAACGTTATAATCGTACATTGATTGATGGTTTGTCTAAGCTGAGTGCGCGATCACAGTATGATTGGGAACAATTTTTACCCTTCGCATTATTTGCATACCGCTACGACTCCACAATCATCAACTAATATATCTCCTTTTGAAATGCTTTATGGTCGTGAACCAGCATTTCCTCTTGACACTTTACTCATAAATGACTTTGTGATAAATCCGAATTTACCATCTGTTGCGGAAAAATACGTCATTGATTTAAAGCTGACTTTGCAGGATCTGCATGAAATCGCGTCTCAAAATTTATCTCAAGCGCTGTAAGCAGCAAAAATCGCAATATGACAAAGCCGTAACGCACACAAATTTTAATCTCTCGGATATAGTCTACCTCAATAATACTTCAGTCATTCAACCTGAAATCGGTAAACTATCACCCAAGCGTGTTGGTCCCTACCGGATTATTGACTTACCTATGCCTGAAACTGCAAAAATCGCATATGTCTATAACCCTCTCATTATTCATCACGTTCACAGGAATAGACTTTTGCCTGAACCTAAACTACCTTATTCTGACTTAATTGTGGAAAACACGCGTATGTCCCTGGCGATTTTGTGTTGGTAAAATTACCACATCGCCCTCTTGCCCCGGCAGTTGTCATAAGTTTTGAGGATTTACCGCGCAGGGAACAAAAAGCTAAGGACTGCGCGCCTGTACGTTTATTAAATGGTTCTAAAACAGCACATGCCGTACCATTATCTAATGTTTTTCCTTTTGCAGACCCATGGCTGCACAAGGTACCCCCAGCAAGGAGGCATTGTTGGAAGCAGCTGGTCGCTGATGCAAATTTGAAGGGCGTGTTCCCGCGTCCCTAGATGAGTTTCGTTCGGCGTTGACCAGTATGGCTTTAGACTGGGGTTTGGTCGTACCCGACCCGCTGCCGCAACACGATAATCGTCGTGTTGGCGGTCTCGAATCACTTACCGCAAAATGGGTAAAGCATAAAGCAACACATAAAATCGCAAATCACAGAAAGCGTATAAATGACCAACAACTTTGGTGGGAGAATCGGCTTGGTAGAAGTCCTTTGGTAACTCCTCGCGTACCAAAGAATAGACTCCTACCCACCGTCATAGTCTCCAACGACCAGTTGTCGTTTGGCGCCATTTGGCGTTAATTCAGCCATCAAATCTGACTAATGGCACTTTATTTCCAGGCTACAACTCTGAATTTGTGAATGACAGAAAGGGCAGGCATTATAAGACCTGGGACCTGCGTTTTCAACAACTATGTCCCACTTACCAGGACCTCCATGGCCCATTCGTACGCTACGTCCAAGTTGCGAGCGCTGACTGGCCATGTGTTCTGTTGGGATCTAGCGAAGTTTCCGCAACCTCCGTTTGGGCTTCACCAGTTGCTTGAAACGCGTCTACCTAACGTTTATATGGTTTGTTACAATCCAACGCAAGATTGACTTGCATATTTCCATGTTTACGGGCCAACTTTCGAGGAAATTGTAGCAATTCCGGATGCAGAAATTTGCAATAAACTGCACTGGAAAGACCCATTTATTGCAAATTTCATTGACATTCAGCCATTGGCGAGAACATTTACTCGTCGTTTACGCATTAAAGCGCAATCGCACTCATTAAAGCGCTTGGTGGAATTCTTTTTGACATGTACATTGATCCGAACGCGCCTGGTAACTTCGGACAGGCGTGGAGCTTACCCTTAACTCGGGACATGCAGCATTATCTAGCGATGGACGCCCTCATAACTATCGATGTTTTTATACTGATAGAAGGGTGCTCGCAGGATAATCGCATTACTGACGATAGAAAGCCCATGTCAGTTTCTTTCGTCAGCGATGAGTTGTACATTAGGGCTAGTGGCCCAAAAGCCAAAGTACGCATACCATTGTTGACTAGCAAGCCACCACAAGGGCAGTCGACCAGCGCAGCTGTTTAAGCTGAAGTTGATTCAAATGGCGAAGAGTTAATCTTAGCTGAGGACTTTTATTGCCCGGCTCCGCAACCACAAGTAGCTATAGCGGCAGCCACCACCATTGCCTCAGTAACAGAAGCGTTGGCTCACGCTAACGTGTTTGACAATCCTGACTTACAAGTGCAGGCTTCGCAAACCGTTGCCGACACAGTTTTGGGCCCGGTAAATGCGCCTGACACCGAACCTAAGTCAAAACCAACCAGTACGAGTACACCAGCTTCTGTGTTTTCTTCGCAAACCAATATTCCCTATGATTCGCCTATGCTGGGTGTAGAACCATCGATCTCCACTGAAGACGATGATTTATCTCCCAAACGTTTAGTTATGGCGTTATCTGACACCAAGGCGGAAACACAGACTAACGTGTCGCTTCCGCGCGTAACACGCGGAGCAATGGCTCGAAAAGGGATTGTTACCGTTTCGCAACCGATTGTCTCGCAATCGCTTGCGGCGGTTCAACAAGCACCCTTGGGTATCAGTGCGCTCGGACCTTTGCCGACTCTTCAGCCAGTTGGGGCAGAGCAGCAAGCTGACCCAGATGTCATCATGACTGATATTATCGGTTTTCCGCCACAACCGCAATGTACATTAGCCGCACACGAAGTACCTCATGTAGCAGTATACACGCAGGTCACGACTCAACCCGTGTCACAAGGTACGACGGCACCAGACACTCGTTTCATGGCTCCTATGGCCATGACGGGTGTGTCTAGTACCGTGGCAAATTTGCAATTACAGGCTACGCAAAGCCAACCATCAAATATGGAAGTCGCAATACCTGCGCACGTGCAAGCTATTCGCGACCAAATGGCCACGAATGAAAGCGCTAGAATCCAAAATCGCTCGCGTTACATACAGCATTTTTTCAAAATGATGGAAAATATGACGCGCGAACCACCGTGCACTATTGCGCCAGTTGTTTTGCACGATTTACGTTCCTATTTGGGTGAGGTCGCAGGATCGCGTTTGTACGATCAGTTGATCGAAGCTGCTCAAGTGTACTTCGATTGAGTGTACGCAATCCATTTGCAGTACGCGAATTCGACTGATTCGCCCTCATGCCCATTAGTGTGGTCTACGCTCGCACAGCCCTTGGCTGATGCCGATCGTGAGACTGCACCTAGGTTCATAAGCGATATGAGCGTCTTTAATCGATTATTTTATTCTGACCAATACTTCGTATTGGTCAGAAAAAATGAAATGCTTGCGGATAAAATTATTCGACCTACAACTAGCCCATGGGCAAGTCCATTACTTCTCATCGGAAAAAAGGACGTTTCCCTTAGGCCAGTTGTCGATTATTGACGGTTAAATGACGTTACTAAAACGCAAGTTTATCCTCTTCCACAATTAGACGATTATTTTGATACCTTAGGCAGTGCTGCATATTTTAGCACACTAGATTTGAAATCTGGATACTGGCAAATTCCACTCGATAATAAATCTCGCGAAAAAACAGCATTTATATGTCCTGTTGGTCATTACGAATTTGAAGTTTTACCTTTTGGTTTAAAGAATGCGCCCGCAGATTTTCAAAGACTAATGGAGCTTGTGCTCACAGGTCTAAATTGGAAATCTTGTCTCGTTTACATCGATGACATAATTATTTTTTCACGTACTTTCAAAGAACATTTAAAAGATCTTGAAAATGTCTTCATTGCTCTTAAAAAGGCAAACTCACGTGTCAAGCCTGATAAATGCCATCTCGCGCATGCAGAGGTAAAATTTCTTGGCCACAGCATCAGTGCAATGGGCATCGCTCCCGATATGTCTAAAGTCGCAGATTTAATCTCGTTTCCCGTACCAAAAACTGTTAAATCCGTGCAGAAATTTCTTGGCTTAGTCCAATGGTTTAAGAAATTTGTTAAAGATCTCACTAAAATCGCTAAAGCGCTATTCCATCTTCTACGTAAAGATGTCGAATTTTGCTGGAAGGCTGAGCACCAAACCGCTTTTGAGCTTCTGAAGAAAGCATTTACATCTCCACCTATTTTGCAATTACCAAAATTCGATAATGAGCATCAATTTATTTTAACAACTGACGCAAGTAACTATGCGTTAGGTGCTATTTTGACGCAAAAGCATTTACCATCCAAAAGTCGTTTTATTCTTAGCTACGCTAGTCGCGTGCTAAATTCTGCTGAATGTAATTATGCTACTTCAGAAAAAGAAGCGCTAGCGGTAGTGTGGGCCATCAAGCATTATCGACATTATCTTTACGGTAAAAAATTCATTGTTGAAACTGATCATCAAGCGTTAACCTGGCTAGTAAATGTTAAAGACCCATCGAGTCGATTACGCCATTGGGGTCTCAAATTACAGGAATACGAATATGATATCGTTTACGTTCCTGGTGCATATAACTGTGCAGCTGATCTTCTTTCACGTCATCCTAAATATGATCATGCAGAACGCAAATATAAAGTAGAGCGCAAAAATATCGTTAACATCGCAAATTTAGAATCCGAAGATTCTGAGTCAGATGATGAATTGGTTCCACCTGAACGATCATGCGATAATACCCCTACTGCGCCAATTAATCATCCAAACGCACAAAATAATAATCCTAGTGCGCAAACCGATCCTATTAATTCTAAACCACCTACATTTCGCGAACGCTTGTTACTTACCGATGCAGAAAAAGCTGAAATGCTAACACCTGCGCGTTTACTCGCTGAGCAACGTGCAGATGACGAATTGCATAAAATTCGCATCGCATTGAATGACTTAACAACGAAAAAATATCGTGACGAATTTTTTCTCGTAAACGATGTACTTTTTTTGTCGTTTTCAACCTAAGCGTTCACCAACTGTCGTTCATCAAATCGTCATACCCAAATCTTTGCGTCGCTTCATATTAACGGAATTTCATGACTCTATTTTCGGAGCTCATTTTTCATCGCGCAAAATCTTGCCCGCCATACAAATGCGTTATTGGTGGCCGCGTATGGAAAATGATGTAATCGCGTGGTGTAGGAATTGTGATGTGTGCTTACAACGTAAGGTCGCATTAAATTCCACATCCGTTCCGTTGCAACCAATCGAAGTATCCGCGCCCTTTGAACTCATTGCGTGCGATTGTTTGCATATGCCGCTGATCTCCCTCCGGAAATGACCAAATTGTAGTTTTTATGGATTATTTTACAAAATACGTGGAAGCTTTTGCTGTTTCTGATATAAAAGCAACAACTATTGCAAATCTATTACTAAGAGAAATTATACCACGTTATGGAGTCCCCAAGAAATTTTTGACAGATCAGGGGTCAAATTTTACATCTACCCTAATTTCGGAAGTTTGTAAACTATTAAACGTTCAAAAAATATTTACAACCCCATATCACCCCCAGTGTGATGGGTTGGTGGAACGTTATAATCGTACATTGATTGATGGTTTGTCTAAGCTGAGTGCGCGATCACAGTATGATTGGGAACAATTTTTACCCTTCGCATTATTTGCATACCGCGCGACTCCACAATCATCAACTAATATATCTCCTTTTGAAATGCTTTATGGTCGTGAACCAGCATTTCCTCTTGACACTTTACTCATAAATGACTTCGTGATAAATCCGAATTTACCATCTGTTGCGGAAAAATACGTCATTGATTTAAAGCTGACTTTGCAGGATCTGCATGAAATCGCGTCTCAAAATTTATCTCAAGCGCGTAAGCAGCAAAAATCGCAATATGACAAAGCCGTAACGCACACAAATTTTAATCTCTCGGATATAGTCTACCTCAATAATACTTCAGTCATTCAACCTGAAATCGGTAAACTATCACCCAAGCGTGTTGGTCCATACCGGATTATTGACTTACCTACGCCTGAAACTGCAAAAATCGCATATGTCTATAACCCTCTCATTATTCATCACGTTCACAGGAATAGACTTTTGCCTGAACCTAAACTACCTTATTCTGACTTAATTGTGGAAAAACACGCGTATGTCCCTGGCGATTTTGTGTTGGTAAAATTACCACATCGCCCTCTTGCCCCGGCAGTTGTCATAAGTTTTGAGGATTTACCGGGCAGGGAACAAAAAGCTAAGGACTGCGCGCCTGTACGTTTATTAAATGGTTCTAAAACAGCACATGCCGTACCATTATCTAATGTTTTTCCTTTTGCAGACCCATGGCTGCACAAGGTACCCCCAGCAAGGAGGCATTGTTGGAAGCAGCTGGTCGCCGATGCAAATTTGAGGGGCGTGTTCCCGCGTCCCTAGATGAGTTTCGTTCGGCGTTGACCAGTATGGCTTTAGACTGGGGTTTGGTCGTACCCGACCCGCTGCCGCAACACGATAATCGTCGTGTTGGCGGTCTCGAATCACTTACCGCAAAATGGGTAAAGCATAAAGCAACACATAAAATCGCAAATCACAGAAAGCGTATAAATGACCAACAACTCTGGTGGGAGAATCGGCTTGGTAGAAGTCCTTTGGTAACCCCTCGCGTACCAAAGAATAGACTTCTACCCACCGTCATAGTCTCCAACGACCAGACGTCGTTTGGCGCCATTTTGGCGTTAATTCAGCCATCGAATATGACTAATGGCACTTTATTTCTAGGCTACGACTCTGAATTTGTGAATGACAGAAAGGGCAGGCATTATAAGACCTGGGACCTGCGTTTTCAGCAACTATGTCCCACTTACCAGGACCTCCATGGCCCATTCGTACGCTACGTCCAAGTTGCGAGCGCGACTGGCCATGTGTTCTGTTGGGATCTAGCGAAGTTTCCGCAACCTCCGTTCGGGCTTCACCAGTTGCTTGAAACGCGCTTACCTAACGTTTATATGGTTTGTTACGATCCAACGCAAGATCGACTTGCGTATTTCCATGTCTACGGGCCAACCTTCGAGGAAATTGTAGCAATTCCGGATGCAGAAATTTGCAATAAACTGCACTGGAAAGACCCATTTATTGCAAATTTCATTGACATTCAGCCATTGGCGAGAACATTTACTCGTCGTTTACGCATTAAAGCGCAATCGCACTCGTTAAAGCGCTTGGCAGAATTCTTTTTTGACATGTATATTGATCCGAACGCGCCTGGTAACTTCGGACAGGCGTGGAGCTTACCCTTAACTCGGGACATGCAGCATTATCTAGCGATGGACGCCCTCATAACTATCGATGTTTTTATACTGATAGAAGGGTGCTCGCAGGATAATCGCATTACTGACGATAGAAAGCCCATGTCGGTTTCTTTCGTAGGCGATGAGTTGTACATTAAGGCTAGTGGCCCGAAAGCCAAAGTACGCATACCATTGTCGACTAGCAAGCCACCACAAGGGCAGTCGACCAGCGCAGCTGTTGAAGCTGAAGTTGATTCAAATGGCGAAGAGTTAATCTTAGCTGAGGACTTTTATTGCCCGGCTCCGCAACCACAAGTAGCTATAGCGGCAGCCACCACCATTGCCTCAGTAACGGAAGCGTTGGCTCACGCTAACGTGTTTGACAATCCTGACTTACAAGTGCAGGCTTCGCAAACCGTTGCCGACACAGTTTCGGGCCCGGTAAATGCGCCTGACACGGAACCTAAGTCAAAACCAACCAGTACGAGTACACCAGCTTCTGTGTTTTCTTCGCAAACCGATATTCCCTACGATTCGCCTATGCTGGGTGTAGAACCATCGATCTCCACTGAAGACGATGATTTATCTCCCAAACGTTTAGTGATGGCGTTATCTGACACCAAGGCGGAAACACAGGCTAACGTGTCGCCACCGCGCGTAACACGCGGAGCAATGGCTCGAAAAGGGATTGTTACCGTTTCGCAACCGATTGTCTCGCAATCGCTTGCGGCGGTTCAACAAGCACCCTTGGGTATCAGTGCACTCGGACCTTTGCCGACTCTTCAGCCGGTCGGGGCAGAGCAGCAAGCTGACCCAGATGTCATCATGACTGATATTATTGGTTTTCCGCCACAACCGCAACGTACATTAGCCGCACACGAAGTACCTCATGTAGCATTATACACGCAGGTCACGACTCAACCCGTGTCACAAGGTACGATGGCACCGGATACTCGTTTCACGGCTCCTATGGCCATGACGGGTGTGTCTAGTACCGTGGCAAATTTGCAATCACAGGCTACGCAAAGCCAACCATCAAATATGGAAGTCGCAATACCTGCGCACGTGCAAGCTATTCGCGACCAAATGGCCACGAATGAAAGCGCTAGAATCCAAAATCGCTCGCGCTACGTACAGCATTTTTTCAAAATGATGGAAAATATGACGCGCGAACCACCGTGCACTATTGCGCCAGTTGTTTTGCACGATTTACGTTCCTATTTGGGTGAGGTCGCAGGATCGCGTTTGTACGATCAGTTGGTCGAAGCTGCTCAAGTGTACTTCGATCGAGTGTACGCAATCCATTTGCAGTACGCGAATTCGACTGATTCGCCCTCACGCCCATTAGTGTGGTCTACGCTCGCACAGCCTTTGGCTGATGCCGATCGTGAGCCCGCACCTAGGTTCATAAGCGATATGAGCGTCTTTAACCGATTATTTTATCCTGACCAATACTTCGTGCGCATACGGTTTTTTATCACAACCGGAATGATGTTGTACGAGGTTCCGCTCGAGTATTTGGTCGTACACCCACATCTTGACGCACCAAGCAAAGTGATTGACGGCGTGACACATCAAATTTGCCCGGATTTATATCCGCATAGAATGTCACCAGCGCCGGATCACCTAGCGCCAATTCTAATACCGACACGCCAGATGGTCGATATTTTCGATACTTTCCGAGAATTTCAGTCTTTGTATGAGTCGGAGTATCGACACATGACGGTCTTTTCTTCAATAGACGTCATGCGCGTCTACAGCGCTTTTGGAATTTCTGGATAGAAAATTCCACTATTTCGCATACGCCTATGGCAATGCCGGAATAGGTTGGCGTATGACGGAACAGTTACGTCGTATGTTACGCGTAGCGTTCCTTGGCGAATCTTACACGCCATCTCCACGTGAGGCTTTTCCGGAATTCCCGGACTTAACAGCACGAATCGAAAGTCCTCATGTTTTACACAACATGATTAGGCAAATTCGGTTAGCTACCGACCCGGCACTCGAAGTTCCGGCTCAGTTCGATCGTTTTCGAGGTCGTCAAAAATCTGTATTTTACCTCAAACATCGAATACGAGACGAATTGGAAAAAATTCGTAAAGAAAGGCGACAGGCATCCTCGCAGGACCCAAGCGGATCCGCAGCGAGCCTTGATATGCCCGAAGTCGATCTTTCCTTGGAAGCACAAATTGCGATGCGTCGAACACGCATGACGATCGAGCAGCGTGATCGTGAGAATTTGGCTACGGAAATGCCACGGCGTGCGACGAAGTTACGCGCCGCCGGTTCTCTTGCTGAGACTTCAGAAGTTCGTCACATGCCAGAAGACGAACACAAGGCAAAATTGAATCGTTTTTACGATACTAAATCCGAGCACACTTTGCGTCGGTTGAAGAATTTGGAAAAACAACGAGTAAGAAGACTCGTTCAAGCTGAAGTTGCAGCTAAGTTAAAAGCGCATTTAGGCCAAAGGGGATCGAGGCGACAAGACCCGCAGTCATCCCGGCAGCGCTATGCGCAAACGCATCACCGTTCACATTCACAAGCACAACAACAGACACAAGTAAAACCGCATGTACAGCAATACACAAGACCGCCGACCCAACCGCGGCAACAGCAGAAATTCACGGAATTGCGTGAGCGTTCCGAGGCGTATTCTCAGGCCGATGCTGGTCATCTGTCGCGCTCGCGACAGCAGCAGCCTTATGAATATCGCCGTCCGCCACAGTCGAACCGCGGAACTCATCGGGGCCGGTCACAATCCCGTCAACGTCAACAATGGGACCAGTCGTATCAATCACCGTTGGAACAAAGTCAACCAGCCACCGGGGGTTATCAGCCACAACCTCGACCGGGTCCACTTTTGCCAAAACCGTGGCCTGTTACGCAACAACAACAGCGTCCACGCGAACCTTCTCGACAACGAACTTACGGTTTTACGCCGGAGCAATTATTTACTCCGACGCCACCCATACCGCGTCGTTACGCAGACGACTACGAGGACGACGACGATTTTGAGGACGACGATCGACCCGTCGATCCACATCGCCGCTTACGCCAGCATCTGTACGGGCGTAGGCAATCGCCATATGAATATCGTGAGCGTTTGAATACGCGTCGCGAACCGGAATCGGATCAGGAATATTTTCAACGACAACGACGTCGCGGAAAATCGTATGGCTCGAAGGCCAAGTACCGCGACCAATATTAATTTACAAGTTCGACGTACTGAACTTTTGGAACTCTGCGACGGCGTCGACTTTCGACCAGCAGCTTTTTGTCAATTTTTTTCGTTTTTCGTCCTGATGTGGATTCCAGGACTTCGTGTATTGTCTATTTCTTGTGTATTTTTTCTTCTTGTCATTTTTTCTCTTGCTGTAAATTTTTCTTTGTCGGTGCTCGTATTTTTCCCCGTAATCTCGCATAATTTGCCATTTTTTCTCGTTTTACCTCGTATTTTAATTCGTCAGTGACTTTAATTTTTTGCTCAGCATAATGTTGCCTTATCATTCCGTGTCTTAAATTTTCTTGTGTTTAATTAGCGGTGTTACTATTATGGTACCTTAACTCTTTAACGGACAAGGGGTTAATTTACACCCAATCTACAAAATTTTTCAAATCAAAATTTTTCTCATTACCCGGGGACTGAAGGAGGCTACTTGGGCAGCATAATCGAATATTATGCTATGCTGTCCAAGACCGGAGTTCATCATTACTCGGGCAACAATATAGTTATCCCTAGCGCCATTGTGAGTGTTGCTCGAGAGTTTTTCCTGAGTGCGAACGAGGTCATGCGTTGACCGACTATCGATATTTGTTATTTTTTTGTTCTTTTTATTTTCGTTTTTCACGTTCGCTCAGGATGAGGCGTTGCGGACGCCAGAGTAGAGGCGTTGCGAACGCCAGAGAGCCGAGTTGTAGAGCGTCGCCGACGCTAGTGGCGTTGTTGGTACCCCCGAAAAAATTCTCCACTACGTTACTAATTTTTTTCTATACGTGGGGGAGTGTAACTGCGAGAGTTACACGTTTAGGCGAACCTGCCTTAGCAGTTCGCAATAGCCATAACATAGCCAATACTAGTAGCTATCTATGATAGTGCACTGTGGGCTATGCCTTCGGTCTTCCCATTATTTCCCCAAATTTTCAATAATAAAAAACATTTAGATACTTGTCCGGTAGCATAGAGCTAAGTGTATGATAATAGTAATTGTTTAATGCATACCGCTTACGTGAATCGAGAACTTTCGATCTGAGATAAAAGTCATTTCAGTATTATGTTAAATTGATCGTTGTTTTAATTTACTGTAATGGCCCTTGAGGCCAGTGTACTGAAGGTCGTATTAGTTTTTCTGGCTTTTTGGTTTTTCGTTGGCCGGTTTATTCGACTGTACATTATCGTTTTTCTTTTGCGTATTTTGTTTCCCGGCTATAGGCCGTGTGTTATTCGTCGAATAAAAGTATAGAAAACCAACCCAGTGGTTTCGGTTATACCGAGGGTTAGGTCGGCCATCATCCCCACGTCGAGGACTTCCACCTTCTAGTGGACTGATAGGTAAATTCCGTATGATAGCCTTTTCTATTCGAAAATCATAATTTATTTCTCAAGCCAAAAATTGATCAAAATTATTATCTAATCTTTAAGGATGATTGATCAGCATAGAGCTCGTTGTTGTTGTTTTCATAGTTCAGCGTGCTACACAAATTAGGAACCAAAACATTTCGAATCAGGCACTGATTGAAAATAAGTTAAATTACAACTTGAGCTTGAGATAGGTCAACTGACCTCCGCGGCAATTACCGAGACTAGGTAGGTAGCCTTAGGTCTTAGGGCGTAGCTGCTGAGATCACCCGACATAGAAGCAGCCAGCAATATTAGGGCTGAGGGGATCGAAGCCGTAAGGTCTGTAAGGGTCCAAAGATCGAAAGCCTTAGAGCCGCGCGATCGGGGCCAGCACTAAGCGTAGACTTAAGTACCTACGTACCTAGGTAAATCTCGAGGGTGAATGTTAGTATGGTTCGTATCTGTGACGATTCTGTAGACCCAGATCGAAACCGTCTACATTTACACATAAAATTAAGTATATGATAATGTTAATTGTAACTTGTGGTGCGCTTTGTTACCTTGGAGTTGTCTTAGCGCGCGCAAACGAGTTGGCTGATTAAGTACTTGAAGTATGTACGGATAACTAAACCGACAGCACGCCGTCGGGGAAGATACCCAACACACAACAACTACCAAAGCAACGAACCCCAGTAAGTACCTTCGGGGCTTACCTAAGTACCTATGCTACAACTAGCGCTGGTCAAGAAGCTGCGGTAAAAACCTGCACTCTTCCAAAATGACCCTGAATACCTACTACCTAAAATCTCCACGGACGTAATTGGTCCGGTACTTATGGAGATTATGGGATGGAGATGCCGACCGCAGATCTTAACCAGGAGTAATTAGATAACCCCGGTATTCGCCCTAGGTCCTTGGACCTTTTTAGACCAAAAGAATAATTTTTCGCGAAAAGAATTGAAAAGGTTTCGCACCAGATTACCTATGGCGAAACTACTTATAAATTCTGGTTCCAATAGCACTCTGTACTTAAATCACAACAACAAAGAGCTCTTATCCGGGCTGTCATCTACTATAAAAATTATGTAATAATTTTTATAGATTTTTGGTTCGAAAGAGGAATTATGAATTTTGCACAAAATGATAAATAAAGGTTTTACCCAACGAAATCCGGCAAGAAATAAAGTAGAGGCCGGCCTATTCCCAATTCCTAACTGCCTGCGATATATTGCACCTCTAGGCAGTTAAATTTTCGTGCTTTTACCAAATTAAAACAATTTACAGGCAATGGCGCTGATAGAGTCGGAAACGACACGCCGGAAAACGCAAAGGCTAAACTGCCACCAACTAACTAATAATCGTAGGGGGAATGGCCTACAGTAATATAAGAAGAAAATATTGTATAATGTGTTTATAACAAAAATGGGTGCTGCTTGCACATAGATTTTTCGGGTCTCCGCACAGGCTCAACGTGAATAGCGGTCATGTCGCCTATGTTTTAAATGTGAAAAGTGATAGGGGACTTGTAGGGGGTTCCACAGTAAAAGGTCGCATCTTTGTATCCCTCGCGACACATAGCGACAAGAGTCCAACCAATTGACACTGCGTGGTCGGAATGCCTCCGCATGTCATACTATCGATCTGAAAACTATGGCTGGATCGCCAAAGTGGAACCAAAAGACCGGATGGTCGGAATTGGCGCACTAAGGTGCGCAAAGGCCGTACAAGTAATGGCACGTGTAGATACACTATCTACATAATCGTTTTATGCATAACCGCTCGTATTAGCTTAGAACATTTGATCTGATTTAAAAGTATTCCAGTATTATGTTATTTTGACGTTAACTTCATTTACTGTAATGGTCCTACGTGGCCATCTTAGTTAGTTGGTTGGCGGACATACGCTGTATAGTCGAGCACGTTTTTCTTTCGTTTTGCGTTATTTTGTTGTCCAGCACTAGGCCGTGTAGATATTGAGTAGAAATAAATTAGAAAATCTACCCAGGGGTTTTGTTATACCGAGGGGTAAGGTCGGTTATTCCCATTGTCGAGGATTTCGGGATTCTAAGTGGAAGGATAGGTAAATTTCGTATGATTATTTATCTCGTTCAAAAGTCTTAATTCTTTTCTCAATCCTAAAATTGGTCAAAAATATTATTTAATCTTTAATGTTGATTGATCAGTCTAGAGCTCGTTGGTGTTGTTTTCAAATTTCATTGTGCTACGTACATTAGGAACCAAAAACATTTCTGATTGAATCAAACTCTAGAAAATAGCTAAATCATCAACTTGAGGATTTAGATAGGTCAACTGACCTCTGCGGCAATGCCGAGATTTAGGTAGGTAGTCTTAGGGCTTAGGCGTAGCTGCTGAGATCACTCCGACGAGAAGCGATCAGCAACATAGGACCGAGGAGATCGAAGCCGTAGGGTCTGTAAGGGTCCAAAGACCAAAGTCATCCCAGACTACGCGATCGGGGCCAGCGCTAAGCGCAGATCTAAGTACCTAAGTACCTAAGTAAGTCTCGAAGGCAAATACACCCGGGTTTCTCGTGCTGTTTTTAGTAAAGACGGACCGGCTCATGTAATTTTACATAAATTAGACCTATGTACATGTATTTGTACATATATTTGTAAATTAATTGTGAATTATTATGGGTTAGCCTCATTTGAGGAAATGGAGCGCTTGCGCTGCTGTTGTAGCTTCCAAATTTCTTATGCAATTGATTGCTCTAATGTAAAGTCACGAATACGTGTAATCAAAGTTCTTGTGCTTTAGATACTCATCATTTACGCTTATCGCCCAGCTTAAGCAGCTGTTTAAAATGACTGGGAACAAAATCTGGAATTCGGCCTTTTGACTTAAAAAAGCTCTGCATGTGCTCCAGACCAAGGTGTATTTATGGTTTTGAAGTTCTCGACGTTTTTCCAGAAGGCTCTATTCACAGCCGTATCTGGCCACGTAGAGCGCTTTCCTTCATGTTAAATCAGCCAAAATTCTCAGCTTTATTTTTTTTGTAGATTTTGTACATAAATGATATCTAAGATAATATCCTAACTTCGTTTATTTCGCGGTAAATAAAACATTTGTGTTTAGTGGTACCAAAAATTCAAAAATTGCGCTGAGTTTCTTTCGTTTAAAATTAATTTTAAATAATAGCGATTTTATAATCTATTCAAAGTAGATTAGTAGTACTGCAGCACCCTGGGCTGCCACCCACGCATTTTTTGCACTTAAGTGCACTAGTATAGGCACGCTGATCAGGTACCGCCGCATCAGGTGGTGACGCACAACCTAGGGGGCCTTGACCCACGTGTAAGATGGCAACAGAAGGTTAGGGCGCATGATCAATATGGTCATCTAATGGTCAAGAAAAGATATAGTAATTAAAGTTTAGTAGAGCCTAGGGGCCCCGGCCGATTTTGGAAAATTGGTCAATAGCTTAGTAGGGAATGTGGTCGGTGCAATAAATGCTAGGTGGACAGGTCATTGCCAGAGATGGACAGGTCATCTAAAGGTCAAGAAAAAGTAAATACATTGTAAATAAAGCTTGTACACCTAGGGCCCTGACCAACCTGTTAGACGGTCAATAGCGAGTATGGGGTGCGGGCCAGGTGCGATAAACGTTAGAAAGTGACTTGTCATCTAATGGTCAAGAACAAATAAAAAATAATGTAGTAAATAACGATACAAAATCAAGCAATTTGCTATTCCAATATAATTCAAATTTTTTTGCGCATGGTCAATAAGCGCTAGGGGTGGATAGTTGCGGCCATCGAATGGTCAAGAAAATAAAATAGTGTAAAGCAAATAACGACACCTTTACATAGTCACTAAATTTTGAATATTCGAATAGAATTAATTTTTTATTATTTTTTTTGGCCGTTTGCCTTCAACAGACTCGAAATTTGGCTACTGATGATGTACGGTCATTAAAAAGATAACGCAGAATTAGTAAAATATATTTTTGTTAGAAATAGATAAAAAGTTATATATATAATGAAAATCGCCGTGCTCAGACTCACCCTATACTCACGCGAGGCGAGGGAGCCATGCCGTTGCTACAAAAGCGCCCGTGTAATCTTACCTGACTTTCAGTCCGTTGCCTTGAATCTATTGATCTTTAAATCGTAACAGATGTTGTTGGTGAATGAATATTGGCTAATTTATCTCACAAGGGTACAAGTGTATAAAAATAAAGGTTTTGCGTCGTAAATTGAATAAAATTTAGTATGCAAAAGGAATTATTGAATTTTCAATATCGGAACCTTTTCTAACTTCCCAACCTAAAAACTATCCGTATACAAATAATCGTCTCGCTAAAATCTAGTAAGTGAATAAGTTTTTCATCTAGCTCACATTATCAAATGAAACAGAAATTTCATCTAATATGCGACAAAGCGAACGCCCTATAGGTTGTATTTCTAGAGTATTATAGGTAAGTAGTATGCAACAGATTATGCGTTCTAGTTTTTTACGTAGTATCTTCAACTTCTCCAGTTATAAGTCGGGACAAATTGACTAGATTGAAATTAAAGTACGTTTCAAGGACTACACGTCGTAGGAAATCGCACTTGAAAAAAATTAACTTGTATCGAGTTATTTATGGCGGTGTGAAGCTCGAAATCAGGGGTGTAAGATCGGGTGAAAAACGCGTTTTTTCCCTTTCCACAAAAAATAATCATACGTGTCACAATATACGCTCATACATGTAGCGAGGCAGCCACATGGCTGCCCTACGATAGTAAGCTACATATTAGCTATCATCTCTGGACTGAGCTATTTACTAGAGATGCGGTTGGTACTTATAGCGGAATTTACCTTTTTCTTTGTTCGCCAGTTTCATTGTTTAGAAGTTGGAATAAGTCGGATAGAATCAAAATGAAGTATTTTCTAAATGGTATACATCACAGCAAACTGTGTTTATTTACATCAAGATTAGCTTTTTTGGGAGGTAAAGTCAAAAATGGGGGTTTAGCTTGTTTCTGTCTAGTTTTTGACAACTTTTCCGCTTATGAAACTGGACATAATCAAAAGTTCAGAAATGTACCAGCGGTTGAGCGCGTTTGTTTATACTTAATAGTGGTGTAAAGTGGTTAACATATAATATTTATTTGTCTGCGACTATTGTGGAGAGTTAATTTTTTCATATATATCAAAGTATATCAGAGTAATATCAGAATTACGAATCCGACTAAAATCTTAACACTCAGGGGTTGTCTTAAGTTTACAACTGTAAATTAACGTAAGTCCTAGAGCTTTATGGAAGATTAATTTTTTTCAAAATGAGCTATGTAACGTCAGAATAACGAATCTGACTGTTAGTCTTCCCTACACCCAGTAGTTGGGTAATGTCTACACTCATTCATTTATTTTCGGTGTTTAAAGTTTGCACTACGAATTCATCGTACTTTTAGAGCGTTGCAAAGCGTGAATTTGTTTTTAAAAATATGTCCCAAAATGTCAGGATTTCGAATAAGACTTTTTGTTTTCTTTACAACCAGTAGTTGTGTAAAGTTTACACCAGTGATCGGACCGAGGCCTCGGCCTCGACTCTCGGCCTCTGACCTCGGCCTCGACTCGGCCTCGGCAAGCCTCGGCGTTTTTTGGAGCCTCGGCCTCGGCGCCGAGGGCGAAGCTGAAAAGTGCCGAGGCGCCGAGGGTTAAAATCAAATTTGAATAAGTTTAATATATCCGTTGAATATTAACTATTCAGAATGCATCTGCAGTACACAGGCTATTTTTTACCTATAGACTTTTCTTATGGTTTTAGTCGCGTACCCAGTTACACCAAGTTACATACAGCAAAGTGCCAATTTATTATTCATGTGATGACTAAGTTTAAATTCTCATGCTCGCTACATGGATCGGAAACACACATTCCCAAAGTTGGGGTGAGGGAGGGTTATTACCACTCCTCTCAGGGTACAAGACTCAAGTCATTGTCAGACGATTTTTGGTGAAAACCTTTTGAATATTTTTTGACCTTAATATTTACTATGGCAAAAGTGCAGCTAATTATTAGAATTTCACGAAGTGATACAGTATTTTTGAATGTAAGCAAGAGTGAATAGACAAACTATCACTATAAAAACATGCATGCAACAGCTCAAAATTTTCGGGAGGGGCTGCTCGGCATAGGAGGGTGGGTCAAAATTTTCTGACGTTGGAGGGAAGGGTGTGGGGTGGGGAGGACATCCAACCCTGGGTGGATGGGGAATTCCTCAAACCCCCCCTGTTACACGTATGGTTTTCGGCTATTTTCATGGGAGAGGGGGTAAATGATCACGAATTTTCGGCCGAAAATCGCAAAACGCACCTAAAAATGGTCAATAAATGTAGGTTTTACCAAGAATCAATTTCGGCTAGTGCATTTTTTGGAGCCATTTTTATACAATGTTAAAATACTTTCTTGAACGAAGTTATATTAATTATATCGTTTTTCAGTATATTTTAGGAAATTTCAAAAATTTTTCAAAGCCAAGGCAAAATATCGCTAATATATATACTGTATTTAGATTGAAGCAGGGGAAATAAATACTCCAAAATCAATTTTTGTGTAATCTGGGCATCTTTATGCAGATTTGAATATCTTTTGTATCTATTTATACTGTTTTTAAAAAATTTTATGCAAAATAACTACTATTTAATAACTTTGCACTTTTTGCCGCTCAAAGATAAAATTGACTAATTTATCCTGATGTTGCATTGGACTTCTAAGCACAGTAGTAAGCTTCTTACTAGATTTAATTGGCATATTACAATATCTGTAATATTTCTGATTTTGTAGTACAAGTTGTTTTAGCTTTCTCAGTCTAGTTTTATGTAGATTTCATCAAAAGCTCATAGAAATTTTCGACGCTTCGCGCCGAACTAACAGTATCAACTAAATTCAAGCGGAATTATCACATTTAGGGCCACTGTTTTTTATATTCGGCAACAATTTTTCATAATGTACAGAGATCTTTCAGGACCATCTTTGTACATGCACAAAGATTTTTGGAGAGACAAAAACTGAAATTTCCGAAAATTTTGGGTGCATCAGTAATTGTCTGTCCTATATATGTATCTTTAAAATAGTAAAATTTTTTCATTTAGAATGGGAAAATGTCAAATATTCAGAAACCCAGGAATTAGCTAAGATACACTACCAAAGGTCGAAAAACCCAGTTTTACCACACTAAATCGCTACTGTACCATACTATAATAGTACACAAAAATTTGCATGCACAAAATGTTCTAAGACTTTTGGATACCATCTTTGTATATGTAAAAAGGTATCTTGCACAAAAAAACACTGTTTAGGACTACATGCCGCTTGCAGGTCACACACTGGCAGTATGTAAAAATGTGTATCTTTAAAAATATATTTATATAAAATATCTACAAAAATTTGTTCGCTCATACAAAGACACTACTTAATTTACTGGTCCCCCATTTTGGGATTTCACCCTTCCTCAACTCTGGACCTTGGGAAACTATGATCGGAAAGTACAGTGCAGTTTCCGTCATATTACCTGCCACACCAGAATTGGATGACCGAAAAGCGTGTTTAAACATGCAGTACTGCAAAAGCGAGCACAACAATGGCTACACTCTGTCTTTACTTTAGCTTATTTCGTTTGTTCGTTTATTTCTTCGACACTGTTTTCTTATTTATAGTTATAAAAGTTTTTAAGTGCTTGTTCAGCCATATTTTTTATTAACTTTTCCAAGTCTTCATCAACGGCAACTTGTTAAATTAAGTATGCTTTCATGCTGCTGACTTTATTCAATAAATCCTTCACACATTTAATCTACTATTATTGAAAATAAAGATCAATTGTTTTGATATTCTGAAAAAGTGTTTAATATTACGATTATTCTCTAGCTCATGTGCATACAAAATATTCTAAGAGTACTATTTATGGGTATAAGTATATAAGCTTGACCTCGGCATTACCTTTGCCTCGGCCTCGGCCGAGGCAAGGGTTTTAAGTCGCCCGGCCGAGGCCGAGGCCGAGGGTCCGAAAAAGTACCCTCGGTCCGATCACTGGTTTACACTGAAAATCAACTTTTAGTTTAGGAGCATTGAAAAAGCTTAATTTTTCAAATGTTCCATGTAACAATAGGATTACAAATCTGAATGTAAGTGTTCTTTACGCCAAGTAGTTAGTGAAATTTATGTGCGTTCATGACTGATCAAAATGTTGGCGCCAGCGATTGAAATAAAGCTAATTAGTGGGATGCGACGAAAAATATTTTGGTGTGTTATATTAAGTCGCACTGTTTATCTGTTAAAAGTCTGAATTTGACTTGAATTATCGTAAATATGCCGAAATTGTTTGGCGCAAATTTGGCTTACAAGGAGGTTTAATTAATTAACGCAAACTCCTTTATGTGTTTTTCTTTATATTCCTGATGATGGAGTTTTCAGTTCGTTATAATTAATTCGCTTCACTGGTTCTCTGCTTTCTATTAAGCTTTGGCGCCTGCGCGGTTCAGGTGTTCAGTAAATCGCTAACCGTCAGGGGCCAGTATTACTAAAGTGAGTCAAGTCAAAAATACGACGTAGGTTCGAGATGAAATCTTAAGTTGGATCTTACCGGTTTTACCAACGTCTCAGGCTTAGCT
The DNA here is from genome assembly GCA_036768485.1 of Mermis nigrescens. Classification (NCBI taxonomy): domain Eukaryota; kingdom Metazoa; phylum Nematoda; class Enoplea; order Mermithida; family Mermithidae; genus Mermis; species Mermis nigrescens. The sequence continues at coordinate 470,067 of JAVLUZ010000249.1, read as the reverse complement.
TTTCCTGGTGCAACTTAAGTCTGGGACGTAAGATTATGACACAAGCTGCAGCTTAAGTAGCGCCGGTATTACAAAGTTAAGCAAGAGCTTGAGCTTACATCTTAACCTCAAAAAAATTCAGACTGGGTTGGGGCAGACTTAAATCAATTCTCCGCTGTTTTTCCCTGTGCGCTTATTGCAACATAGGTATGCTGCTACAGTCCAACAGTTTCTACGATTTATACGCGTAAGAGTATACGTACTACAATAAGTTTTGGATTAAACGTATATCAATTTTGAATAGCGAATTGAGCTTGCATTTGGACGGCGTCAAACCAGCGTACGAATGCAATAAAAGTTAAGACGTAAACAAGTTGGAACTTAAACTGTGACTTAAGTGCCATCTTGGCCAAGCGTCTGCTTAAATTATTAGTAGTTCCGACTTAAGTTGCTACTTAGCCAAGCTGCAGCTTAGTGATTTAAGTCTCAACTTAAGTTAATGCGTTAGTAATACTGGCCCAGGAGGTAGTATGTTTAATTTTTGTGTCATCTCTCGTTCGCTTATTCGCCTAGCTGGACAATAAACGCTTGATTGATTGTTTTGAATATGTCTTATTTTAATATCTTCTTGATTTCATCTTTTTAATTAGAGCCGGTGCCCGAGATGATCGACCGGGCCTGAAAATCTGATCCGGCTAGGGCCGGGTCTAAAGCAAAAAGGCCGGGGCCACCGGTCTCATATATGTATTACAGCGTATTTATAAATTATCACACGTCACATTTATAGGTAGATGTCTGTTCTGAGTGATATATTAGCATGTCGACAAATTCAGGCAGGATATGTTACCTACTGATTGATCTTGCATAGAGTAATTTTTTCTCAAATACAGAATTTCTTTCACGCCAGCAAATTAATAGATTCATTTCAAACGATTTAAAACCAGAGATCGTATCTTGTACTTTGAAAACAAGACTTCTTTGCGTATGTGGAAAGCCAAAACTCTTCGTTCATTTTGCACATAATAAAATTATGTAATCTCAAATTTTGTTTTTCGATCTTCTTGGCAATAAATATTCCACACATGCACATAGTGGGAGGGGGCGTGAGGTAGTTATTATATTACCCCCTCCTGAGGGGTTAGCCGGACAGGTATATACCGTCCGGCGATTTTGAGCTGATGGAACGTTTTTTGCATTATTTTTGAGGTCAATAGCAGTAAAAATTAGAGCTGTGCCGGGGCGCCAGGCCCCGGCTCCCGGCCCCGGCGCCGGGGCCTAGGCCCCCGGCCCCGGGCCGGGCCAGGCTGGCCCAGGCACCGGGGCCGGGGCCAATGTTAGAGTTGATTATACAGAGAAAATTGATAATGTTTTGGGCAGATTTACCTTCAAACTCAATTTCAAGCAAACCACAGATCTTGCTAATTCAAATCTTTATTTCAACTATGTCAGATTGGTGCAAATTTCTAATTAATAATCAAAATTGACATATTTTAAATTGCAATTCATATAGACGAGCAATTCCAGCTTGCTTGGTTGCAGACAGCTACGTCTATCAGAACAAATAGAATAGTAAGCCTTCAAAAGTGCAAAGTAAAGCACATTGAAAAACGCATCCAAGTCAAGAGGAGTTAAATCCATACATGGGCAGCTCAAAAATTCTAGGAGTCCAAAAATTCAAAAAGTGCCTGATAATATATGGTAGAGCGAAAAAAACACCCTTTTCTCGCGTTTCTCAATGAGAGCTATCCATTAGCATAAAAAAACCGCAGAAAAACAGAAAAAAATTCTGAAAATCAATTTCTGGGGGGTCTAGCGGATTTTTTCTGGAAATGTGAATTCTGGGAGTCTAGATCCCCCAATGCCCATGTTCTGTTATATCTTGTAATCCCAACAAATATTAACGCTTGACGTGCATATCTACAAGCAAGAATATATGCATAGGTACATATAAGGGGTAGGGGCAGGGTCGTACTATGAGCATGGGAAAGCACGCTATTATTGGCCCCGGCCAGGCCCGGCCCCGGCCCCGGCACGGGGCCTGGCCCCGGCCGACCCCGGCAAAAAGGCGGCCCCGGCACAGCTCTAGTAAAAATAACAAAATTCTTCCGCCGCTTCCCGCCGGATTAGTATTTTTATGTACTTTTTACTCAAAGAGCGCGCAAAATTCATCAATTTTTGTATTTTTTAGTGTTACAAGTAATATAATGCAGTCAAAAGGGACTAAAAATGCTTTAAAAATGCGATAGTACCACGAAAAACTTGTATAGACTATTTTTACCATTTTTGATCGTAAGATTAAAATTTATTGTTTTGGATTTTCGGAAATTCACTTCCCCCCACTGCCGACTCTGACTTTGTGCACCTATGAAATATACTCGTACATGTAATCGGCTCAAAATTGGGCGAGGTCCCGGCCATTTTTAGGGGGTAATGACCTCCAATTTTCAGCCAAAACGGCCAAAAACACCTAAAAACGGCCAGAAAATCCGATTACTTTTTAAAAAATTCGACGTTCGACGTCAAATGCTACAAATGCACGAAATTGAGCAGTAAATCAAGCTTCCAAGCGTCCTCCAGCCCTAATTTCACGCATTTGATTTTCGCTAAATTCAAGAAATTTAATGATTTTTTCGCACAAAATTGCCGAAAATTCGAAAATTTTTCGAAACAATGTTGCGTCAAAAGTGATTTTGAATGAAAGTAGACAATTTGAAACATACGTGGGCAGCAAGAAAATTCTGGGGGGGGGTAGCAAGAATTAAAAGGTGAAAAAATTGCCTTAAAAATGGTGGTATGACAAAAAAAACACCATTTTTCGACGTTTCTCATCGAGCACTATCCATTGGCATCAAAAAATTGCGAAAAAACGAAAAAAAATTTTAAAAAATTGAATTCCGGCGGGTATTCTGATTTCTGGGGGGCATTTTGATTTCTGGGGGTATTTCAATATCTGGGGGTATTTTGGTTTCTCGGGGGAATGCATACCCCCAAACCCCCACGCCCAGGTGTGATTTGAAACGCCGAAAAACTCTACTTTGCACATGAAGGGCAAATTTTTGGACCCATTTTTTTCTGTTCCTGGAAAAGTCGGTATACCCGCCCCCCGCCTTAGGAAAATCCTACATCCGCCGTTGGTTGTAAGGCGCTAAATGTTAAAGATTTGAGCATACATTTACATAGGGTTATTCCAAGAAAGAAGTTGCAACAATCTCAAAAACCAAAAAAAACGACAAAATTTTTTACAATGGTGCTTGTAATTGACTAGAATTGAGAATTACAGTCGTACTCATGCTCTTTTCTGAATTTTAACAACGATTAATTTGTAAGGTCATGCTAGCTAAGCAAAACTCGGACTGTCCCCAGACTGACTATGCTATGCATTAGTGGTAGCTAGCTTAAATCTTTATGATGTTGGTGATATTTGCTAATTATTTTCTAAAAAATTTTTTCTAGAATATCTATTGTAAGATTTTCCGTAGCCTATGACACCATGCATTATGATATAGATAATTTAATTTTTTCCTATCAGCGTTTGAATTGCTTAAGTCTAAAAGTCAAATACGTACGGGTATCCATCTATTCGGTTCGCTTTCTATTTGATTAGCTTTTTTGCCAAGAACTTTGAGATTATGGTTATATACTATAGTTGATTAGCTTTTATTTACGTTCTTTTTGTTGATTAAATAATAGTGAGGTACGCGAGCTTTAATTTTTTATGAATAAATAGATGCTGAATGCAAAGGGGAATTCAACCGGACAAATCGCCATTTTGATTAATAGCTTGTGTTATATGTAGCAAAACACGCTTATGGGCGCTTGCTTTGCGCATTGAATAAAAGTGGCAGCACGCTTATATCCAATTTTCTTATTAGTTAAAATACTTTGCTGCTTTTTCTTGCTGAACACATTATGTGGATTGCATTAAACCTAAAAAATTGCACAAGAGTTTCGAATATTATTATATGCTTCTCCCTCGTTCGCATTCTGAGTCAAAAAACGTACATCATCTGCTATTATTTGCAACTATTCGAGGTCACTATCGTTTTTCAGTGCGTTTATCCTTCAAGAAAACGAAGGAAGTATGTTTGAAAAGTTACAAATAAAAGACGCTAAGTTCTTCAAATAAAATGTGTGTTGAGTTCTTATTGCTTTCTATAATATGCTTTTTTCTTGACACAGAATCGATTCATCGTTTTATTTGACATTCCTCGCATTAATAGTTTGTCTCATCTATTTATGACGAATTAGTACGAGCGGAGCATATTTTATTACATGGGTCGTTTTTATGCAAATCTCTCTGCCTTTCTTAAATAATCATTTGAAGTTTGCCTGGCTCATCGCATATTTTAACGATATAGCTGCATTTCTGTTAGCATACCTAATTGCATCACACGACAGTTGCTTCTTGCGTAGTAAGTTATAGCTAATGTATTACTCGATGTAATGCTCTTCTTGTTTTGCGTATTGCAGGATGTCTGAGTGATTAATATACATAACTTACACGTTATGATTTACGTGTAATGCATACGCCTGGGGTCCTTGTTATGCTTTTGTCCTAAAAATTTACCGTTCGAACTTTGATGTTATCGAATTCAAATCCGGTCGGTGATTCGATGGAAGATTACGACCAAATTGGTACTTTCGAGGAGGTGAGTCATCACTGCACATGCCGAAGTGCGTAAAGTGTATGAATGACACTTTTCTTCTGTTCGTGTATCGTCGGGCGAGTTAATTTAGGATATTTTATACGCAAATGAATCACATCACATGTATACATCAATACCAATTATATTTGTTTATTTGTTTGACATGAATGAAAATTGTGCAACGGGTGAAAACCAAAAACTTGAAGATAGCTAAGTGCTTTTTTAAACAAAGATTCAATGGCGAAAAACGACAATATCGATTTAAAACCATTTTTCGAGCATTTGTGACAAATATATTGCCTTTTTGGACTAAAAATAGCTATTTAGTTCATTTTGAGGTCGTGATAACATCTATAAATGCCTCTGAAACTCAGAAAAACAACTGTATAGCCTTTTTACAACTCACACAATATGTTTCTGCGTCCAAAAAAGGCTATATAGTTAGTTTTCTGAGCCCGAAAAAGGCTATATACATCAATAATTTTTCCGGCCAAAATGGACATATAGCTATCAGTTTTTTAAAGCTTAGGGGGAGTAATACCCCTCTCACCCCTTCCTATGCCCATGTATGGGGAAAACCCTCACCTACACTCTCCATTGTGCATGTGTGTGACAAATCGTTTTTTCTCATTTTCGATCTAACTTGCCTAGTTTTGGACGAATTTGTGAACTTGACTCCGTTCGTCTGCTTTCATATGCGTGATATACGTGTGGTAGCTTAGTCTAATTGATAAATGTTGACAGTTTTTATAGACGAAACTAATGTCTCAATATTGTCAACCATGTTCTAGCAGAAAAAAGTAGAAAAATTAGTTTTTTTCTGGAAAAGTCACTCGAATCTCAATAGTTTACGTTGAGGTCTTAGATACTGCAAAGTCGAGACTCAAGGATGGTCGATGAAGCATGAAAAAAGTTGATTGTAAATTAATAGTAGCTTCCTACCTACGAAAAAGCTTACAATTAGTCATATCCGTGAGCTTGTAGCAAAACGCGCCGATATGGAAATATCGGACGCTAAGCGCTAAAAAATGTTATAACTATAGTCAGAAAAATGAATAAAAACTTTGTAAAATGCCTCTATTTTCAAGAAAATCTTTGTACGATGACTCAGTTCTCAGCAGGATATGAAACTGTGTTCGAAGAAATGCTAAAACTCTTCATAAGTACATTTCCTTTTTCTACGTTGACAATATCTCGGATCGATTCGATCAGGGCTGTTGTCAGTCGCATGCTTCCTATTGATTACAATTATCAGTATCAGTTCAGAGGTTCAGAGGAAGAGGGAATTTGACCTTCTTTTGTGGAATAATGTGTTTCGATTAAGGGATTGACTTAAAGCCAGTTGCAAAAGTGACTAAAGATTACATACGATTCAGGCCTTATAAATGCTGTAAAAGGTGTGATAATCTCAAGCAATTGTTTTTTCATGAAAACATTTTATTTCATATACTTTGGGCTCCTATTTTATTCTTCGTAGAATTTCTAATTCATCTTGCAGTGACCTATGCTTCCAGAGCCCCTCAAAGGTTGAACATCAGGTTTGGTTACACGTTTAATTGCATTCAAGTTGTCCTACATGTATATGAGTGCATTATTATTTAAAGACCAGTTGCACGTTGGGTTCATTTCGTTAATACAGTTCTAGAAATTGAGCATATATGAATGAGTAGAAGATGCATAATATACGCTGAGTCAAACGAAATTTATTTTTCATTTTGACGTCTATGCAGACGGATGTAGATAAGATTGCTATGCTATTGATTTAGTGATTTCTTATGAGCCCGTTTCCATTTTGGGTCCTAGCGACCTGACTCCCAAGAAAACCAGGAAAAACTGCGAAACTGCATGCGTTAGCATTTATCCTTCCTCTGACGTTTTCTAATAATTTGCTTAGTACGTAACAGTATCGAATGAAGTAACGGCATAGCTCTTTCGGTTGAATTTTTATCAATTCTCATCAGCAAACGTTATGGTGCGTTATTTGGATTGCAACTCACGCGGACAATTTTTGAATAGATTTGAATTCAACGTACTTTATGACGTACGAGTGATATCTGCCGTTTTTCTTGCTGCACGTTCTTATATCATATTTGGCTCTACGAAAACTTTTTGCACCATTAATTTTTTACTGCACAAATAAGCTGATTTTTTTACTTGCAATCTATAATTTTTATTTTTATTTTTGAATTTTTGCAATCATGCATTTGTCTACTGGAATTTTACTCAATGCTTTCAGCCCGTAATTTTTCCTCAAGGTCCATTCTGTACGATTTTTCAATAGGTCCTTTATTTAGTTGAACCGTCTCCGACCCGATGTCTCTAAAGTTTCTCACGGATGCGAATGATTTAGTTTTCTGACTGAAATCATCCTGCGTTACGAAATAAAATGTAAAAATTCATTTCTGATGTAAATTTGTGACCCGGGTAAGCGATTCGGAGTAAGAGGTTCTACAATCCACTTAATAGAAAAAGCGCTATGAGTAGAAAAATGTAAAAATTAACCCAGTTCGTATTTTTGACCATTATATAGAAAGTTTTATAAACAAAAAAAGCAGAGCAGCTAAAGACTTCTTTAATCCAATGACTTTTTGAAATGTAAGTGCGCTAATTGCTCAAACGCAGCAGTTCCGAGTTTTATAGGTTGCTTAATGAAGTGTTTAATGGTTTGGTTCAAAATCTGGATCTAGCTGTCGGATACACATTAGTTTAACCTGAAAACGAATGACATTTTTATACGACCTAGACTGATGTCCGTATAATTTGTTTACTATGCGGCGCAATAGAGCTCAGCATTTATCGCGGAATAATCGCCGTATGTATCTAATGATTGAAAGCTCAACCGCTGGCAAATAAGCTGAGTACGTCAACACATGCAGCAGCTTAAACGAATGTCATAAAATGATTATTGGCTTGGCTAATCCCCTCGAATAACGATAACGCGTGATATCAAAATTTTTCAGTGTGACCTTTTGAACTTATGGCATTTTGACCCCAGGGACTGAAACTCTTCCTAGAATTACGAGTATAATACATAGCAGCTGAACTATCTTAGTGAAGTATCAAGGAAGGCAATATAGGTCTCGTTGGTGAGTGAAGCAGAGCTTTTTTCGCCTGATGGATGTATCACTTCAAAGCTTATTTTTTACCTTTTCATGACGTATTGTCTTAAATATTCTTCATTAGCTAGGAGGTATAGGAACAAGCATTCATTTGTTTCGTTTCAATCAGAATGTGTTTCTGTGCGTGATTTGGCCCTCATACAGGGTTAGTTAGTAAATACACTAGTATTGTACGAGTGCTGCTTGATTGCTTACCAGTCATTGTGCTTTATCTTTTATGTTTAATAGGTACCCTTTGTCATATAGTTCTTTTATACGCAGACAGACAGAGCCGAAGAGCTATGAAAAGCTTTTGCGCAATAAAATTTCTTTTGTATGTCCTTAAAAGGTGCATTGCTAGATAAAGGCAACAGGAATAAATTACATTCTATTTGCGTTGCGATTAACATTAGGGGTGTTTTCTGAAAGAAATTTACTAAATTTATTTAATTGTAGACTTTATTCCCTCTCCTTTCGCTCTCACTGTGTACATTTATGCTTTTGTGACATTTTTTCTATGCTCGTAATGTCTCAAAATAGTGAATGTAGATAGTTTAGTTAATCGCTGTATTCTCGGGGGATGCATAAGGTAAATATGGCCTTAATTATAAATTGCAAAAAAAGCGCCTAAAGAACCTAAGGACGCAACTTTTTGCTCAAAAGTCGATTTGATGGGGTTGGCAAACATAGATGCTCAGCATGGCCGGACTAGGGAATCAAATTGTGAGCTTTTAGGGCCAAAATGACATCAAAAACTGGTATAAATGCTAAAATAACGTTAGAACCATGTTATTCTACAGCTACTGTGCTGGTCAATTTCAAGCATTTTTGAAGAAAATTTTCGATATTCATTCATTTTTGGCCATCATTTTGTTTCATAAAAATTTTCCTTTTCCCGGGGGTTGAGACCTCCACAACCCCTCATTTTACGTGCAGGTCTGGTGGTAAATCTCCACGTTTGAGGGGTTAGTGACGGACAGCTGTGGGTGGAGATTTCTTGTCTCCCTGTTGTGCGGTTCGAGCGGATCTTTTACCCAAAATATTGCTAAATTGTACTCGTAAAGCTGTAATCGTACGATTCCAACCTACGCTAGATCAAATGCGATAAATTTAACAGATCCTAACCAGACCGCTTCTTCATTTTGATATCTTACATTTACATTTTGGTTTTTTCGATATGATATTTCGGTCACTATGTTGAAGTCTTGCCTATGAGAACGAAGCCTATTATGTTTTTACCGATGCACTCGCTCGTAGATATTGCATGCTTTTAGATATGAATCGAGTTGGTAATATATTCTTTGCAATAACATTCGAATTTGAGAACCCTCTTTCGCCCCTATGGCTTCCGATAATTAGCCGTCGGTCTTCTGCGTTACAGGGGAGCCTAGTCTTGCGAGAAATTCAGTCTACTTAGGATGATTTTTCTATACCAATGACGCACTTTTTAAGTTAGACAAGTTGGATAGCGGCTCGCATGCGAAAGACAGTCAATCTTCCGAGACGACCGACGAAAGATTCGTCGAATCGGATCAACGCAAGGCTAATTTGTTGTCCAAAATCGAATTGGTGAAAGAAAAGCTGAGAGCGGCGAATAAGGCGCAACAAAGTGAATATTCGATTATAGAAAATGCCAATAATATTGGGTCTTCGGTCGTATGTTTTTCTCAAATTTCCATACAAACAAATCGATGATGGAACGGAGCTACGAGATTGTATCGTACAGATTTTTTATCGTTTTGGGTTTGAGCTCCGGTTTTGTTCCTTCTGATAAGGAATTTTTGCTTAAGTTACGCGTATAAAGCACTCTTTTTGACAGAAAATTTAGTTTTCCAGTATTACATAATTATATAGCTTTTTGCCCATTATCCTAAGATACGCGCCTCTTTATTTGAATTAGTGCATCTTCTGTATTATTCAACGTACCACCGCTTTTTTGGAAATATTGTCCAAAATGGCTTGAGACTGCTTTAATAGATTCTCCATAATTTACCATAGAATTATATAATTTATCATGCGGCTTATATTCATGCATGTAACGGCTCGAAATCTTGGGTAGGGGGTCGCCAGTTTTTTTTAGAGGGGGGGTAAATAATCTCTATTTTTTACTCAAAAATAGCCAAAAACACCTAAAAACGGGTTTTCAAAAGTCGGGAGGAGGGTCAAAAATTTTCTGGAGGTGGTGACACATTCGGTGGTGGGATCCTTCATCCTCCCTGTTACATGTATGCTTATGTTATTGTTATTATTATTATGCCATATTCTCAAATTTTTTGGTAATTGCCTTCTTATCACTGCGATTAACGCTTGCGTATTCTGCATTCAACATTCTGCTTCTAGTTGACGTGGAAGAATTCTTGAAAGTCAATTCGGAATTTTCGCCTCTATCAAATGCCGAAAATCCTCAAATGATGAGAATACGACAGTCTTTCGAGAAGAAGAATAAGAAATCTGCCCAGCTTATCCAATCGCTGCAGGTATTTCAATTCTTTTCTCAAATATATATTTTCACTCGGAAAATCATACTTTTCATCAGAATTTTTGCATTTTTACATGTTCTTAATCGACTTTTTTTATTAGTGCTTTTATGTGTTAATAATCGACTTAATTTGTTATAATTTTTTATTTATCTATATCGTAAAATATTTTTTATCCTTGATTAAGTGTAATTTTAAATGAAACTCGGGATCTTGGGCAGCTTTCCAAAATACTCTGGTTTACGTAAGGCGTGAATTTTGTAAAGGTGAATAGCGCATGTTGTTTTCTCAGGTTTTATAATTCCTAAATTTTGGCCACGCGTTAAAATATCTATTTTTACCTTAAATGCTGTTGGCGGAAAAATAAATTTTATTTTTAATTAAGCAAACATCTTAAAGAAAATTTAACCCAAGCTAATCTTCCATTTCCCTCAAAATTATCAACTAACAACAATCATTGCGAAATTTCGGGCTGTTTTACACTCAATTTAAACAGATTATTTTCAAATAAATAATTCACCGAATTTCTTGCAGAAGAAACTAGAAAATTATCAGCAAGTTCTCAAAGCCATCGAATCCGGTGGGCCAACGCCACCTGTTCGCCGAATTAGACACGATAACGTGTTAAGCAGCGTTGGACAGGGCCTGAAGTATGAAATGCTATCAGCAGGGTTCATACACAACCTGGGAAACCTGGGAAATCAGGGGATTTTTTCGAAAAAAATGTCAATATCCTACGTAAAAACGTTGAATTGATATGAACGCTCGCCTCGATTATTTTGAGTTTCATATATTTTTGTATTGTAATATGTTTTATCTGAATAAAATTTAGAAGTGGAATATGTTGTGTCTATTGCTTGAAAAAAGCAGCTAAATATTTTAAACATTGTTTTGTATGCATTCAATTGTGTTGCTCTTTTGCCTAATCTTTGATTTTTTTATCGGTTTTAGTTGCTATAAATGTTTGTGATTTGGTAGAGTATATTAAGTTTAAATTATGTCTAAAACAACTTTCCAGATAAATTGAGTAAATTGAACAGAGTTAAATCGAAAAATGTGTACATGGCGCAAAGCTTTTGACACTTTTGAGCTAAAATTACTTAAAAAGCACCTTTTTTGCGATTTTTACGGAAAATCGACAATTCTGGTGGTGACAGTCATTTTGCGGGGGACAGTAGCCATGGGGATGATACTCCCCTTCTCCAACAGCAGCTTGGCTCTTTGGAGAGCATGCAAGAAATGAAAAATTGAATTATTGTCTCACACCATAAATGTAATGGCTCAAAATTTTGGTTGGGAGGCATACGTGGGCAGCACCAAATTTTGGGGAGTGCAAGATTTTTCAAAGGTAAAAAAATGGTCCTAAAATGGTGGTGCGGTGGAAAAACACCATTTTTCAACGTTTCTCATCGAGAGCTATCCATTGACATCAAAAAGAAGAGACAAAAAATTCAAAAATTGAATTTGGGGAGTATTCGGCCTTCTGGGGGGTGCATACCCCCATGCCCTGGTGTGGTCGAGGGGGTCGCTTCCTGGCCATTTTTCAGTGGGGAGGGGAATGAATGACCTCAAATTTTTGTCCAAAAAGGGACAAAAAATTTAATTGTTTCCAAAAATTGGTGAGGTCAAAAATTTTTCTGGCTCTGGGGGGATGGGGGAACGGCTGACTTTCAGCCGGGTTCCTGTATCCCTCCCTCTTACATGTATGTCCGACACCTGCATTTCAAAATCATCTGTTGACTAATTGTTTGCGCTGTTTATCTCCAAAAAGCTGCAAATTAGAGTTATGAGGTGAAATGCCAAAATTTTTCTGGATTTTTTGCACGGTTTTTTTTTTGTATTCGGCAAAGATTTTCCCGATGTACAAAGACTTTTCGGGACCGTCTTTGTACATGTACAAAGATTTTTGGGAAGACAAAAATTGCAAAAAAAGGTCTATAATTCGAAAAAATTTCGGCGCTTCGCGCCGAAATGAGATAATTGTGTGTTCTATATATCTTTATAATGGCAGAAATTGCATTTCAAAAGTAAAAATGTCAAATTTTTCGGCGCTTCGCGCCGTTTTAAGACGATTCTTAGTGATTTTTGCCCTTAGAGACCCAGAAATTAGCTAAAACACACTACGAAAAGTCGAAGAACTCCTGTTTTTACGATACTAAAATCGCTGCTGTACCATATTATAGTACCCAAAAATTTGGTGTGTACAAAATGTACAAAGATTTTTAGGAAGACAAAAACTGTAAAAAGGTGTAAAATTCCCAAAATTTTCAACGCTTCGCGCCGAACTGATAAATTATTTGTCCTAGATATCTTTAAAATGGCAGAATTTGCATTTAGAATGGAAAAATGTCAATATTTTTCGGCGCTTCGCGCCGTTTTCAGATAATTTTTAGTAATTTTTAGCGTCACTAAACCCAGAAATTAGCTAAAATACACTACCTAGATCGAAAACCCCGTTTTACCACACTAAAATCGCTACTGTAAATATATTAGTAGTACACAAAAATTTGCATGTGCAAAATGTACAAAGACTTTTTGGGGACCATCTTTGTACATGTACAAACGGACCTTGTACAAAAAAAAAACACTGATTTTTTGTATTGTATGCGAGACAACTGCAGAATTTAAATTAGAAAAGTAAATTTTGAGAATATGTTCTTTTTCGCGTTTTTTGCTGATGGATAAAAATTGTCGAAAAATGTCAAATATTTGTTTATCACGAATGTTAAGTTTTTAATGCTTTTTGCCATTTGAAACTTTTGATTCCCCAGATTTTCGTTCTGTTCACGTACACATTTGCGCACATTGTTAAAATATTGGGTGTTTCTTCATGAAAGCGATATGTTAGATATACAAGGCAAACTAAACAAACTGAAATTCTTAATTGATTTATAGTCTTCTGCTTATTAAATATCTGACTTATACAGGGTGGGTCAAACAAAACGAATTGCCTATCGGATCTAGTAACTTCTTAACGACAAAAGCAAAGGAATGTTGTTTGCTTTGTTAGAAAGCCTATCATCCCTGCATTAAGAAGCTGAAGTGATATTAATACTTTTCAAGTTGTTTGAAAGGTACAAACAATTTAGCAATAGTCCTCTTTTCGAGTCATGAAAGCATCTTTCAGAAACTTTAGTGACATTTGTTGCACTGTAACTTAATAGCACTCTATGATTGTTAATTGAAACCTTTTTTATTCTGAAGCCACTTTATTTAGCTATCATTGAAGTGATTTGCTAGACGGCATTTTGGGCTATTGTAAAATTACAAAGCTTTAAACAAAAATTTAACGTCTTGACATGTGCTTGTAAATAAAAACGTTGACTATGAATGCCGTAACCCATAGGAAAAGTGCATTTTCTTCACATAGGTTAAATTGATGGAAATAAAATGATAGAGAGCAATAGACAAAAATCTTAATCATCATATAAAGCAAACCGCGTCCAGCTATCTCTTTGGCTTGAAAAGTTATAATGTCGCGAAGATAGCTTATTTTATGCACCGAATCTTTAAAATCGTGAAAAAGACGACTTTTACTAAATTTAGTGTAAATCTCTTATTCAAAGCAAACTGCATTCAATTTGAACAAGTATATTAAAAGTTATAAGGTTCAATATGCGATTCTTTTTTTACTCACCCTGAATAATTTTTGATATTCGTAATACATATATGTAACCGATTTCTTTCCCCAAGTTTTCCGCTTTGTCTTCTAGTGATTCTACTTTTGAGGAATAAATATGCTAAAATCCCATCTCCGCATGGCTCTCCCATCTTTTATATAAATTACGCTTGCTCTTGTTTGATTGTATAACTATAAGCGCTTTTAGCTTAGCTGAAAGAATATTTTAATGTTTTATTGCCTTCCATCTTTATTCAGAAAATTTTCGACTGGCTATATATGTAAAATTATGTAACATGCACTTTAGACACTTAGCTGGCTCTGTATCGATCTACATTAAATAATTTGTAGATAGTTGAAAATAAAGATGTTTTTGAGCGTTTTTCAGCAACCTCTAATTTATTAGAAGAGAAAAAATTTAAATAACTTACTAAAAATTTATTTTTTCTAATGAATAAAATGACTACGTAAATAATTTCTCACAGGCGCGGATTTAGAGAGGGACGGCCGGCCGCCCCCTTCGTTAAAAAACATTTGGGTGCAATGGAGAATTATGTGTATTTTTTGATGATTTCAGCCATTTTCCATCACGATTTTACTAATTTTTTCAGCGTTTCACGCCAGGTAGTTTCCATTAATGACATTTACTGACTTGGCCTTTTAAAAACTACTTCAAAAGCATTGTTTATGTACAGAACAAAGATTTTTTAGTTCTTTAAATGATTTCTCGAGTATTTTTCCAGTGCTTTGCGCCGATTATTGCACTAACTTTGAGCGTTTTTGTAAAAATTTTGGAAAATTCCTTAGTATTTCACATCACATATGATTATTTCTATCAAAAGAAGGCGAAAACTGATGTTTTATGCATAATGGATGAATTTTTCGGACAATTTCTGACACTATTAGGGGATATTTGAGGTTCCACATTCCCGCGTCAGAAAAACTCGGATCCGCCTCTGAAATCTCAACATTACAATGTATCGTTTTTCGTTCAAATTCATATTAATGTTCCATTATATAACCTGGGAAAATGTGCTTATGGAACCTGGGAAACCTGGGAAAATCAGGGGATTTTTTTCAGAAAGTTTGTATGAACCCTGTATCAGGCACGTAGCTGGCCGTCCTATTTTGGAGGGACTAAGCCCAAAAAGGCAAAAAATAGTACAAAATAACGTTTAAAAAGTCCGATTTTTCTGAATTTTTGGTGGTCCGAACCCCCCATACCCCCTAAAAATACGTGCCTGAATGCTATAGTGTATATAAATATTTATATAAAATGTTTCTCAAAATCGTGTACTTATTCTGCTGATCGTTTAATAAAAGGTTTCTGTATAAAATGAGTAAAGATTTGAAAGTTTTCTCCTATATTAAAATTTATGCTTTAAATATTTCAATACATTATTATTAGTTGAATGAAAAAAGTTTTTTAAGTGTTGTTTCTGAATAAAAAGAAATAATTTTTTTGAATTTTTTTATCGGCGTCTTTGACAGCTTCAATATTCATTCGAATGTTTCTTTCTCTTTTAGGGACGTCGGTGCTAATATTAAGGGCTACACAGGGTAAGTTTTTACTTATGTGTTTAAATTTATTTGATTACGCTTAACCATACATGCACAGTATGGGAATTCTGGGGGGGTTTAAACCTAAAGTGCCTTTTTTGGGCCCAAAAATGGCCAGTACGCGTTAAAAAACATCGTTTTTGGCGTTTCTGACGATACTCTATCTTTCTAGAGCATGAAATCATGAAAAAATTTCCGAAAAAAGTCGAATAAATTGACCAATATATCGCTTAAAACATGAATATATGGCGCGAAGCGCCGAAAATCTTGGCGATTTTGAGCAAATAGATAGCCAAAAACCCTTAAAAAACACTTTTTCTACCAATTTTCAGGTAAGTTTGGGAAACTTTTGAAAAATCTCCAATTCTGGGGGAAGAAAATTTTTTCGCGGGGGGGTGAAAAATGATTCTGCGGGGGTTGAAAACCCCCTCCAAACCCCCAAGATCATGTATGCGCTTAACAGCATTTCGCAACGCATGAATTGTCTGCTTTTTTTGCTTTTTGTTTTTGATTGTATTTTTGATTGAATAATTGTTTTTGTTGAATGATTGTTTTTTTGTTTTTTTGCTTTGAAAATTTGTTTTTGTGTAATTGTATGATTGAATAATTGTCGCAATAGTTGAAAATTTGTGAGCTTATATAATTACGATAAATTGTTTATTCAGAATAAAAATTCATCTAAATTTTGTTGCTCCAGGTATCATGATTCTTATTTAAAATCTTCACTGCGTCGATTTTTGGAGCTTCGAGATTTTTGGAGGTCTCAGCCACACATGCACATAGGGGGGTGAGGGGGGTATTACCCCCCCTGAGGGGTCAGCTAGATCGGTACTGTCCGGCGATTTTGAGCAAACAGGTCTTGTTCTGCATCATTTTTGACATCAAAATCAGTAAAAATGTCAAAATTTTTCCGGCGCTTCGCGTCAGATTAGTACTTTTAAGTACTTTTTACTCAAAAAGCGCCCAAAATTGATAAATTTTTGCATTTTTTAGTGTTAAAAGTGATATAATGCGGTCAAAATGGACTAAAATGCTTTTAAAATGTGCTATTAACACGAAAAAACGTTTTATAGGCTATTTGGACCATTTTGATAATTAAAACAGCAAAAAAATCGTGAACGTTAAATTTACTGTTTTAGATTTTTGGCATTTCACCCCCTGCCGACCCTGACCTTGTGCACCTATGGTCTCAGCTATACTTTAGTTCTGTAATCTGCGTTTTAATTCTAGGTATCGAAATGCTATAGTTTCTAACATACGTGTGACGGCTCAAAATTTTGGGAGGTGGGTCCCCGGCCATTTTCAGGGAGGGGGTGAATGACCTCAATTTTTGGCCAAAAATGGCCAAAAATCGCCAAAAAAGGAAAAAATTAAATTTTTTCAAAGAAGCGGGTATCAAAAATTTTTTGACTGGGGGGGGTTGGGCAAGACGACCAACTTCGGGTGAGGGATCTCCACCACCCCCTCTGAAATATATTGTTTCTGCTAAAGTAAAAGCGATGTAGACGAAATTATAATTTTGACGAAAGTTAAGGATTATTCGAAAAATTTGATCAGGCGACGTCATTGAATTTGCGTAGTTGGGCGGGAATTTATGTGCTTCTTATACTTCTATTTCTCTAACTTTTTTAGGCGAGGTGAATTAACGCAAGTGTCAAAATCAGACACGCACAGGATGGTAATTCTGGGGGCATGCCGAACACTTTATTCCTTTTTTACTAAGAAAACGGTGGATACGCTTTTGAAGTTTAAAAATGGCTTAAAAATAAGTTTTTCCCAAAAATAAAAGGGATTAAGAAGAAAAACTTTTTTATTTTGGGAGGTCATTCGACCTGGGTTGGGATCTCCTCATCCTCCTGATTAATTAATGCGCCTTAAACTCCGTCTTACGTACGTTCCGCAGGACTGTAATATCGGTGCCTAAGGATCTTGCTAACAGATTGCTTAGGCGATCTGGAAGTGCTGACAACATTCCGGTCATCAGCCCAAGTAAGGAAATCACATGGCGGAGTGAGTAAATAAATAAATAAATAAGTAAATAAATTAAGTAAATAAATAAATAAACAAAAACATACATAAATAAATAAAAATACTCAGTATATAAACTATGATAAAGCTTTTATTGCTAAACTTTTTTGCCGTCCTTTCATTTTGTTACTCCCCTTCAGTGTATATATAACCGATCGGCATTAGGGTGTTATAAGTTTGATTATTTAATAAAAAGTATTTTTACTATAAGCCTTCATTCGCTTGAACAGCAGGTCATTGGGGTTAAAATCATTCCTTTGACAATTTTTCATTTTTTACACCACAGAATCCTACTGAGGAAAACGACATTATTTCAGCTGCTGTACGGCGCGTTTCATTTTTGAAGTATCTAGTACCGTTTTTTCGACTTCTGAGTAATTATTCCGACTTTTCGATTTTTTGTCAATTTTTTCAATAAAAAGGCTATTAATAGAGCTAATTTTGCTAAGTGAGCAAAAGTTAAAATGAGATTCGATCGAATTTTCTGATAAATATGTACATTACATACATGTATAGGGAGATATGGGCGTTGATGTAACGGGTCAAAATTTTGGGTGGGGCTCCTCTAGCCGTTGGGGGATTAGGGGGGTAAACGAACCGTCAATTTTTAACCAAAAACGCCAAAAAACATGTAAAAATAGTCGAAAAAACGCAACTTTTTTCCGAAAATCGGAAAGGGGTCAAAAATTTTCTGACTTTGGGAGGATGGGGTGGACGTCCAATTTTTGGTGGAAATCGCACCCTAACACTACTGTTAACGTGTATGCGTATGGGGATCTCTCACATTAGCATTGGTCGCCCCCGTTTTCTCCATAGCCAGAAAAAAATTAGAAAAAAATTGTTTAAAAAAATTGCCTTCGTTTTCCACAAAGCCAAAAATTGTTTTTAAAATTTTATTTCCATGTATGGAAAAATTTGCGTTCTTTGACCTTTTTGCCAAAATCGGTGTCATTTACCCTCCCCTTTAAGAATGGCCGAGTAACCCTATCGAAAATATCAAGCCGTTACATGTATACGTAATACGTAGATATTATATAAGTACAGAGATACAGTGCTCGCCATGAAAGTTGACGCACCATCATTGTCAGTTCAATGTTAGGTGATGCGTTGCTAGCGCCGCGTTTTGTCCATTATTCTCTATCAACTTGTTTTTATATTACAGTATATTATCCTGTATCATGCCGCTAATGCGGCAACGCATTTAGCTATTAATAGCGTCAATATAAAAGAAACGCGCACGTGAATTCCGTGCGCTTCTTTTTTGACGCTATTAATAGCCAATGTGCTCCGTCCGCGTCGCCGCATTAGCGGCATGATACAAGATAATATACTGTAATAAAAATCAACAAGTTGATAGAGAATGAATGGATAAAACGCGGCGGTCGTGACGCACCATTTAACATTAATCTGTACAATGATAGTGCGTCACGTTTCATGGCAGGCAACTGTAGTAATCTTGACCGTACCTTGACATATAAAATAGGCATACCAGCTAAGCTACTGATCAATTCACTCGCTGATCAAGTATTGTAGTCATCTAATCAATTCACGAAAGATACATCAAAATTTGGGTAGTAGCCATACATGTAAGAGGGGTGGGGATCCCCACCCGAAGTCGGGCGTCTCTCACGCCCATCCCATAAAGCCAGAACATTTTGACCCCCTCCCCGATTTTTGGAAAAAATCGAATTTTTAGCCGTTTTTAGGCGTTTTTTGGACAATTTTGGCCAAAAATTGGAGGTCATTTACCCCCCTCCCTTTCTCCAAAAATGGTCGGGGACCCCTCCTGAAATTTAGTGCCATTACATGTATTGTAGTAGCGGAACTTGAATATTTATAAAAAAATTCCTTTTTATTTATACGTTTAATAAAAAATAAAGCTTAATGTCAAACATTAATTTTAGTTTTAAATCGCTGTTCTCAGAGACTGACTATGGATCTCGTTACGGTGAATGCCAAGGCGAAATCTTCAACAGCAGGCGGATATTACGGCGGCGACTTCGACGTCACGAATCCTAGTCGCAGTGTTTTCTATGCAAGCGTAAATGAAAAGTATATCCATTTCCTAATTTACTCGCATTCATAAGTCAGGGTCGCTGATATTTCTCCAGGGGTAAGGGAAGGGACCATAGACAGGCACGTATCTCTGGGGGGTCGCACCCCTCAAAATTCAGAAAAATAGGACCTTTTTAAACCTCATTATGTGCTATTTTTGACCTTTTTGGGCTTAGACCCCCCAAAATTGGACGGTCAGCTACATGCCTGGGTTTAATCGGTCTTCGGGACGTCAAAACTTGAGCTATTTTGGGCCAAAATGACCTCAAAAAGTGGCTTAAATGCTAAATGAATAGCGTTTAAACTATTTTATCGCACAGTCTCTGGTCAATTTCAAGCTTTTTCATCGAAAGTTTTAAATGTTGATCCATTTTCGGTATTCAATTTGCCTCATTTGCCCCTAAAATTTCCCATTTTTTTCATTCTGGGGGTCTAGACTAGATGTAAAATTAAACCAAAACTAAATCAGGGGTCAAAGATTGAGCTGTTTTGGGCCAAAATGACCTCAAGAACTGGTGTACATCCTAAAACAGTGTTAAAAATTCATTATTCCACAGCTTCTGGTCAATTTAAAGCTTTTTTGCTGGAAATTTTCAATTTTTATTCTTTTTTAACCTAAATGGCTCAAAAAGCAAGTTTTTTGCCTAAAAGTTGAAAAAATAAAATTTAAAATTTTGGAGGGTTGGGGGCCGATTTGAGTGGGTTATCTAACGCACCTCCTATCCCCTTTACATGTAATGCCTGTCTGCATATGCACTTCAATTCATGCATCTGCAGACGGGGAAGGGCGATTCCTACACACGAACTTGGTCGTCCCCACACATGAACGTGGGGTTTGTACCCCCAGAAGTTGAAAAACCCCCAGATTACTGTAGACCCCCAGAATTCGATTTGTAGTAAAATTTTTGGCAATTTTACCCATCCTGACCCCCCACAGTATTTTCCTGCTGCCCACGTATGATCGTCCCCCAACCCCAAAGCCAGGGAATTTTTCAACCTTCTCCAGTTTTTTGGATAAAATTTGTGTTTTGGCCAGTTTTTGGTGTTTTTTTTGACCATTTTTGGCCAAAAATTTGGATGTTTTTAACGGCCCGCCGTCTAAAAATAGCCGTAGACCGCTACCCGAAATTTCGAGTCGTTGCATGTATGGTTTGAAGAAATGAGTTGAATTGTCCTGTTGTCTAGTTACTTACATGGAGGTGAACCTTGCCTTATTGGGTCTTTCGATTTTTTGGTTGAGAATCGCGCCAACACTCCTATAAGTTATTCGAATTTCGAAATTTTAGGGAGCAAAAACTGTGTGTTTTTAGGTATTTAGATGCTTTTTTGCCGTTTTAGGCCAAAAAATGGAACGTCATTTCATTCCCTAAATTGGCCGACTGCTCGCCTCTAAAATTTTTTAGCCATTACACGTAAGACCTGCCCCGAATACAACCGGTAATGCAGGCACGTATCTTTGGGTGGAATGGGGGGTCGGACCCCCTCAAAATTCAGAAAAATCGGAAATCATATGACTTTCCAAACGTTATTTTGTGCAATTTTTGGCTTTTCTGGGCGTAGACCCCCAAAAATTGGTTTTGGTCCCCCAAAATGGGGGACGGCCAGCTACGTGCCTGGTCATGTAACAGCTCAAAGCATTTGAAAGTGATTCGGCCACTTTCAGGGGAATGAAAACTTTCCGATTCGGTGGGAGGGGTGGAGGGCAGACGCGCAAAGCGCGTGAATCCTGGGGGCGAAGAGGCGAAATCTTAAAGTGCCTTTTTGCGCCAAAAAATGACGAATAGACGCCAAAAACATAGTTTTTCGGCGTTTCTGACGATGCGCTATCTTTCTGGAGCACAAAAACATAAAAAATTTTGAAAAATGAAAAATTCGAATAAGTTGAAGAAAATGTAATAGTCAAAAAAACGAAAATTTGACATTTTTGCGCGAAAGGATAGATAAAAACGCTTGAAACAGCACCTTTTCTACTAACTTCATGGATAATCGCCGATTCAGACTGGGAGGGGTGAAAAATTTTCTGTGGGCGCTGAATTCCACCCCTTAGATTGCGTATGATGGTCGGACGACTGGCTCTGGATAGGGATCATAGGTGCTTAGCATGGCTGACATTGGGGTCAGCCGGTCTTGGGGTGTCGAAAATAGAGCTTTTTTGGGCCGTAATGACCTGGATAACTGGTATAAACGCTAGAACACAGTTTTCTGTCCAATTTAAAGTACTTATGTAGAAAATTTTCAATTTTCATCTGTTTTTGGCCATCGTTTTGCCTCATGTTCCCCACAAAATAATTTTCCAGCTTTATTCTGGGGTTTAGATAGAGCTGTGCCGGGGCCAGGCCCCGTGCGCCTAGGCCCCGGCGGCCGGGGCCAATTTTAGAGTTGATTATAATGTAGAAAATTGATAATGTTTTGGGCAGATTCACCTTCAAACCCAATTTCAAGCAAACCACAGATCTTGCTAATTCAAATCTTTATTTCACAATGTCAGATTGGTGCAAATTTCTAGTTAATAATCAAAATTGACATATTTTGAATTGCAATCCATATAGACGATGCATTTCCAGCCTGCTTGGTAGCAGACACTTACGTCTATCAGAACAAATAGAATAATAAGCCTAAAAAAAGTGCAAAGTAAAGCACATTGAAAAACGCATCCAAGTCTGAGGAGTTAAATCCATACATGGGCAGCTCAAAAATTCTAGTGGGTCAAAAATTTTTCAAAGTCAAAAAGTGCTCTGATAATATATGGTAGAGCGAAAAATCACCGTTTTCTCGTGTTTCTCAATGAGAGCTATTCACTAGCATCAAAAAACCGCAGAAAAAACAGAAAAAATTCTGAAAATCAATTTCAGGGGGTCTAGCGGATTTTTTCTGGGGAGGGGTCTAGATCATATAAGGGGAAGGGCAGGGTCGTACTATGAGCATGGTAAAGCACGCTATTGGCCCCGGCCAGGCCCGGCCCCGGCAAAAAAGGCGGCCCCGGCACAGCTCTAGGTTTAGACACCCCGACTCCACTCGTTTTGCCTCATTTTTCTCACATAAAAATTTTCTAGTTATATTCAGGGGGTTAGACACCCCCGACTCCCTCGTTTTGCCTCATTTAATTCCCACAAAATAATTTTTCTGGTTTTATTCTGGGGGTAGACACCCCAATCCCTTCGTTTTGCCTCAATTTTCCCACAAAATAATTCGCCAGCTTTATTCTGGGGTTAGATACACCCAGCCCCCGACGCGCATGTCTGGCGTACGTCCTATTACCCGCTATACATTAATAGGAATAAACTGTTAAATTTTTTGAATTGCCAAATTTTAGACCTCGATCGACCTCCGGTCTCTTCTATTTGCCAAAAACGGTGCCCGATCGCTTGTCCCGTTTGGGCGACGCGACGGCGCGAACGTCGACGTCGCCGGGCGTCGGCGGCGGCGTCGCGGCCGCTAACGGCGAAGCGTCGAGCCGCGCGTTCGGCCAACCGCCCATACAAATGCAGCGCCTTTCGGTCGTTTCCGCGGCCGGGTTGCCCGATCACCACGAATCGATGTTGGCGTTGGGGGGTCAGATGAAGAAATTACACGCCGAAGTGGAAAAGTGCCGCGACCAAGTGGCCGAATTGCGAGTGTCGGTCGAAGAGATGCGGGTGAATGATTAGGTTTAAATTAAATTAAGAAGTTTAAATCGAATTTTGATTTTAAAAAAATTTTAAATTTTTTTATAAATTTAAAAATTTTAATTAAAAAATGAACTTTTTCGCAAGAATATTTTTGTACCGGGCCCGTACGCGCGATATTAACGTTCGTGACGTAACGACTCGGGATTTCGGCCGGGGGGCGTAGTCCCCTGATCGTTTTTAGGGTTTGGGGTTAATGAACTGCTATTTATTTCTTGCCAAATGACAGTCAAAAAAGGCAATTTTTCTTTAAAAATCAGGGATACCAAATTATTTATGGTTTTTATTATTTTTTATTATTTTTTTTCTTTTTATTTTTCATTTATTTTTTTAATTTTTTTCTTTTTGATTTCTTTTTAATTTTTGTTTTTCAAGTTTTAGTTTTTTTCATTATTTATGGCTTTTTTATCCGCCTGTCACCTCAACACACGTGCGGGGTAGCCGACATTGTAGTCAAAAGTTCGTCGACTCTCTAGCTCGTGAGAAGTTTATTTATTATCCACCGTACAATTTGAATTAAAATTCATAGAAAAGGTGCTGTTTTAAGCGTTTTAACGATTAACTGGCCCAAAAAGTGTCAAATTTGCGGCTCCTCGCGACATCCACTCATTTCTGACTATATTTTGTTAAATTTTCTCGAATTTTTTCGACGTTTTTACGTTTACGTTCTAGAAAGATAGAACATCGTCAGAAACCCGAACGGTGATGTTTTTGCATATATTTACTGTTCGAAGCCCAGAAAAATTGTTCGCCCCCCTGCCCGGGTGCCGAGAAATTAACGATAGGGGCAAAAAACATCATTTTCTTTATTGGAATAAAAATCGCGAACTTGGCCTTTATTGGGTGATCATCACACCTGGGCATGGCGGGTCTGGGTGGGCTATGCACGCCCCCCGGGAAGCCAAAATACCCCCAGAAACCGAAAAATCCCCCAATTCAATTTTTGAAAGTTTTTTATTTTTTCGCATTGTTTTGATGTTAATGGATAGTGGTCGATGAGAAACGTTGAAAAATGGTGTTTTTTCGCCATACCACCATTTTTAAGGCCATTTTTTAACCTTTGAAAAATCTTGCACCCCCCAGAATTTTAGTGCCGCCCTCCTGTGGTGATCGTGCAGGAAATTTTTCTACCCGTCTGGTACTTTCTGTAGGAATGATATAATTTCCGCTCTTCTTTTGTACCTAATTCCTTTTTCATTCCGTCTGATTAAAAACTGACATGACTGTAAAAAAACTTCGTCACATTCGCGCCTTTAAAACATTTTTTTGTACGAAAAATCAGGACCACTCGTTTTTTTCAGACGCAATTCCAACAGGAATACACCTACCTGCACAATATGCTACACGAAGAGAAGTACAAGTCTCAGGTATGATAATAATGATAATTAATAATATTTATTAGCCAATTACTACCCTAGATAATGCAATAAATAAAAAATAAACAAATAAAAATAAATAAAAAATACAATAAAAAATTGCAATAAAAATTACAAACTAATAGCCCAAAATCTTTGGGGATGGATTGTACATATGGATAGACCAACCATTTTTTAAGCAGGTGATCGGGGAGTTTCTAACTTTTGCTAATATACCAAAATTAGATTTGGAAAGCATTATGTAGTAAGGATAATTTAATTGGATTAATTAATTAATTTAATGCTTATTAGCTCAAAATTTTCAGGGATGTATACGGTATGCGTAGCCTGCCATTTTCAGAGCAGGCCGCTAATGGAACTTTTAATTATTTGCCTGTGTGTCCGGGACATTCGCATTTTATATTTGCTATGTATTTTATTTTCCTTGCGACTTTTTATCCTTGCATTTATTCCGAGTAAAATATTAGTATTAAGTATTAATTTTTATTGTAAAGCATTAAAAAGCTGAATAAAAATAATTTAAAAATAATAAATAAAATAAATAAATTAATAGAAATGAACATTTATAAATAAATGAATTTAAAAATCAATGAAAAATAGATATACAAATTTGAAAAGTTTTTGAAAAATAAAAAATAACAGAAACATAAAAACATTGGCCTGCGGGGCATATGTTCACATGGTTAGGGTCGGCGGGTGGGGGGTAAAATCTCAGAAATCCAAAACACTTAATTTATGAATTTTTTGTTGTGTAAATGACTAAAATGGTCAAAATAGCCTATAAAATGTCTTTTTGTTGTAATTTCGCATTTTAAAAGCATTTTTAGTCCATTCTGACTGCATTATATCATTTTTGACACTGAAAAATACAGAAGTTGATCAATTTTTGGCGCTTTTTTGGCATAAAAGTACGTTAAAAGTACTCTGGAGAAAATTTTGACATTTTTACTGCTTTTGACCTCAAAAATGATGCAAAAAACGTTATATCAGCTAAAAATCGCCGGACAGTACCTGCCTAGCGGACCCTTCAGGGGGGGTAGTACCCCCTCACTCCCTATGTGCATGTATGCTGTAGGGTGTATGCCATTCACAAGCCCTGCTAGGTGATACCCCCATACCCTCTAGTAAGCATCTGGGCCGAACACAAGAGTTGGAGGTGTATTTCTCGAACGAAATCTGTCGTCCTGTGCGCTGGACATGCGCGTGGAGGGGTTTGGAAGATTCTAAACCCCCCAGAATGGAAATATGGCAAATTTAATGGGGAAAATGAGGCAAAATGAAGGCCTGAAACGAGTGAAAATTAAAATTTTTTCGAAAGTGCTTTAAATTGACCAGAAACTGTGTAAACGTTATTTTTGCGTTTATGCCAGGTTTTGAGGTCATGTTTGTCCAAAAATGTTAAAATTTTGACATCCCTTCAAACCGGCTGCCCCCCCCCTCCACTGCAGATCGACCATGCTGCGCATCTACGCTGTGCGCCCCCAAAAGTCGCGACGCGATTTCTTTAAACCGCTAAAAATTATCGGAAAAAGAATTTAATTTTGTAGAAGACAACTTTATCTGCCTTTTTAAAGTCAAAATCACCGCTAAGCTTTTCTGACCCCAGAAACTGGGCCGCTTTTAAGCTGTAATATATGTTTTCAGTGTTGACAAATCTGTAAAAAATCTCCATAAATGTTACAT
This sequence comes from Mermis nigrescens, assembly GCA_036768485.1. Taxonomy (NCBI): domain Eukaryota; kingdom Metazoa; phylum Nematoda; class Enoplea; order Mermithida; family Mermithidae; genus Mermis; species Mermis nigrescens. The sequence continues at coordinate 443,881 of JAVLUZ010000249.1, read as the reverse complement.
TTTTGATTTTTCTTACATCTTTACTTTCTTATTGCAATATTTAATTTTTTTACTTTTTCCATCTTTAAAGCTCAGTATAAATTTTCGGGGTAATGCAGCCTCTGTATCATACATGCACAGGATGGGAATTCTGCGGGGGAGGGGTTAGGCCCGAATACTTTTTAAAAGTGCCTTTTTGGGCTAAAAACGATGAGTACACGTCAAAAACGCGGTTTTTTGACGTTTTCGACAATGCTCACTCTTTCTATAACATAAAAACGTATAAGAAATTTGAAAAAATTGAAAAATTGAGTAAATTGAACAAAATTTAGTCAAAAAATGTGCATATGGCGCGAAGCGCTTTATTTTTGAAGCGAAAAATGAGCTAAAAACGCCTAGAAAAAGGTACAACTTTTTCCAACTTTTACAAAAAATTGACAATTGTGGGGATTCGCAGCATAAGTGGGCGGCACCAAAGTTCTAGGGAAGCAAGATTTTTCCAAAGGTCAAAAATAGTCTTAAAAATTGTGGTATGGCGAAAAAAACGCTATTTTTCAACGTTTCTCATCGAGCACTAAAAATTGGCATCAAAAAATTCCGAAAAAAAAAATTTCAAAAATTGAATTCTGGGGAGGTATTTTGGTTTCTGGGGTAGCTTTGTTTCTCAAGGGGTGCATACCCCCAAACCCTCAAGCCACGCTCAGGTATGGTCGCAGACATTTTGCGGGGGTCAGTTGCCACTCTGAAGGGGGTGAAACCCCCTCAAGAAACTACGTCTGCTTAGCATTCCCAAGGTTGACGCGCAGAATGACTTCTTACAAATTTTATTCGCGCGTTTTATTATGCTCCAGCGACTTGAAGACCAAATTAACGATCAAAACGATTTGCATCAAGCCGAGACTACGAATCTACGACTCGAAGTCCAAAATCTAGAAGGCCGATTGTCTTATCAAGTTAATAGCCGAATCGAAGATATACAAGACGAATATGGGAAATTAACCAGCGAGGTATGTAATGCGCATATATAAATCTGCTTATACAGGGTGGCCCATAAAAAAGGCTACATTCGATCTGACAGGTCATAACTTCGGCTCATGTAAACTCCAAAGTTTCAAACTATCCGATAGATAAAAGTCTCTTATTTCCTAATGTGTAAACAATTTTGGCCAAGTCCTAGTGCCTCTGGCGCTAAGGCAATTTGTTTACACCTACTTTAATATCGTTTGAACGTCTAAATCGTCATTGGTTCTGCCATCAATTTACACCCTCTCTTAACATTATCCTGAATTTTTTGCACTCGGTAGGACGCGTATATATTCTGGAGATTTAAAAATGTTCTAATTAATTTTTGTGACTGGATATATTGTCAAAAAATGATACCAACATACACAGTAATGTAATACAATGCAGAAGCTCTGGGGTTTGAACAGTGAGGTGTAAACAAATCGTCATAGTGCTGGAACCGCTAAGAGCTGGCCAAATTTTTAACGCGGATCAAATTAGATGTGTTTACCTATCTAAAGCAGTTGGTCTCAAAATTTTATTTTCACATCAATCGATCGTTATGACGTATTAGTAAATGTAGCCTTTTTTATGGGCCACCTGTATTTTATTATTTATGTATTATATTTAATAATTTTTATTTCATAAAATACTTTAGATTCTAATATTTATCATATATAATTCGCTATTGGGTACTCATTATATTTAATATATTTTATTATTTACTATTTATTATTGATAGAGTCGATTGATTTTCATTGCTTTGCTCGAGATTAATTTATGCGAATTTGATTAAAATTTAAAAAAATTTCACTCGATTCGAGGGAATTTTTGTAAAAAATTTTCAAATTTTAAAAATAAATGTTAAAACATTTGTATAGTTAGCCATAGAGCGTGGTTGTTTGGCTTGTCGTGAAAAATCTGACTATTTGGTAGGTAGTTCTATTACAGAATGCTATTTTTTACACTTATGATTACCCATATTCAGGGGTGTAACCAGGATTTTACTTCGGGAGGTTGGGCCAAAATTTCGAAGCCCTATATCTCGAGAACCATAAGGAGATGCGCGGAAATAATGGCATTTTTGAGCGTTTCGCGATGAGGTTTCTATCATAGTGAAGAGAAAAATGTAAAAATTGAAAAATTTTTTTGCACGACTTCAAGCTTGAATATAAAAATTCTATCGTTTAACCTATGTATCTGTTTGACTAATTTCTCATTGTCATTTTCGAGCTTGACTCCCAAAGCATTTCGAGATTATTAACTTTGCATTTAATTTAGCTCTTTTCCAAAGAAAAATAATTCAGGAAATAAATAATCGGCTCGACTATTTTTAAGTGAAATCTGGGCTTTTTTAAGATAAGAAATATACTTAAAAATAAGAAATCCGGTGAGAAGCGTCAAAAAATATGAGTTTAATAGCCGGAAGGTGTATTAAAAACCAGGCATGTATCTCTGGGGGAATGAGGGGGGTGGGGGTTCCGACCCCCCTGAAATTCAGAAAAATCGGAAAAATAGAACTTTGTAAGCGTTATTTTGTGCTATTTTCGGTTTTTTTGGGCTTAGTCCCCCCAAAAATTGGTGTTGGTCCCCCAAAATAGGACGGCCAGCTACTTGCCTGCTAAAAACGTAGTTTGGCTGTCCATTTAGTGGACTTGGAGAATTTTTTACTTTTTTTACTCTGCGGGGCCTTTGGGAAGAATAAAATATTTTTCATGCTTGCCCCCGGCTGGTTACGTTGCTGCTCATATTATCATTCATTACTATTTGTTATTATTCATATTTAATTTTGCCGTTCTAATCGGGAAAGTGAATTGAGGTAGTCTGTAAGTTTAAAGTAAATCGTACATAATTCTATTTTTCATAATTTTTCAGTAAATTAATGCACAATTGATCGGAGGGGTTATTTTATTTTTTAATTCTATTATTCGTTAAGTGTTAATTATTCTAGTACTTTTATTAATGTTAATAATTTTCCGCTCTATCACTTGATATTATTTTATTGCTTTGCAAGATAACATGTAATATTATATTTTTAATTTTAATTCAATTATCCTACAGTATATACTCGTACAACCAAGCCAGCCAATTTGAGCAAAAATTTTTCTAAATTTTAAATTAAATGGCCTTTAAAATGTCTTTTCGTGGCAATTTCGCACTTGTAAAGCATTTTAGTTCATTTTTACTGCATTATATCACTCTGAACACTAAAAAATACATAAATTGGTCAATTTTTGGTGCTTTTCGCGCAAAAAAGTACATAAAAATATTATTTTTACTGCTTTTGACCTCAATAATGATGCAAAAAACGTTCCGTCAGCTTAAAATCGCTGGACAGTACCTGTTTGGCTGACCCTTAAGCGGGGTCTTATACCCCGCTCACCCCTATGCGCATGTATATTGTATGCTTTAATATTTCATGATTAAAATTTAGTTCAAGATGTGCATGTTAAATTATTTAGGTATTATTATCCAATTATTTATTATTTAATTATGCTGCTTAGAACTTTAATTTTTATGCGTTATGTATGATTGCACAATTCATTTTATTTTTAAAAATTAATTATTTTGTATAAATTTCGATTCAGGTATCTTTATCTAATTATTTATTATTTAATTGTGCTGCTTAGAACTTTAAATTTTATGCATTATGTATGATTGCATAATTCATTTTATTTTTAAAAATTAATTATCTTGTATAAATTTCGATTCAGGTATCTTCCTTAAAAGGCCACATCAAAGAAGTGCAGCAATTCATTGGAATGGAAGGCCTGGAGGGATTGTCAATAAATGCGAAATGTACGCGCGGCTTGATGCTTTTGGTGCAATTTCTAGCCGACTTCCTATTAGTCATTGTGTCGCTCCTTAATAGGCAAGATTTTAACTCTGTATATACTTCGTTTCGTATTCGCTTAAACTTTATCCTCTTTCTCGCTTTGAATCCTGTTGTCATCAATTGTTGTAACAAATTACGGAAAATACGTGTAATTTAAGGGCTTAAATTTTTGGGAGAGCGGATGAATGCTTGTTTGGTTTTTACTTTTTAATATGTTTTATTATTTTAATATTTTAATAAAGTTTTTAATAATGTTTTTTAATATTTTAATATTTAATATTTGGCCTAAAATGGTCTCAACAAAACACGAGTTTCTGTCAAAAATGGGAGAGGGCGAAAAGCCGAGCCTGCAGGAGGGTTAGAGGATGACCGACGTTGGGTGGGGAAAACATGTAAATGTAACGGCTCGAAATTTTGGGTGGGGTCCTCGGCTTTCTAAGGGGCGTGGGGGTAAATGACCTCTAATTTTTGGCAAAAAATCGCAAAAAAAACACCTAAAAATGGCTAAAAAAACGGAAGTTTTCGCCAAAAATGGAGTGGTCAAACATTTATTAAATTTGGGAGATGATCAACTATGGGTTTGTACCACCGTTCAGAAGTTGAAACCCCCCAGATTACCGTAGACCCTCAAAATTCTATTTTTAGTAACTTTTTGGCAATTTAATCCTTCTAGACCCCCTATCTCCATAATTTTCTTGCTGCCCACGTTTGGGGGTATCCTATGATTCTTCTGATAGGTGTCTGGTGCCGTACCCCACTCGCCTTACACCTGGGTACTGGGCATCCAGAATCGAATTTTCGTTGCTATTTTAGCATTTTTGTCCCATCGAACTCCAGTGGATTTGCCTGCTCTGTTTTCCCCAATATTGGGGTCCTTCGATGCCCCTTGCGTTTGAATATTTAATGGTTTGCCGTTTTCAGGCGCCACGTCAAAGCGGCGCTGACCATTTTACTGGTCGCCTTCATAGTTTACCATGCCGGTGGATACTTAGTATGGAATTTTGTCATTTTTCTATTCAACGCGTTGTTCAATGGACGATCAACTAGTAGTAGTAGCAGTAGTAGTAGTGATAATGACGAAAATAACAGTGCTGCATTACCTCAGAGTTCAAGCTACCTTGGGCGAAAAACGGCCAGCTGATCAAATTACATGTGTCTCCGAGTTCTGTGTTTTTCGTTGGCTCATTCGAATCAATACGAAAGTGTTTTTACGAGTCTCTTCGACGTCGCGCCAGCGCCAATGATTTTCCGTACGTCGTCGTCGTCGTATTTGCTTCGCAATATGTATTGTAAAGTGTATTCGACGTGTTTAAGTGTTGTAAACCGAATATCGACTTAAGTTAGTACTTTACACAGATTCAAACTTGAGTGATTTCTCTGCAACTCCATGCTGTAGTGAGCGGACCTTCAGCGTTTCATACGACCGCGTAAAGCGTTCGCGCGTAGTTTAAACCTAATTGGTATTTTTTGTTTGTCTGTTTAAATGACTGAAGAATTTCATAAATTTTTTCTATCAACAATAATATGAACACTGATGAAGGAAGTTTCATAGAAACTCTTTACAGCAGTCCAGTCTTGATGGAATAGACTTGTTTAAATCTACTATTTTGACCCGATTACATAAATCGAAGCATGTTTTGCTAAGTCTTTACCGTAATGCAACAGCTGTTTATAAAATCAACAAAAAGCAAGCAAGTTCATATTTGTAGTAAACGCTAAGAAATATGCGTCGTTGTAGTTTTATGTGCATTTTCTTCATTTGTCTGGTCATCTTGTTGATGCTTCCTTGTGTATTTTAATAAACGGTTCTAATTTCTTCGTGATGATAACGTAATAAAAGGGCTTCATGGTTCTCATGGGCAGTTCGGAAACGATCGTTAGAATGCTGTGTATACAAAGTCTGTTTTGTTCTTCTTAATAGCCGCAGTTTTTGTTGATATTTAAAAAGAAAAACGTTCATTTTTATTTTTAATGACCAAATTTTTCATAGTAAACAAACCTCTTGCTCAGACTCTTAGGTCCTTTAAACGTACATATAGACTACATAATTGATTAATCATAGCAAATGAGGTGAGGTCCAGCTTTCGATGTTAAAAACGAAACTATTATGCTACGACAAGGTCGATGAAATCCTAGTACCTATGGTTTTAAGTGTGTTTGATTAGTGTTCCATATAAAAGTGCCCTAATATTCCGACTTGCTGACTTCAAATCAAAACTTTACTGTATGTAATGCGACAGTTTTTCCAGAAAGTTGACAAAAGAAGCAGTTATATAAAACTCGACATTCTATTGTCTTAATGATTGATTACTGAGTAGTAGGCTTCAAACTCGTAGCAAGGCTACATACTCAGCAGCGTCGCTGGCCTCCTGACTTAAGAGGACACAAATTTTGAGGTTCAATTCTCAGCAACCACTAGTACATAGGCGAAAAGTATTTTTTAGCTTTTCTCAGTAAGATCTACACGTTAGCGGAGAAAACATGTTTAAAAACTCATCTTGATTCCAATTCCATTAAACTAGTGTGCTGTATTGTGGGCTTATGATTTCGAAGAGTGTAATCTATTCTAGCGGTCTTTCAGATTGGTACGCTTTACGAATTTTCAATTTTTTCCTCTGAGGACCCCTGCAAAAAGAAGTACTCTCTTAATATACTTCCAAAAAGAGTTTCCTGGGACCTAGTCCCCCATTCCTCCTTAGCTACGCCCCTGTACATAATACTTGTATTCTGAATGATAAATTTTGTTGAAAAATGAATGTCTGCAAAAGGTTTCATAAACCTTACTTCAATATTTTCAAACTGACGCTGGATATGCGTCAAAATTCACCGTTTTTCGGCCTTTATAATAATTAATCCTTTATAGGCTTAAAAAATCAGAATTATATTGCTGAACTATATGTTGGTTAAGAACTGATTTATTCTCGCGAAGCGCAGAAGCATTGATACTTTTAAGCCAAAATAGTATAAAATACTCATCGTACTTTTACCTTTGAAAAATATGAATATAACCCCTGAATTATCTTATATTGCATCCTTGAGAAATGTACCATGTATTAAAACTATATCAGTCACGAATCGGTTCATCTAAACTTTTTTGTTGCACATCATTGAATGCTGTCGTTGCATAAGCCTCTGCGCCAGATGTTAAAAAATGAATGCTGCGTAGGATTGGGTAAATCGTATGCAAGCTTGTCGAAAATTCTAGTGACTCCGTGACACATGTCGGATAGCAATGAATCGACTCTACACGAGGCACCGAGTGCCGAAGAATGTAACAAACTTACAGAAGAATTTGCCCAAATCACCGAAACCGATACGGCTTGCGGCCACTTTTACCTGCAAGACTGTGACTGGAATCTAAACGTAAATTATTGCCAAATTTGATTTTGTCTTTTCTGAATATCCCACTTTGCATGCAAAGTGTACATACACGAGGATTCGCAATATCAGATCTGTAACACAGATACATAGACGAGATTCATATGCATACATTTAACGGCTCGAAATTTTGAGTGGGGGTTCCCGGCCACTATTAGGAGGGGAGGGGTGAATGACCTCTAATTTTTCGCTAAAATTGGTCGACAAACACCAAAACGGCCAAAAAATTCAAATTTTTCCTCAAATCGAGGGGGTCAAAAATTTTCTGGCTTGAGGGAGGATGTCGGACGACCAACTTTGGGTGGGGGATCCCCCACCCCATCCCCTGTTACAGGTATGGTATGTTCATATGATTGGTATGTAGATCCTAGGGATCGTCTCCTTTCATGGTATCGTCACAGAAGCCTTCTCCAGAAGAAGTAAGCGTTATTATTTTGTTTGAGAATTACGATAAAAAATGTAAATATCAATGTTTTGGAGAGGATTGCTAAGAATAGCATACTAATCGAGAACTATTAGACGATTTTGTGCGTTTGACACGTCTGGAGTGTATTCAAGACCATTATAGATTGGTTATTTTTGAACAGGTGTATCTTACCTCGAACCCGCCCAATGCTGATCCGTACTTTGAGGCCAATAAGTCATAACTATGATTGGACGAAAATACGTATTCCATAAAAATAAACTGAATGCGCTCTTATAATTTTCTGTACATGTTTATCATAAAAGACTGCGTTAGCGAAAATTTCGGGTAGATGTGGCGTGTGTAATGTAAACGCTAGGAAGTTCGTGGTGGAATGGGTACCTAATAAGCTATATAAAATTGCATGCCCGGATAAATTACGTCTGTCTAAGCAGAAGGTACTTTTTTGCAAGCTTTTTATGATTGTCTACCCACGTTATGAAATTAATACCATTGGTTAGAAAACGTATGTGTGGACTACTTGATTTTAATTCGCACTGTGCGCTGAAAGTTTTTATCCAACACACATTTGGCATGTCCTTAAAAGGGGTTGGTCGTCGTCCACCCCTACCCCTTCCCCGATTTTTAGAGAAAAAAAATTAAATTTTTGGCCTTTTTTAGTGTTTCTTGGCCGTTTTCGCCATAAATTGGAGGTCATAACCCACTCCCCAAAAAATGGCTGGGGACCCTCCTTCCAAAATTTCGAGCCGTAACATGTATGACAGTGTTCAATGTTTAGGTTGCAATAGAACGCTTTTTCTCGGCCATTTGCGCCGAGCCGGTTCTACATGGCGGAAGTGGATCCGCAAATTCCGAAGATGAATGTTGCACAAAAAAGTTCAAACTAATTTCGTGGAATATCGATGGACTGGATAATAAGAATCTCGCTTCACGAACTGCTGCAGCTTGCAATGCAATAAAAATGTAATCTACTACCTAAATTACTTTCTTTCTGTGGCCATTTTTATTGAATTGCATTGAAAATTTGTTTTTCGCCTTTTGGTCTTGTGGGCTCGTGTTAGTGCGAACTAAAGCTTGCTTAAACGCTTCCTAATAAGTTATTAGAGTGGTCTATAAAATTGCTCAGTTATACCTCGCACACCTTTTTATTTCTTTTGTATATCGTGTAGTGGCGATCAAACGGATCCTCAATTTTAATTTATCTGGATTCCGGAACCGGATCCTGATTTTTGCAATTTCCGGATCCGGATCCTGGTTTTTACGACTTCCCGGATCCGGATCCGAGTAAAATTAAACTTCCGGATACGGATCCAATATACATAATTATTCCTTTGCTGTTTTAATCTACTAATCTATTGCTGGATTGATGTTATGGGCTATCGCAATTAGCATGCTTGTTTATTGGTGCCTCAGAGGCAAGTGTTTTTGAACAAGGTCCCTTACATGTGCCAAGACGGTGCCCGAGTATTAGTATTCTGTACATGTAAATTTTGAGGTAGGTAGTGTGAGGCTTTTTGTATGGTAAGACAGGGTTTTCCGGTTTTTGGTCAGTGTAATTTAGCGGCCCATTTATGGTTTTCTGGCGACGAAAAATGATAAAATTTATCGATAGAAAAATTTCAGTATCTTCACTATTCACGGGGAGAATTTTGTGGCCTTTTCATTGATAAGAAGCTTAGAAAACTTAAATAACGAAAGCTAAAAGATT
>JAVLUZ010000249.1:392090-434454 GCA_036768485.1 Mermis nigrescens | reverse complement strand
ATCCCCAGTGGATATAGCAAACAGTGATACAGAAGATGACAAAACCATTACTTCAGAGGAAGAAAGTGAGGAAGGAGGCAAACTGGAAAAACGAGAAGCAGAGGAGATAGAGGAAGACCAAGAGGGTTCTGAGGACGTAAGAAACATCGGACAATATCTCGGATAGTGATGATGATCCTGATAGCAAAAGGCTGGCTGGAAGAACGAATTCTGGCGTGCAATGATGGAAAATGCTGTACGAGATATGGCAGTTATTCCAGATGCTGCTGAAGAACTGGAGCAGCTCATCTCTTCTTCAATGCTTTTTATCAAAGCTTCACGAAAATTATGACTAAACATGTTTTCCCTGCAAAAAGCATTGGAAGAAAGTGATCTAGATACAAAACTGTCTGTAACAGCAGACTTTTTAAATCAAAGCTGAACTTTGGGGGTACTGAAGCAACAAAGATGGCATGGAATTCTCGAAAGCATCTATTCAAGAAACTAATTAGTAAAAATGCTGATATCCTGTCTGATGAATCACAAGAAAGGCAAGAAGATAATGAAGATATGAGTGAAATCCACAGTCGAGAAACAATGTCAGTCCAAGACTACAATGATATGCTAAAAAGATATTGATAGCTATAGATTTTCGACTAAAAGGATAAATTATTAAAAGTTGTTATACCTGTGTCTATGAAATGTATGGCTGATTGCACAATCGTATGTACCATTCACTTTACTGTGTAACGTTGCATTACTTAGCGAAAAGTAAAAAATAAACTAGGTAGAGAAAGTGACGATGTCATGATAATGAACTTAAGATTATTCACACACGAAAAAGATAACATTCAAAGTTATAATCGTTTTTTGGGCCCTGGTACAGCTCCAGAGAATACATCTTCTTTGCATCCACTTTGTGCACTAATATGCCACAATGTGCGATATTAAAGCGCACTGTGTTGCACAGTGCACTACACTTACGCACACTTGGTAGTTGGGCAGTGTGCTGTGCGGTATGTTATTTTTTGTATTTTCTTATGACTTAAGCAGAACCCCCCAGGAATTTGATCGCAGTCTCTTGTATGCTTACACAATATTAGTATTGTAATGATGGGCAATAAAACGCTCTAATCTAGGCCTCTTTGATGACTTAGTGAACATGCATTGTTTTGAATAAAAATTATGCCCTATTTACTACTTTTCCCAGCATAACATTAACAATTTCTTTTAATTGAATACTATAATTTGTATTTTGTTTATTTTTGATATATGTTGACGCCCCCCCTGCTGAAGAAGAAGCATACTATATCTTCCTAATGTACAAAGTTATTAGTAAAAATTCGTCCCCCTCAAATTTTGTTGTTTAAATGCTTAGCTTAAGGTAACCGAAGAATATGCTGTTTTCTTAAAAGGCCATGTTGATAATCCTTTAAGAAACAAATGCAAAAAAACTTGTTATGATTTTATTCTCACACACAGCATTTGCTATGATTCCAATTTCAGCGGTCTGGAATTCGATTTCTAACACGCGATTTCCTCAAAACCAGTTTCTTGTTATTAGATATAGCTATTCCTTGCTATTTAATGTCAAAATATGCACGAAGCTTTTGTATGCTGCTAATGTAAGTAAGTAATGTTTGCTTATAATCCAGTTCTTCAAGTGCCTGCATTTTGCATTGCGTTTTACTTTTAGCTGCGTAACTTCGGATATACATTATTAACTTTGCATATATAAATTCCTCCATATGCTCAATTACAGTAAATGAATCGATCAAAAAGTTCGAAACCTGTATCTTTATTCTGTTACATCCAGCTATCATGCGCGCTCATTCATTGCTCACATTTTATTTACTTCTTGTGTTTAATCATCAAATTAGCTCATTTTTTAGCCGCTAACTCTCCGTTTTTTTATATAGCTAGTTTTCACCTATGATTAAGAATTCTCATTGGGATTTCTAACTCCGTATAAAAATGGGTAAACTTCGACTGGCTTTATTCAAAAGTGCTATCATTCATATTATCATTATAACCTATAATGATTACCATGCAGAGTCCCTGCTTACTAAACTTGACAAATACCTCAAAATTCGCATATTTATTCCTTAAATGTAATGCTAAATCGTTCCAGAGTCATATCATGACGAGGAACAAGCCCAGTGTACACATCGATTTATACAGAAATATTGATTCAATTTGCTGAATGTATACCTACTTATTTGGATTCTTACGACGATACTTGTTGAATATTTTATAAATATTCGTCTGAAGATGACGAGTTTATTCAGAATATAATGGATTCACGTGCAAAAAATTGTTACGACAATTTAAATTATTTTTATTTAAGATATATAAGTATTTAATTAAGATCCTACTTTGACTTTTATGTTAGAAATTCTAAGCGCAAAATAAAAATTCGTTTATTTAGTAACAAGCTGATATTTGCAATGGCAAGTTGATGAGGTACATAAGTTTATTTTAAAGTACATGTAAATTCACTTAGAGATATAAGCAAGAGTAGACCGGTGGGATGGCCGCACCCCCTTAGGTATTTAGGTAATTCTAGGTCCTCCACTCTAAACTCTTAGGTAGCTCGCTCCCATGAAAATCGATTAAAAATTGCATTTCCTCTGTTTTTCTGACCATTAAATGACCAGTTAGATGACCACTAGGTGACCGGTGGGATGGCCTTACATTGTTTACACTACCAGCAATCATATGCCAGTAGCGTATGTAGCGTTCAGGGGTGCCGTCCAAGCAATTTGGCACTTAAGTGCAACATGTGGGTGCGCGTGGCGACTCCAGAGTGCCAGTGTGTACCATTCCTGATATAACCCAAATGTGTAGTGCAAAAACAGTGCATTGCATAAGCACAGCCTTTTCTCAACGAACACCATCCGTTAAAACAGCTATCAATTGTTAGAGAAAAAATTTTCTATCAGCTGAATGCAAAACGTTGTTATACACTTCACTTTACACCTTACACTGCAGTTTAAACTTAATACATATTCCTTAAAAATAACAAAAATTTTAAGATATGTGCGGTTTCTGCGGATCCAGGTTACATGAAAAGCTGATTAAGTATGCTCTTTTTGAACAGCTTATCCCTTAGTCTAAACATTAAAATTACTAAACCAACTACCAAAACAAGCGTCCATTGACTATTATACCCAATTTGCACATAAAAACAGTGCATTGAACGAGCTAATAGATTTCCCTCAACGAATAATCAATATGATTCGTAAAATAGCTACCAATCGATAGAAACAAAATTTCTATTAGTTGATGCAAAAAATTGTTATACACTTTACTTTACACTATACACTGAGATTCAAACTTAATAAGTAAATGCTACAAAAAATACAAAAAATCTTAACTTATTTTTGGATCCTGTAGGTCCCATATAGAGCAAAACTTTTGCTCTTTTTACGCTTTTCGTAGTCTTTGGACTAAATACAAAAACATTTCATGAAAAAAAGATTTGACACAACAAGCGTCCGATTGACCCAAGATACTGTCAAAATTCTGCATATAAAAACAGTGCATTGTATAAGCACATGCCTTTTCCCAACGAATACTTAATATTACGTTGAAACCTCAGTGTAAAGTTTAAAGTGAACTGCATAAAAATTTTTTGCATTCAGCTGATTGGAAATTTTTTCTCTACTAATTGGTAGCTGTTTTAACGAATGATTTTAAGTATTCGTTGAGAAAAGGCTGTGCTTATGTGCTATGCACTGTTTTTATATGCAAATTTGGGTAAGTTGGGTCAATCAGACGCTTGTTTTGGTAGTCCAGGGTACTTTTTTTTTGATAAAATTTTTCTTTGCATTTAGTCCAAGGCACAATCTGTGTAAAAAGGGCAAAAGTTTTTGCTGTATATGTAAGAGACCCACAGGAACCTAACATAAGTTAAAATTTTTTGTTCTTTTTAAGTAATACTTATTAAGTTTAAACCACAGTGTAAAGTGTGAAGTATAGTGTATAAATAACTTTTTTGCATTCAGCTAATAGAAAATTTCTATTCTATCGTTTGGTAGCTGTTTCAATGAATGATATTGACTATTCGTTGAGAAAAGTCTGTGCTCATGCAATGCACTGTTTTTATTTGCAAATTTGGGTATAATGGGTTATTCGGACGCTTGTCTGGTAGTTCAGGGTACTTTTATTTTGCTAGAATTCTTTTTATGTTTGGATTAAGTGGATAACCTGTGTAAAAAGGGCATGCTATTTTGTTTTCATGTAACGGACCCGCTGGAACCGTAAATATGTAAAAATTTTTGTAATTTTCAAGGAATATGTATTAACCGACTGATCATGAAGGAATAGTTTTGAAAAATGAGCTTGCTAAGCGAGAGTTGTAAACTAAGAGGAACTTAAAGTTTAAACCTACCATTAAATTATAAAGATAATAATAAAAGATTTAAAGCTTTAAGAAAAAGAAAATGTGGTAAATTAAAACAAATTTAAAGGATATGATGAAACATTATTGTTGAGAATAGGACGATCACGTGCTGTGTATAATGACTCCTTGTATTAAAAGATCAAAAGAGTTGGATGCTCTGACTGATAACCTTGAAGCAATCTGATGTAATTGGATGATTGCTATTTGAGATATGTTTGTGAATAGCAGATAAACTATCACCCTGAATTGGCTTTCCTGTAGCAAATGAGATGCCAGTATGCTCTGCCATTCTACTCCCAAAATGTCGGCGAGTTTCACCGATGTAACTAGCCATACAGCTAGAACACGTATACTTATATACTAAAAGCAAAGAAAAATGCTCCGATGGAACAAAAGATGAATATACTTGGAATTGTGGATTATTATGGATGTAAAAGGAGGGGACTAGGAAAAATCTACCTAAAGTCGGAAAATCTGCTAAAAATCACACTTTCTCTAAGCAACGCAAAAAATCGATGTATATTCTGCGGCCAACAGATTAAAATAAATATTCAACCATAACAATGATTGAAACAGCAGCACGTTAGCTATGCAGTAGCTATGGGAAATGATATTAAGTAAACTAACAGTCTTCCAAGCCAATTGAATGAAATAGCAAACATCGAAGACAATTGAAGACATGGTTGGTTTAAAACAGTAGGAAACGCGTAAGTTGACTTGAAACAGACTAAATGTAGATACACTAGCATGCCCGAAACGATTGTATGCACTAATCAATCGGCTCCTGCTTTGCTTGCTATAATGCTCATAACAAAATAAAAGAACTTTAAATACAATACCTCTTAGTTTTCTATCAATCAGGTGCCAGCAATTTAAAAAAGTAACCTTGATAGATTACGTTTATACACTCTTATCTGAAACTTCGAACATTATTTAAAAAAGACACTTTTTTAGAGGCCGCAGAATATACATCGATTTTTTGCGTTGCTTAGAGAAAGTGTGATTTTTAGCAGATTTTCCGACTTTAGGTAGATTTTTCCTAGTCCCCTCCTTTTACATCCATAATAATCCACAATTCCAAGTATATTCATCTTTTTTGTTCCATCGGAGCATTTTTCTTTGCTAGTACACTACTTTTAATTAGCGTGATTTCAGTACATCAGTCAGTAAACACAATCAGTAATATGCCACAATAATGACAACAGTCCAGGAACGCGGAAAACAATATTGTTCTTAACATCAGCATTATCCTTTTTAAACAAGACAACCTTATTGACACCATCCATTTTCAAATTAAAACTCCATTAAGTTATTTCTTCTTAATGTGCAGTTCACTTATAATCAAGCACAAATATTTAACCAACGAATTCACATTGCAAATCCTCACTCAATCAATACACAAGCACAATGTGTTGTGACTTTTGAAATTGAAAACACTCCAATTTTCAATTTTCAAATTGAAAATTGGATCAATTTTCAAATTGAAAATTGGGTCAATTTTCAAATTGAAAATAGGGTGTTTGAATTTGCGATAAAGAAAATAATCAAAAGATAGTCACTTGGTTTATTTAAGCCGAGTAATAAAATAACGACCGTCCACCAATTCCAAACTAAACGCGACTAATCTGATCACTATGAAAAAGTTTTGAAAAATGAGCTTGCTAAGCGAGAGTTGTAAACCAAGAGAAACTTAAAGTTAAAACCTACTATTAAATTATTAAGAGACTTATAAAAGATTTTAAACTTTAAGAAAATGGAAAAGGCGGAATGTTGGTAAATTAGAAGGCAAAGTTTTTCGGCAAAAATTCAAAAACTTCACGCAAATATCAAATGTAAGGAACACTAACGCTTCGATTTGGTAGTAAAATAAATTTGTAGTATAGACTACATATTAACAACAAATGAATAGTGCAAACTTTACACAACTACTAGGTGTAGAGAATACTAACAGTTTACGGCTTATTAATGTACATGATTACAATAAAGCTGCATATCTTTGTCGACTTCTGTGCACAGTAGTGTGATTGCTGGTTCATTTTAACCCACTTTTGCAGGCAATTTACATCAATTAAACGATAGCTCTCCATGTGCAAGATTTTGTGAAACATATTATAAACACGGCTAAGAAGGATTTAACTTTAATGCAACCCATTTAAGACAAAATTACATCTCTTCAATGATCTAAGGACACTTGAACATAATTTTTAAATCACTTTAGATTACTTTTGAGGGTAAACAAACTCACTTAATTGATGTCTCACATATGAATCCTTGAAAATTTCTTGACTTCAGTTACAAAGTCTCTGCAAGTCTATCGAATTAAGGTTAACACGTAATGTAAACTTTACACAAACACAAAGCGTAAAGAATATTTTAGTCGGATTCGTAATTTTGATATTGCTCCACATATTACTTTCAACATTTATTTAAAAATGAGTCCATAATGTTTTAAAGACAATAAACATTAGGTTTAAACCAGTGATCGGACCGAGGGTACTTTTTGGACCCTCGGCCTCGGCCGAGGCCGAGGCGCCTTAAAATCCTTGCCTCGGCCCAGGCCGAGACCGAGGCCGAGGCCGAGGGTAATGCCGAGGGTCAAGCTTATATACCTATACCTATAAATAGTGCTCTTAGAATATTTTGTATGCACAAGAGCTAGAGAATAATCGTAATATTGAACACTTTATCGAATGTCATTTTCAATAATAGTAGATTAAATGTGTGAAGGATTTATTGAATAAAGTCAGCAGAATGAAAGCATACTTAATTTAACAAGTTGCCGTTGAAGACTTCGAAAATATAATAAAAAATATGGCTGAACAAGCACTTAAAAACTTTTATTACTATACATAAATAAGAAAACAGTGTCAAAGAAATAAACGAACAAACGAAATAAGCTAAGTAAAGACAGAACTGTAGCCATTGTTGTGCTCGCTTTTGCAGTAATGCATGTTTAAACACGCTTTTTCAGTCATCCAATTCTGGTGTGGTAGGTAATATGACAGAAACTGCACTGTACTTTCCGATCCTAGTTTCCCAAGGTCCAGAGTTGAGGGAAGGGTGAAATCCCGAAATGGGGACCAGTAAATTAAGTAGTGTCTTTGTATGAGCGAACAAATTTTTGTAGATATTTTATATAAATATATTTTTAAACATACACATTTTTACATACTGCCAGTGTGTGACCTGCAACCGGCATGCAGTCCTAAACAGTGTTTTTTTTATTTTGTACATACAAATTTTTGTGTACTATTATAGTATGGTACAGTAGCGATTTATTGTGGTAAAACAGGGGTTACCTTCGTAGCGTATCTTAGCTAATTCCTGGGTCTCTGAATATTTGGCATTTTTCCATTCTAAATGCAAATTCTACTATTTTAAAGATATATAGGACAGACAATTACTGATGCGCCGAAAATTTTCGGGAATTTTACACCTTTTTACAGTTTTTGTCTCTCCAAAAATCTTTGTGCATGTACAAAGACAGTCCTGAAAAGTCTCTGTACATTATGAAAAATCTTTGCCGAATACAAAAAACCGTGGTCCTAAATGTGATAATTCGGCCTGGATATAGTTCATAAGATTATTTGGCGCGAAGCGCCGGAATTTTTATGAGCTTTTGATGAAATTTACACATAAAACTTGACAGAGAAAGCTAAAACAACTTGCACTACAAAATCAGAAATATTACAGATATTGTAATATGCCAATTAAATATTGTAATAAGCACTGTGCTTAGAAATCCAATGCAACATCAGGATAAATTAGTCAATTTTATCTTTGAACGGCTAAATGTGCTGAGTTATTAAATAGTACTTGTTTTGCATAAAATTTTTAAAAACAGTATAAATGGATACAAAAGATATTTAAATCTGCATAAAGATGCCTAGATTACACAAAAATTGGTTTTTGAGTGTTTAATGCCTCTGCTTCAATCTAAATACAGTATATTAGCGATATTTTGCGCGAAGCGCCGAAAATTTTTTGAAATTTCCTAAAAAATACTGAAAAACGATATAATTAATATCACTTTGTCCAAGGAAGTATTTTAACATTGTATAAAAATGGCTCCAAAAAATGCACGAGCCAAAATTAATTTTTGGCAAAACCTGCATTTATTGGCCATTTTTAGCTGCGTTTTTGCGATTTTGGGCCGAAAATTCGTAATCATTTACGCCCTCTCCCATAAAAATGGCCGAAAACCATACGTGTAACAGGAAGGGCTTTGGGGAATTCCCCACCCACGCAGGGTTGGACGTCTCCCCCTAGCCCTTCCCTCCAACGTCAGAAAATTTTGACCCACCCTCCCCATTTTTGGCGAAAATTTGCGCTTTGTTGGCTATTTTAGGTGCTTTTGCCATTTTTGACATAGAATTAGAGTCGCTAATCCCCCACCCGAAATTCCTAGCCGTTATATGTATGCCGAGGAGCCCCTCCCGAAAGTTTTGAGCTGTTACATGCATGTTTTATAGTGACACTTTGTCTATTTACTCTTGCTTACATTCAAAAATACTGTATCACTTCGGGAAATTCTAATAGTTAGCTGCACTTTTGCCATAGTAAAAATTAGGTTCAAAAATATTCAAAAGGTTTCCACCAAAAATCGTCTGACAGTGACTTGAGTCTTGTACCCTGAGAGGGGGGTAATAAACCTCCTCACCCCTCCCTTCGGGAATGTGTGTTTCCGATCCATGTAGCAAGCATGAGAATTAAAACTTAGTCATCACATGAATAATAAATTGGCACTTTGCTGTATGTAACTTTGTGTAACTGGGTACGCGACTAAAACCACAAGAAAAGTCTAGATAAAAAATAGCCTTTGTACTGCAGATGCATTCTAAATAGTTAATATTCAACGGACATATTAAACTTATTCAAATTTGATTTTAACCCTCGGCGCCTCGGCACTTTTAGCTTCGCCCTCGGCGCCGAGGCCGAGGCTCCAAAAAACGCCGAGGCTTGCCGAGGCCGAGGCCGAGCCGAGGCCTCGGTCCGATCACTGGTTTAAACCACTTTGCAATACTGCTGAGTGTAAGCAAGCGCGCCCAACTGCCGTATATATTTCATTCCCTGTAAATTTTTATATCTCAGGAAAAAATTTCTGGATTTTGCAATGCTCTAGAACAAAGGCTAACATGCAGTGTAAAAAATTACTCGGATATTATGATCAACATTCATGAAAAAATTATGTCTCTACAATGGTCTGAGGACATATAAACAATGAGTATAAACTACTTTACATCACTGTTGGGTGTAAACAAACGCACCTACGTGACGTCTCACATATGATCCTTTGAAAACTTCTAGACTCCAGGAAAAAATTAAGTTTCTGGAATGCTCTAAAACGAAGATAAATACATATGTAGTGTAAACTTCATGTAAACACCTAGTGTAAAGAAGATTTTAGTCAGATTCGTAATTTTGATATTGTTCCGATATTACGATTAATATTTATGAAAAAATTAAGTCTACATAATGTTCTATGGGCAAACTAACAATTGGTGTAAACTACTTTACAACACCGTAGAGTGTAAACATATGTGCCAGACTGGCATATCAAATTTGGTTCCTGGTCCATTTCTAGACTTGATAAACGTGTCCCTGACTCGTATCCGGAGAAGCAGGCAGAAAAAACACGACAGAAACGCATTTTAGACTCCAAATTTTTGACTTTACACTCGCTAAATATTAATGTATAGACAATTTGCTTTGACATGCACCCGATATAAAGCACTTTATTTTTATTCTATTAGACTCATCCCGACTTCTGGACGGAGAAAGTGGCGAACAAAAAACGCAACAAAAACGTATTTTCCATCATTTAGAACACTGTAAACTTTAAAATTCCGTACCGAACTCCCCATTGAGTTTAAAGAAATTCGGTTTGGTACAATTTGTAGCTTTTAAATCGTAGTACATTCCTGTGTGCCAAAATTCTGTTGCAAAAATTATTTGGCATGATTTATCAATCAAACTTCGGAAAAAACGTGTTTTTTAGCCCATTTTTTACCTCTGATTTCGAACTTTACACCCCCATAAATAACTCAATATTGCGTTTTTTTAAATGCGGTTTGCTGCGATGTTTAGCCCCTGTGAGGCACTTTATTAATGCTGTCTTCGATTTGCACTGACTCATAAGCGGAAAAATTGGGCAGGGAAATCTTAGTTAAAATCCGTTTTTTTACACCATCCACTAGAGTATAAACTTTAAACCCCAGGATCTAACTCACCATAGAGCATAGAAGACTTTGCTTATATGCAGAATGTAGCCCTTGATCCGCTCTACATTTCTGTCAGAAAACATTTTAAAAACCTCATAACCGGAGTTAGTATCGGACATAGGAAGGTTGAAAAACTCGACCAAAAAGTGCTTTTTCACCCCCAGATTTTCGCACTCTTTACACTGCCGTTCGATAAATAATGCGAATTTCAAAAACAAAAAAAGTGTCATCTGTAGAATTCATCCCTCTATTATCCTATTCTGTTCAATCTTTCGACGTCATCAATACTCAGTTGTCCACATGCCGCAGTAAAAAGGTCCCAAAATTTGTCCTATGTTATAACGTTACACAAAAACTTTACACCTTCTTTACACAGTCAATTTTGAGTTTCAAGAAAAACAAAAAAACACGGGCAGCGAATTTTTTTATTATCTTTCTTTTAAAAAAAACCGCACCTTCCAGAAGTGTCCCGTTATAGCTGTAGGGGGTGCCCAGGTGTTGGGGGTACCCAAGTATATTATAGGTAACGCGCTAACGCGCTACCAGTACTGAATTTGAGAGTAGCTTAGCAGGTACAGCATCCTTGTTCTTGAAAAACCGGCTGATACACATAAGAGGTTTGTAAACAAACCTTACTCTAATCTGAGGGTAAAATGCAGATATAACCTTTAGAATTCTGCTGCGTACATTGTAGCCATGCACACCAGTGTAAGGCAAAACAAGAGAATAGCATAGTTTATCACACCCAAATTTTATGTCATCACTCTTACTATAAACTTTTGTCATAAAGTCTGATATGACCTTATCAATCAAGCTAAGCGAATACTCATTTTGCAGTAGAGTCTGCTTCAGCTTGTCAATATCAGAGACAAAAGTCTGATATGAGTTACAAATCATGTGAATACGACTCACAAGTGTCTTTATTAAACCAACTTTATAGGCGAAAGGAATGAAGCTAGACAATTTGGCATAAAGGCCAGAAAATGTGGGTTTCTGATATGTTGATGTAACAATATCATCGGACTTCCTTTCAACAAGCACATCAAGGAAATTTAATTTCTTGTCACATTCAGTTTCAAATGTGAAATTCATATTAGGATGTTGCTGATTCATGTAATCGCAGAACTTTCTAGGCTGATTTCTGTCAGAAAACACTACAAATGTGTCATCAACATAACGTACATAAAACTTGGGTCTAATCTTTATACTACAGTCTCTGAGCCACTTTGTTTCATGATGGCTCAAGAAAATGTTGGCAAGAACTGGGCCAAGCGGATTACCCATAGCAACACCATCTATCTGTTGATAGATTTTACCATTACACGTAAGGTAACACTCTTTAGCTGCAAGTTCTAGAGGCAGTTTGAATTTATGACAATTCATGTTATTTACTAACACTACATTCTGATCATCAAATAGTTTCCTAATACATATGTCAATGGTCTCATTGAGTGGAATATTAGCGAACAAGCTTTGAACATCAAGACTAGCCATAAAATGATGGCTTTTGAATATAAAAGCCTTGAGTCTTGTCAGGAAACTACCAGTGTCACATAAAGTGTATTCATTAGTAGTTATGTCTTGTAGGATCGGCACAAAATACTTAGCCAACTTATAAGTTGGAGTGTTGATGGCTGACAAGATTGGTCTTAAAGGAACATCTCTCTTATGAGTCTTAGGCAAGCCATATAGCCTGCCATAACTGCATCCTACAGGATTTATACTTTTATAGACATCAGCAGATAGTCCATTCTGTTTATGAACCTTCAGTATATGGGCTGATATGCATTTCTCAACTGAGCGTATAAACTGACAAGGATTACAGTCAATGACTTTGAACTTTGAGATATCATTCAAGACATCATTCAACTTCCTAATGTAGTCATCTTTGTTCAGAATCACTACTTGATTACCCTTATCTGCCTTTAGAACAATGATATTCTTATCTTTTGACAGATTGCTGCAGTGTAAATTGTAATGTGAAGTGTATAAAAATTTTTTGCATTCAGCTGACAGAAATTCTTTCCTCTATCAAATGGTAGCTGTTTAACGGATGGTGATCGTTAAGAAAAGGCTGTGCTTATGCAATGCACTGTTTTTATATGCAAATTTGGGTATATTGGGTCTATCGGACGCTTGTTTTGGTGATCCAGGGTACTTTTTTTTGATAAAATTTTTTGTATTTAGTCCAAGGCACAAGCTGTGTAGAAAGGGCAAAAGTATTAGCTGTATATGTAATCGACCCACAGAAACAAAAAATATGTTAAGATTCTTTCTAATTTTTAACGAACACTTATTAGGTTTAAACCGCAATGTAAAGAGTAAATTCATATAAATCAAAAGTTGTTGCATTCAACTAATAGAAAATTTATTCTTCTATCGATTGAAAGCTGTTTTTTTCCCGGGATGTCCCACCTATCCAGAATATTTTTTCGTGCTTAGTCAATCCATTCTTAATATTTCTAAAGATCTTTTTCGGCCAGTGTAGAATGTCTCATAGGCTATCAACTGACAAAGCTTGACATGCGGAACTAACTTTTATCGCTTTGCAAAAAATTTACTTTTGACAGTAATTTCTCATGACCTTGCATAAACCTTTTCAATATTTTTTATTGATTCACAGGCATACTAAACTCAAAATTTGTTATTTTTTATTGTTCGATCAACTTTAATCGTGGGCTACGCATTGAACGCAAAATGCATTACTCCCAAAAGATTACACAATCAAAAAATCTAAGGTTTACACTAACTTCTACACTTTACATCCAAAACAAGCACAAACAATTAAATCTTAAAAGCTTGTTTATTTTAGGACCTTTTGACACTTCTGACAATATCCGAAAAAATCATGAAAAAAATGAGATTTAAGGGAGTTATTACGAAAAGACATGTTGGATGGTTAGATGGGACGCCCTGTACATAATTCAATTTTTTTGCATGTCAAGAGAAAGTCTGATTTTTAACAGATTTTTGCGACATTAGGCATACCAATAGCTAGCTTTTTCCTAGTTTCCTCCTTTTACATTCTTAATTATCCGTAATCTTAAGTTTATTCATCTTTTTGGTTCCATCAAAGCATTTTTTATTAGCTAGTACCCTACTTCAAATTAGCATAATTTGAGTAAATCAGTCGGTAAACTCATACGACACCATGCCATAATAATGACAGCAGTCCAAAAACGTGGAAAACCATATTGATATGAACATCAGGATTATTTTTAAATAAGTCAACCTGACCTTCTTTGAACCAATCAAATGCTTTCAGCGTGAACTTTAGGGAACTACTGAGTGTAAAGAACACTTATACATTCAGATTCGTAATCCTGACCTTACATGGAACATTTAAAAAGTAAGCTCCTGCAGCACTCTGGAAGCTCACTTAATTTTTAGTGCAAACTCTACACAATCAAAGGGTGTAAAGAAAACATACAGTCAGATTCATAATCCTGACCTTACGGAACATATTTTGAATAAAATTTACGTTTTGCAACGCTCTGAAAGTAAAATAAATTTGTACTGTCAATTTAACACATTGACAATAAATGAATAGTGCGAACTTTACACAACTACTGGGTGTAGAGAAAAATAACAGCCAGTTTCGTCTGACATTACATACAACATTTTGAAACAAAATAAGACTCCGCAATGCTCTAGAACTGAAGTTAATTTTTAGTGTAAACTTTGCATAACCATTAGCTGTAAAGAAATTTAGTAGTCAGATTTGTACTCCTGACATTACGAGAATATTTTCAAAACAAATTATATGTTTTACAATATTCCAAGAGTAGAATGAATTTTCAGTGTAAGCTTTGTAGTTCTAAAATAAATCAATAGTGTAAACTCTACACAAGTAATGGTTGCAGAGAAAACTAACAGTCATATTCATACTTCTGACGTCACAGAGAGCATTGTAAAAAATATACCTTTCGCAACGCTCTGAAAGTCAAATGAATTGCTAGTGTATACTTTACACCGTTAAAATCACTCAATATTTGGCGTAATAATACGCGCTGATGTGCGCGCATTATCCTATATATTTATTACAATTTTTTTAAGTTAGTATCGTTCCCAACCCATATCGGGAGAAATTGATAGGCAAAAACCTAACAAAAACGTCTTTTTACTACCCAAATGTTGGAACTTTTCACCCCAATAAATAAATCAGTTTTGAGTGTAAAGAAACGCGACGAAGTGTGATATGTAATCATCGACATGTACCTTATTTTTAATATAGTTTAAAATAGCTTAAAATAGTTTAAACTTTAGATCAATATAAATAACTCTGTGTTGAGTTTGAAGAAACGCGTCCAAGTGCGATGTGTTAGCAAGGCTCATTCATACTTCGTCCGATCCGACATCGGACGACACCGCATGTCGCATCCTGTCGGACGCGTGTCGGGCAGAGTCGGGCGACTCTGCCCGATACGCGTCCGACAGGATGCGACATGCGGTGTCGTCCGATGTCGTATCGGACATCGGATCCGACTTTCATTCATACTTCATCCGACTTCTTCCGACTAAAAATCAATATTTTTAGCGCAACAAACATTGATGTTTTTATATTGTCTCTCTGTCGAACAGCTTTTGTACCATAACTAGGTGTGGGGGTTGGGGGTATGCAACCTCCCAGAAACCAGAATACCCCCCAGAAACCAAAATACCCCCCAGAATTAAATTTTTGAACATTTTTTCGTTTTTTTCGCAATTTTTTGATGTCAATGGATAGTGCTCGATGCATACCACCATTTTTGAGGCAATTTTTTGACCGGTTTCTACTGTTGTGTTGCTTCTATTGTACAGGGTGTCTCATAATGATTTACCCTACCCGTGTAGCAGTGGCGGATCTATGATTTTCCGAAGGGGGCGGTACCCCTAAGGGGGACGGTACCCTGACTTGGGCGGAAAAATTAGCCGTTTTAAATCGAAAATCGCTAAAACTTGCTCCAAAATGCTTAATTTTGCGCACTATTTTGGGCCAATGGGGGCGGCCGCCCCCCCTCTAAATCCGCCCCTGCCGTGTAGCCATATAAGTGGAAGCAACATACGATTGCAATATACCGTCTTGTAGAGAATTAAATTCTGCGTCATACAATTTACATCGAGTAGTTTGAACTTTAAGGCTCATTCATACTTCGTCCGACCCGACATCGGACGACACCGCATGTCGCATTCTGTCGGACGCGTGTCGGGCACAGTCGCATCCGACTCTGTCCGACACGCGTCCGACAGGATGCGACATGCGGTGTCGTCCGATGTTGAATCGGACATCGGATCCGACTTTCATTCATACTTCATCCGACTTCCGACTAAAAATCAATATTTTCAGCGCAACAAACATTCATATTTTTATATTGTCTCTCTGTCGAACAGCGTTTGTACCATAACTACCATAATTGGGCGTGGGAGGTTGGGGGCATAAGTTGGCAGCAAGAAAATTCTGGGGGGGGTGCAAAATTTCTTGAAGGTCAAAAAATGGCCTTAAAAATGGTGGTTTGGCGAAAAAATACCATTTTTCGACGTTTCTCATCGAGCACTATCCATTGGCATCAAAAAATTGCGAAAAAAACGAAAAAAATTTTCAAAAATTGATTTCTGGGGGGGGGTATTTTGGTTTCTGGGGTGTGCATATCCCCCAAATACCCGACGCCCAGGTGTGGTTGGGGGTATGTAACCCCCTAGAAACTAGAATACCCCCAGAAACCAAATACTCCCCCAGAATTCGATTCTTAAAAATTATTTTTGTTTTTTCCTCAATATTTTGATGCCATTGGATAGTGCTCGATGGGAAACGTTGAAAAATTGAAAAATGGTGTTTTTTCGGCATAAAACCACTTTTAAGACCATTTTTTGACGTTTAAAAATTTTTTCACCCCCCATCCCCTCCAGAAATAAAAATTAAATGCTGAAAGTATCGAAGTTCGTTTCATGCGCCAATTTATTTAAACTTATTTCCCACAAATAAGGATGATCTTTAACAGCTATGATTAATAACTCCGTAGTAACGTCGTCAATTAATTAAATTTTAAACCTGAAAAATAAAATAAAATGAATTGACTGCAACAATAAATTGAACAAAATAAACGAGACACGATATACCACAGAGCTTTTATACGACTAGTACAGAGCAACAAATTAATCAAAAGTTTAAAGCTTGAAAAATGTAATCATAGGTAGCGCGTTAGCGCGCACCTGTAATTCACGTAGGCGCGTTTGTTTACATCCAACAGTGATTTAAAGTAGTTTATCTTCGTTCTAGAGCTTTGCAAAAACCTAAATTTTTTGCCGAAATCTGAAAATTTACATGGAATTTAATAAGGGACGTCAGCTGGGCGCACTTGTTTACACTCAATAGTGATGTAAAGTGGTTTACATCTGTGTCTATTTGTCATTAAACCGTTATGGAGACGTTATTTTTTCATGAATGTTGATCGTAATATCCGGGTAATATCGAATTTACAAATCCGACTAAAATCTTCTTTACACTCGTTGCTAGTGTAAAGTTTACACTATATAGTAAGCTTCATTCTAGAGCCTCACAGTAACTTATTTTTTCCCTAAAGTCGTAAAATATATATGGAAACAGATGTGATACGTCTGCAAGGGGCGCATGAAGAGTAGTGTAAAGTGATTAACACCTAATGTTAATTTGTTCTTAGAACATTATAGAGGTTTCATTTCTTAATAAATGCTGACCGTTATATCAGAGCAATATCGAAATTATTAATCCCACTAAAATTCTTTACACTCTTGTGTAAAGTTTAAAATGTAAATTAAGTTGAGCTCTAGAAAGTTTTGGAAGCATATTTCTTCACAGGATGTTCTACGTAACATAAGAATTACTAATCAGAATGTTTGTTTCTTCTACAACTAGTAGCTTTGTAAAGTTTAAACCATTCAATTATTAGAAGAACCGCACAGAAAATGAAATCTAGTATTGTATTTCCAAATCTTGCTAATTAAAAGTGGGGTACTAGCAAAGAAAAATGCTCCGATGGAACAAAAAATGGGAATATGCTTGGGGTTGTGAATTATCGAGGATGTAAAAGGAGGGGACTAGGAAAAATCTCCCAATGTTATATGCCAAGAATCGCAAAATATGTAAAAAATCAGACTTTCTCTAAACAATGCAAAAAATCCAAGTATATTCTGCGGCCTTTGAAAAATGTAAAAGTTTAGTAAACAATTGCTGTAGACATGTGTAAAAGAGTATCTACAAAAGGTCTGTTGCACGTCAGCTTCTGTGTTTCCTACTGCTTTGAACCAACAATATCATCGATTGTCTTGAATGCATCAATATGTACTATTTCATTCAATTCGCTTAGCTACTGCATTGCTGTTTTCGCTGCTTTTTTCAATCAATTTTTTGGTAATTTGAATATTGCTTGCACTTTGACTCTTAGAATGGCTGTATCGGCTAAGTGACATGCTTATTTAATAATGAAATACGAACAACTTAACTATGATTTGTTAACAGCATTTCACTTTCAGTCACATTATTAAGCAACTCAAAGTTCAATGAAGTCTGCAAAAAGTTGCATTACGTAATATGCTTTTAAGATATTATGTCAATCAGAGAAAATTATTTTAAAATAATACGTTTTCTAAGAGACCGCAGAATATACTTCGATTTTTTGCATTGTTTAGAGAAAGTCTGATTTTTAATATATTTTGCGATTTTTGGCATATAACATAGGGAAATTTTTCCTAGGCCCCTCCTTTTACATCCTCGATAATTCACAATCCCAAGTATATTCCCCTTTTTTGTTCCATCGGAGCATTTTTCTTTGCTTTAGTACAAAATAAACAAGGCGTGCAATGGCTAACGCTGTAGTTTAAATTTCATGTGTGTCGGACGGACAAAAGTTGAAACCAACTCAACTTGTCCGTTCCGACAAAAAAGTCGCATTGTAAAACAGATTATGACGTCATGCGCAAAGAAAAGACGGACGCGTGTCGCATGATGTCGGATAATGTCGGACTCATGTCGGTGCGTGTCGGAGCGGTTTTGTCAATTTTCGCATTCCGATACCAAATCGGATGGAGTCGGACGAAGTATGAATGCGAAACGAGACACGATATGCCACAGCGCTTTTATACGACTAGTACAGAGCAATAAATTAATCAAAAATTTAAAGCTTGAAAAATGAAATAGTACAAAATAAACAAGGCGTGCAATGGCTACATGTAGCGCCAATCTTCCTACACGCTGTAGTTTAAATTTCATGTTTGTCGGACGGACAAAAGTTGAAACCAACTCAACTTGTCCGTTCCGACAAAAAAGTCGCATTGTAAAACAGATTATGACGTCATGTGCAAAGAAAATTTGGACGCGTGTCGCATGATGTCGGATAATGTCGGACTCATGTCGGTGCGTGTCGGAGCGGTTTTGTCAATTTTCGCATTCCGACACCAAATCGGACGGAGTCGGACGAAGTATGAATGCGCCTTTACTTTATTTTCATAATAGTTCGCAATTCTCGAAATATATCCGACGCGGCTGACATACTGAAAGAAGATGAAATCGTGTTTTTTTGCATCCTCCACCAGAGTGTAAACTTCAAACCGCCAGAACTAACTACATATTGATCTGAAGAAGCGCGGTCAACTTCATCGTGTTGCCCTAGGTTTTTTGTGGACTCTTATACGAAAAATTTGACAGATATAAATAAGCTGAAAACACGACCAAAATGCGTCTTTTAAAGCACAGATTTTACAATTCTATTTTATTAAATTCTATAAGGTATCCGCGCTGAGCTCTGTACAACGTTGCATAATCTTTTCTTATAATCTATCGATTAAAAAAACCTGCACCTCCCAGATGTGTCGCATTATAGCTGTAGGGGGAAGACATATGTAGGGGTACCCAAGTATATAAGGTACGCGCTCACGCGCTACCTTTGATGCAATAAAACGTTTGGAAAGGCGCTAAAAACAAAATGTTTACTCAGCGACTACTAGAATGTTCAGTTCTAAAGCTTCGGGATCACGTGTGCAGCCAGCAATACGAAACGATTGTACGATTTTATCACTAAAACTATTGAATCACTCAGTATAGCGCCCCTTGAACGCTGTTGCTTGCGATACATATTGAATAATAATTGACTAATGCAGATTTTCTCTTTTTTGTTTCTCTTTGTGGACAACAAGTATTTTGCGCTCCTGTTGGACAAGAAGTCAAGGTAGGAATCGCAAGGACTAGAATTTAGATGTATAAGTACCAAAATTTGTTTTTTTGTCACCCGTCGTTTGTAGAGCATGTGTAGTAGCTACGTTTCCAACGATATTCTAAAGAGAAAATGTTAAGGGAACTTTTTTCCCAAAATGTTTCAAAATATGCTAATTTATTTTGACAGGTGTTTTGCATGTTTGATATTATTCGGTAAGGCTTGTCGCGCTCAGAACAGTATACAGAAAATTACCCTAAGTTTCTTAATTGACAACAATTTGGGTACTTACCACACATGGGCGGGGGTTTTCTACCCCATCCCCCGGCAGAGAAGTTGAAATACCCCTGCAGATTACTGTAGAAGCCCAGAATTCTATTTTTAGCATTATTTTTGGCCATTTCATCCATGAATACCCAGAAGTTTGGTGCTGCCCATGTACATATATAACCTACCTGTGTAATATGTTCGTTGTTATTTCAGGATAAAACAAGGAGCAATGCGGTCAAAGGAAAAATGCGGGATTAGACATCGTAAATCGTATCTGACCTTCAGCAATGGCTTTGCTGAACTTCAGTCTATTTTGCCGCGTCCGAAAAATGAATCGCAAGTCGTACCGAGGAAAGAAATTCTGCAAGAAGCAATAACTTACATTCGGGAAAAGAAAGTTAGTCCCGACTTAAATAAGTTTTGAATTCTCAAATACATCATTGCTTTTACTTAAACATCGAAAAATTGATTGCGTGCGAGAGAGCGAAAATGATCCAAGGCATTAGCGATTCATTTGCACTAATTGGTTTACGTCAAAGATACTTGGAAAAAATGTATTAAGGAAAAATGCCCAGGAATCATGTACATACATACCACGTACATTTGTACGGGGGTTGTCTATAGCTAAGGCGTACTGTAGAATTATTGCTGGTTAAACTTTTATTATGAACGTCGAGAGCAATCAAATGCAAATAAGTATAATAGCTGACGAATAAAGAAGTTAAGCGGACAAGCCTTTTTATACGGTAAAATCCGGACTCAGATGGTCGAATAAAGTTTAAAAGAATCATACTTCACTGTGATCAAGTGCTCCTGGCAAACTGTCAGATACGCCAGAAAGCTCAAAGAAGCGTAGGTAAATGACGTACAAAGTCATCTCAGAATCTTTCTAATTTCTTATCTCATTTTCATTTAGCTTGAATAAAAACTAATAAAATCGGCGAAAGTCCATCTTAGGCGAATTTATGAGTCTTACGGTAATTAGGGAAAGTCAAATCATACGGTAATTACAGTAATTTAAGCGTACGATAACTTAAAACACGCCTTTTCATTCTGTAGCCTAATCAACGCTTTTACACATGTATGCCCACAATCGTACCTATTTCTAGAAAATTTAGGACTGAAATCTGCGATCTTTCATGCTAAATAAATGTAAGCTCATTCGTGTCAGCACATCTTACATTTTTTTAACGATTTTGCTCTGATATTCATAGAATATAACACAAACTTATACTTCGATCCCTTCAACGATTGCTCAAAGTTCATCTACATTGGATGTTGGAAGCTGTGCAATGGAAGATGACCACAATGATCAATCTGCATTAAATAGAAAGAGTAGCAATACACGTCGTCCGCAAAAGTTCAAACTGGGATTCTGCAAACTTTTCAGTGAACTCAGATTCCTGTTGCCAAGCTTGAGCGGACAATCTAAGCGGGTAACGAGGCCCAAAATTCTGCGAGAAGCAATAAAGTATATCCGCGACTTACAGGTAAATGTACCCTCGATGCACAGATTTAAAGAGTTGTCAATGAATCTTTTACTTTATTTCCGATCTTACCAAATGTCAAATTTAGTCATCTAAAATACGAAAATTATTCGTTTTGTGAATCGAAACCTGTCGCTACTGTATATTGCTGCTATTTTCAAGTGAAAAATTCGTCAAAACCGCTGATTTTAAGACCACAACAATTATCTAAGGCAGAGGTGAAATGCAAATCTAATTATACAGCAATGCTGGAGGTGACATATTCAGCGACCAAATTTTATTTTTGCTTCACAAAATGCGCAAAATGGTGATATGCATTGCGTGCTTAGAAATTTACGCATTCATTTTACAAAGATAAAAAAATGGTATAAAAATGATGGTTTAATTAAAAACACCATTTTTCAACGTTTCTCATCGAGCACTATCCAGTGCGAAAAAACAAACAAATTTCAAAAATGCGGGGTATTTGGCCTTCTGAAGGGTGCATACTCGCCAAATTCGCACAACGCTCACGTGTGCTCTACGTACAGTACAGGAAGACGCAAAAAAGGCTACACGCAACGTAATAAATCATGCATAAGTTTGGCTTATACAACTATAAAACTTTCAGACCGGCTGCATTTCAGAGATGAAAATATTTTCTTTTAACCTGTGCAAAAATTTAAGTTAGATGGAAACGGTTCTAGCGCTATCGCGATTCGTTTACACCCTATTTTGATATGGTTTAAAAGTTGAAAGCGTCATTCATTAGTTCTGCTGCTCCCTCTTTTGACGATAGTTCGAAGTTTTTGCACATAGTAGAACGCGTGTCGATTCTGAGGGGGTTTGAAAATGTGCTAATTAACTTTTTTACAAAATTTTCTTTCAAAAAGGATACTTACGCAAGCAGTAGCTTGATACAATGCAGGAACTCTCGGGTTTGAACCGCCTAAATGTGGAACGAATTGCTATAGTGCACGAACCGCTATAAAGACGTAACCAGGGGGCGGGTAGCGGGGTCGGGGTCAATAGACCCCCCGGAATAAAAAGGAAAAGGGGAGTAAATGGAACAAGCTAAAACAAGTTTTTAGTGTACTTTTATGCTAGTAAACAAAAAAATTTTCCGGCGCCCCGCGCCGGATGTATTGTTTATCTATAGTTTTGTCTTCTAAGCCGTTCAAAATTGCTCAAATTTGAGTTGGACATGAAGAGCATGTCATTCTTCCAGCGCTTTGCGCCAAATATACTGTTTATCCGTATTTTTTGTCCTATAGCCCTCTCAAAGCTGCTCAAATTTGAGCTAGAAAAGTAGAACATGTCAGATTTTTTCAGCGCTTTGCGCCGAATTATTTGTTTGCTGTATTGTTTTGCTTTGTAAAACACAAACATTAAAAAGCAAGGGAATTATTTGTCGATGAAAGCATGATAAATCAGTTGTACAGCTAGTTTAAACGATAGATTTGCTTCATATGAGTATGATCATTATGATACGCTCAAGAATGCTTTTAGTTTTACGCATCTCCCAGTAATTCTCGAGACATATGACGTCCAAATTTTTTTGACCCTTTTAAAATAAAATCCTGGTTACGTCCCTGCGCTAGCAGCTCGTCAAAATATTTTTCGTGATAAGGGAATAACCTTTTTACAGGCCACCCTGGTATAGTACCGATAACTTTCATTGGACCATAGAAGTTAAGGTTTTATGTTTGCATGTACCGGCGAATACCGTTCATCGAAACTTCAACAGTGCGTTTTCGACGTGTATTTAGCATAGAATAATGCTCCGATGGAACAAATAGGACGGGTATATTTGGAATTACGCATCATTAAGGAAATAAAAGGAGGGGATAGAAAAGACTTATCTACGTATGCCTGTGAAAGTTGTAAGACCTCGCTAAAAAACGACGTCCAATGAAAAACGCAAAAAACTCGTAGTATATTCTGCAACCGCCATTTTTTGTGTATCTCTGCGGTTATTGCGATATTCAATCTTAAAATTTTTGTCCCCCAATATTCAGTAGGCCAGCTACGCTACTAGCTGTCACGGTCATATGTACATCTTTAACAAATCCATTTGTTGAATATTAAGAAACGCCCTGTCGATCCTAAAGAGAAGTTAGTGTTATTGAGTGCGATGAATTGTTTCACGGAAACGATTGCTACTAATTCGTTGAACAAGGATAAAGTTTAACCGGCTGATCCACAATACGAAACCAGCTATTACGTCGATCTAGATAATAGTTTCGATGAATTAAAATACATTCTGCCTTGCTTCATCGATCAAAGCAGTTCACTTTCGTATGTGGATATACTTAGAGGTGCTATAGATTACATCCGCAAATTGCGAGTAAGTTGATATAAGACTTACCCACTTAACAGAACTAACGCGTTTTAGGCTGATCAGATGAATCGACTAAAGTATGATGATTAATAATGAACTTATTTATAAGTAAAATTTATTTTCAAACCCTATTTGAATGTGTGTTACATGTGGGGGGAGGGTGGGGTGTGGAGGCCCAGACCCGTCTGAGAATCCGATCAACCTCCCGTTATCGACAGACCTAGCTCCTAAACTAGGATTTTCGGAATGACTTTTTGGGATTTTAGACGCGTACGCACTATCCAGACCTCCACCGGCATTTGACTGCTGCCCGTTTGCGAGTATGATTCCAATGCCTTACAAAAGTTCAATAAAGCGTTCACGAACTTACATGATACGATTTTATATGGCGATAGCGAGTCCATCTCTCGAAATCGGTCATCCAAATTCCCAAATAATAGTTATTTCGATCTAATGCTTTCTTATTTTTCAGTATTTTATTTTTAATTTTTTTTAGTTTTAGTCCTCTGATCGGGTACAGATTTCGCCAATGACCCTCAAAGCCGATTGACCCGATGATCTAGCATAAACAAGAAATATTTTGTAAAATATTCCAGACACTGACCAGTTCAAATCCACTAATTGAGCTAAATGAGATATGTCAGTAAGCAAGAATTTTTTGGATTCGATTTTTCGGTTCGTTTTTTGCTTTTGTAAGAGTTTGTCTTTTTCAATTATGAATGCTTCGAAGTTTATTGTCTGCTATTTATTTTGCGTGATAAAGCGACAATATGTTTTTTATTTTCAAAGCCCCCAGAAACCAAAATAACCCCCCAAAATTCAATTTTTGAATTTTTTTGCAATTTTTTTGATGCCAATAAATAGTGCCCGATGAGAAACGTTGAAAAATTAAGTTTTTAGCGCCTACCACCGTTTTCAAGGCAATTTTTTACATTTGAAAAATTTTGCAACACTCCAACCAGAATTTTTGTGCTGTCTACCTATGGTGCACCCCAACCCCATTTTCAGCAAAATTAAAGTAGATATAATCATGGTATACACCCCTAAACCGTTTACAGCAAAATTTTTTCCCATGAAGGGGAGCTTTAGACTCGGACTCCATTTCTGAGCCTCAAAATCCTCCATCAATAGGAGAAATTTAGCCGGTAACAAGTTTTGGGGTGTTTGCCCTGATAAACCCTATTTCAAGAACCGCGGTTCCGGCACTATGGATCACCCCAGGGCGGAAAAACCACCAACAGAACCGAGGTCAGCATCATATATAAATAGCGGGATAACCCATTTTCGAAGCCCACAATCCCCCAGGGCGTAGAAACCTACGATGGAACTGGGGTCAGCATTACATATAAATAACAGGGTACCCTCGTTTCTGAGTCCCGAAACCCCCTTCAGTGGGAGAAATTTCGCCGGGAACGGCGTTGAGCTGTTTACCCTGATAGGCCCTACTTGAGGAAATCTGATGCCGGCACGTTAGACCACCTCCAGGGCGGAAAAACTCCCAACGGAATCTTCTACCTGATAAATCCTACTTGAAGAGCCCAGGTTGCGTCATTTTGTACCATCCCCAGGGCGGCGAAACCCCTAATAGAAGCGAGGTGCACAATCATTTACATTCCCATTGTACGTTTCCGGATTTTACGTTCTCCCTTTGTTGTATCGCTTAAAATCAAAGTTTTCATTGCTGGTCGTAACAAAGGCTTTTTTACTATTATGCTTCATTAAACTTCTTACATGCTTTTCCGGGTCAATAAGCGATTTTAAACCTTTATTGCCAAAGAGGCAAGTTTTTATTTGGAAAATATCAAATTTTGATTTTGATCGCAAGTGAGCGAGTACAGGAAATTCTTATCGAGTAATTCATCAAACGTATAATCTTAAAAACATGTCAATATAAATCGCTTCAAAAGCGATAAACTCATGAATGTATAGAGGCTAATAGAAATCTGATTGTTTTATCTAATATAGCAAACTGCATAGTAGTAACTTTCCTTGAACCAAACTACAACATATTGTTCCAGTACCATTTTTCAGTCTTCCTGTATTTGGAATGCTTTAGATGCGACTCGTGAACTTTGTGATGACGGATTTCGATTTAGAAAAGACGCAAAGGGCGCTCGATTTGATAGCGGCAAATCCGTTGGATGACTTTTATGCAATAGATCAACCAGAATCAGATATTTCGATCGATCAACGAGATCATCAGCTTGCCTTGAAAAATTATTTCAAAATTTTGAAATCCCTTTTGCCCTACTTTGATAACCGAAACGTGTCAACGTCGGACATTGAGATTCTCCATGAAGCAGTTATTTGCATATTAGAAATGCAAATTCACATGTAAGTAACATTTAAACGCGTCATAGCATGTGCCTGTATCAACTTAATTTACATTATCTCCTAAGTGGGGGTCCATTTGAGAGCGAATTTACGATTAGCTAAGTCTGATGTACTCAAACATGGGCAAATGACACTAGCATCTGGTAATACAACCATAGTAGATACGCACGTAAGGTCGGATTTAGACATCTATACCTCAAACGAATGCAGAGGAAAATTTTTCGAAGAAAATAAGAGAACATTAAGGCAAAAAACAAACTAAATAAAATTCAAATTTTTCGTTGCAAGAGTGCCTGAAATTGACTAGAAACCGCAACCACTTATTTAACGCTATTCTTACATCTGTTTCATAGGACATTCTAGATCTAAAAAACTGCTCGGCACTACTGACCTCGCTGACGCCTTACCGAACTGGTCGCTTTGTGCATCTTTGAGTAGCACGCATTCTTTGATTATGTATGTAATCATAGGTACGAATTATCTAGATTGAGCATATAAGAAGTTTAATGAAGGAAAACAGTAAAAAAGGTTCTGTTCCGACAGCAAAAATAAAGCACGTACAATATTTTTCGAAGTGAAATTTCAATTCGGAATGTACTCAAAATTTATCATAAAAATTGTCAGCTATAGATTTTACTGTGAAACGTAGTCGTAGGGCGAATTAACATGGATTTTTTACATTTCAGCGTTCCTATGCCAGGACGCCTTCCTAGCCAGATTATTCATTGATCCTAACATGTATTAGTACCATGCTCTGTGAGCTTTTGAAATTTCTCAAAAAGGGTGTTTTATTGCTCCAAAAATTTGTCAAAGAGGATTGAGTAGATAGACCGATGCTGTAGCACAGGCACTAGATGACTTGCTTGCATGTGCATAATAAGTATAATTAGTGAACTTTAACGAAGTTCAGAAAATGTGAGAATCATCTTATTTGACAGTTTCTGGTCAATTTAGATCAAGTCTAAATGAAAATTTGTTGTTCATTTCTGACTTCGGAGTTTCTTTGTTGCTTTGCAAGTTTCTGAATTTACTGTCACAATTTGGCAGGCTAAATCATACACGAGCCAAAATCAAGAGAATCTGCTTGAACCGACGATAGGCAAAAAATTAATAAAGCGACAAAAAGACTATTTTTTTATTTATCAAGTAGCCAAATTCGAGATGCCTTTTCACTTTATCACAAAAATTTCTACCAGAATATCTAGAGGAAACATAAAATAAAGGATTGTGATAGTGAAAAATGATTTTTAAAAAGTTAGGCTATCAAAAATACACGTCACCATTTATGCCGAATCATTTCCATCAAAACTTAACTAGGAAATTTTTATTTCAAAAATCT
Source organism: Mermis nigrescens (assembly GCA_036768485.1). Lineage (NCBI taxonomy): Eukaryota > Metazoa > Nematoda > Enoplea > Mermithida > Mermithidae > Mermis > Mermis nigrescens. The sequence goes on along the minus strand of JAVLUZ010000249.1, from coordinate 406,935 downwards.
ACTTTTTGTTGTCTGCTGGGAATTATTTGATTCTTGAAGTTCGAGTAGCACACACTCATGCGAGTAGTTTTATATAATATTGTGTGTAATATAATTAACATAGCATAAAGTTTACAATCTCCAAACAGGTTACTACCATACGTAGGCAGCGGCTAAATTCTGGAGGTCTGATGGGGCCGAATCGCCAAAAAAAGAAAAAAGAAAAAAAGCACTGAAAATTCACTTCTGGGGTTCTGTCGGCTTATTTAGAAGACGGATCCTCTGAATTCTCAGGTGGTCACGTGGGTAACGAACAAATTTTGGAGTTCGATGGGACGAGATCGCGAAAACATCACCAAGATTCTATTCACCGGGTCTATACCGGATTTTGCGGCTCTAATCCCTCATTCTCCCTATGCTTATGTCAGCGAGCGAGACCTCAAATATACGATCGAGCCATCTATTATTGCATGCTGTCAAAATCTTACTATGTTTTCGCATTAGGTTTACTTTTATTATTGATTCCATCAATTTCCATGCTAAATTTGAGAATTTCTATTTTTTATGGGTTTTGTATCTTCTGATTTGTTACCAAGTCCTGAGATTATAAATAACGCGAGGCTTGTGAAAACACTGTTTTGGCATATACTTTTAGAGCAATTTCATGTTGTTTTTCAAATAAATGCAGAACAGCCGCATGAGAAAATTCGGAGAATGCGCCTGTAATTGATTCTGATTTCTTTTAAGAGAAATGATGCCGTCTGCCAACGATTCGAAGAGCGATTTGACTAGACTCTTATGATGTTTGTTGATTTTGTTGATTTGTTGGTTGTTGATTAAATTTCTATGAAAATTTTTAGAGCGCTAGAGACACTGCAATTAATTTTTAAACTTTCGGGCATCAGTTGAAAGCACTACATTAATTATTAAGATAATGTCGTAGGAGAGGATATCTGAATTGCATCGATCGGTGACTATAATTTGCGTACATTGTGTCAGCGATCTATTGTCTGCTTCATAAAACTTTGAGGATTTTGAAAAAGTTTAAACTTGCAACAAAAGTGTTTTAAACTAACACGGTAAATATGATATTCTACAGTATGTCGAGTAATTGAAGACGTATGCCAGTGTTAAGCCGCATTGCTTTAGCAAAAGTTTAAACCGCTTTTGTCGCTTAATTTTATTGGAAAAATTCATGAGAAAATCGCAAATTTGAATGAAATAGACTACACGCACTTGATTTTTTATCCAGTGCACATTGCACAACTTGGCAGAAAAAGTTTTGCGAGCTGAATTTTTCAATTTGCGGAAAATTCGCTCCCTCCCTAAAACTTGCCCCCCCCCAACTATGACTCGCCCCACCCACACAACTCGCCCCACACCCCTCAACCCTACACAACTCGCCCCCGCAAGCAGCTCCCAATGGATTTGCAATGAGCAATTTAATTATGGAGGATTTGGTCGAACCTCCAAAGCTAAGAAATCAGCAGAATTCAATTTTGTTTGAAATTTTTTAACCCCTTAACACGCTCATGTGTGGTGCCAATCCAATCCCATAGTCTGTTTCACATAACTTCGTGCATAAATTTTAAGAATTTTCACCGACAGTAAGTTCTGGGTTGCGATAATCATATATCAATGCTCTAATCGCGATCTGTCAGCTCATTGTCACAGATAATTTTTTTAAATTTATAAACGAAGTTGTCTGAAACAGACTATAGATGTTTGTCAACTGCCTGGCAGTATATGCATGTACACACAATCGAATACTTGCTCCCTACAAACAGACATGCAAGTGGGGGGGGTCGCTGGCGTACATGGGCAAAGAGTCAGATGGGCGAATTTGCCAAAAATAGCACCAAAAATTCATTTTAGGTCTTCAAACGTGCTGAATTTTGGCAGATAGGATCCTGATAATCTACCAAAGTATTGTGAAATACTCTCTGAATATATTATTCAAAGTGATGTGGATTTGTGGAAGTGGCCGGTCCTGCAATCACTCGCAAAAGCGTGACCTGTTTCAGAAGTCTATCACCTATGGTCTGTTTCATTTAACTTTGCCGTTTTCTTTTAAATTTTTCCGAAAGAATCAGGCTACAAAAGTGGTTTAAAATGTTGATGCTGCAATGCGGCTCAGCAATGGCATACGTCTTCATATGATAAATTATACTGTATAATATCATAATTACTGTATCATTTTAAAGCACTTTTGTAATCACTCTAAATTTTTTCAAAAACCCTAAAGCCTAATGAAACATACTATAGTAAAAAAAGTTTAGTGTAAAGCCGTTCGAACTGAATAAAACGAGTGATATTTGAAAGTAGCAGACGCCCCGAAGGCATATTTCAGAGATAGACTTTTTGAACTCGGAAAGTCAAATCAAACCAGCTCACAAAGACAAATCAACCAATAGAAGGTGCATCTTCTTCACTCTACCGCACAACTATTGGTCGTTTTCTCTCAGTGTAAAGTGCTTCGATTTGACTTTAGCAATTGGAAAAGTCTATATCTGAAATGTGTATTTAAAGAAGATGTTTTACTAGTCTCAACAACCTTGAACTGCACTTTTTTGACCAGGCAATTGATACCTATATAATTTATTCCGCGTTGGCGGGACTGCATGGGTCACTTTCACAAATCCGTACCCTGGGTCCCGGGCCCCAATGTGGAATAATACAGGATAACCTACCCTCCACCTAATTTATATATTATCATAACTTCTGTTTCAAAATCCTTGTGACATTTTTACAGTATGTAGTGATTCGGAAGTATTAACAATTCAACCAATCGGCAAAGAGCAGTTTCTTAGCACCCGCCTGTCCCATCAACTGATTCGCTCATTGTACAGAAGCTGCAATATTTTAATTTTCTCCGCCGAGCGAGAAGCTGCAAAAGTTGTCTCTAGCATAGCAGGTTGCTTTACTGCTATTTCGCGCTTACTTACACTTCATGCTTCTATGCGCAGTATGATTGCTGCTTTAATTTAAACCGCTTCTGTAGTCGATTTACATCGACTCGAGAATTGTGATTCATGCACAAGGTTTCGTGAAAACGAACCATAGGTACCTAGTTTTCCTGCACCAGGCAACCATACCTGGGCGTGGGGTAGTTACGGGTTATGCACCTCCCGAAACCAAATCCCCCCAGAAACAAAAATGCCCCCAGAATTCAATTTTTAAAATTTTTTTGTTTTTTTCGCAATTCTGCGATACCAATGAATAGTACTCGATGAGAAACGTTGAAAAATAGTGATTTTACGCCCTACCACTATTTTTTAAGGCCATTTTGACTCTTGAAAAAATCTTGAACCCTTTATCTCTAACAGGTCCTAAGAACCAGACTGCCCCAGAGTGCCAAAGCATATGGTTTAAGAGTCAAATAACGTGCAATAGACGGTAAGCGAACAGATTGAAGGCCGTACGTCGATTGGCTGAATTTTTACTAATCGCCTTACTGTAAAAAGTCTCAATAATTTTGAAACAGACTATATGCAATAGAATTTTAACGGCTTTCATTTTCGCATAAAGTCTCATTTCTGAATTAGTTTTTCACTGCACAGTTCATTCTCCGCTCAAGCTATCGTACCGTCTGGTTGCTTTGAACTCCTTCTTAATCATTTTTTAAATGCGCACATGCCTGTGGCGCATACAAATTACCGCAACAAACAGAATGGTAAAATATTCTGTCACTAATAAGCCTCAAAGCGAAAATTGGCCGTTTGGAATACAAAACAGACTATATAGAGATAAATATGTCTTAGTTAAAGCATGTAATAAATTTCGTTCAGCTGGCAATTGTCTCATGCACAACCATTTGTTTACACCTTAGTTTGCCATTGTTTTACCCCTAAGTTTCTGCATTGCACCACACACACATATGTACGTAGGTATCCTCTTTTGACAGTAGTAACTGTACAAAATTAATTAACACGTAAATCCTCATAGAAGGTATGCGTCTTGAGGCGCAATAAATACAGTATATCGTTAAAAGAGACCGCGAAAGTGGTTTCTAGGCAATAACTATAGATAAAGCTCTAGCACTAAAGCTGAACATGCCAATCAACTGTATGTTCAACATACTGATTTCTGCTTTAACCTAAACCGCTTTTGTTTACGATTTACATCAACTCAAAAAATTGTAAATTGCCTATTGTAATCTAGAACTTCCAAAACTGTGCGGGTCCAAAAACCGCCCCTGGCCAGTATTCGGCTGCTTTCGCATACCGAAGCAGAGTGCTAAATTACACTAAAAATTGCACCATTTAATAAAAAATGAAACATCACTTCGACGGGTTATCGCGCAAGGCGAAAACACGTATAAGTAGCCCATCCAGTCCAGACTGCGAAAATGAGCAGTTGGGAAAGCTATTACCCATCGAACAGCGAAAACCAGCTGATGTGTACATCGGAACAGCAAAAATGAGCTGGAAGGGAAGCAACGAAGACAATAGCAGTGCTGTAGCACGATGGAGTGTAATTGTGGACCGCACTTACGCCATGACAAGTTTCGTGACAGACGTAGTCCATCTCTTTTATAAAATGTTGGTTGGAAATCACGAGAAATTATTAATTTGGAATCACTAACTTTTATGAGACATTGATTTTGAAAAGAAATGAATAAGAAAAGCCGGCGCTTTGCGAATGCATCATAAAAATATTTGAGTCGTGATTGTGTGTGCATGTTGACCTTTCTGCACAAATAAAACAATGCATGGCGGAGTACTGTAGGTAATCTGCAGTCCAACATTTATCGTTGCGTAGTAGCATTGAATTGCATTCAGTCAGTTGAGTCGGATTAAGTCTAGATATTAGCGGCGAGGAGATTTGTTAGTTTTTGCCAAAATACCATCGTGTACCTATAAACCTGTGGCTGACTTATCATTCTTGTCACCCTTGTGGCTGCTTCTCGCGAACAGCGTGTTCTCTGCTCAGTATTCTACAAATTATGCTTTTTTGTCCGTTTCTGGTTTGTTAGAGCATTTTGCTGCAAAATCACGTGACTTATTACAAATCGGAAAATGATTGAAAAGTGAGCTAAAAAGCCGTTTTCTAATTTTTCTAAAATGCCACCTATAAAATTAAAGTTTTCCTTTGAAAATATTTGAGGAGAGATAAAGATTTGATGTTTGAGGAAGATAAAGATTTTTCATTTTGGGGCGGGTGTGTTCCTTTGTTTCTTAATATGGACCAGCTATGACAACTAAATGTAGGTACGCGTCTTGTGGCTCCAGGCCCGTAAGTATCCACGGGGATAGGTGGGGGCGTGGGTAGTGATCGACCGGGGCGACTTTTTTGGCCGGGGCCGGGGCGGTACCGGGGCTGGAAAAAATCCCCGGCCCCGGCCGGGGCCGGGGCTGGCCGGGGTCAAACAAGGAAAATATTATTGCATGACACATACTTGGGGTGGGCATAGGAAAGAAATAATGAGCGATTGCTCCATTCAGTAGTAAATGGCAAGCGCAGTTAGGTGCGCCTTTTCATATCAAGTTTTATTACTATTTATGTCACAAGAAACAAATTTAGTCTAGTGTTTCATTGTCTGAATCATCAATAAGGTCTATGTCGCTGCTATTAGCACACTCTATATCATTCGAATCTTAGCTACTGCTACTGCTGCTGTAGCAATTGGATGCAATAGGTATTGGATGTAATAAATGAGACATCACACATTCCCATAAGGGGAGGGGTATAACCCCCTCAGGGTCCAAGACACAAGTCACTGTCAGACAATTTTTGGTGAAAACCTTTTGAATTTTTTGAACTTAATCTTTTAGTTTGGCAAAAGTGTACCTAACTATTAGAATTTCACGAAGTGATACATTATTTTATTATGTGAGCTAGAGTAAATAGATAAACTATCACTATAAAACGTGCATGTAATCGCTTAAAAATTTTATGAGGGTCCCTCAGTATACATGTAACGGCTGGAAATCTAGGGTGGGGGTCCCTCGCCATTTTTAGAAGGAGGGGGTTAGCGACTAGATCAAAAATGGTAAAAACACATAAAAATAGCCAAAAAAGCGCAGGCTTTCGCCAAAAAATAGGGGAGGGTAGTCAAATATTTTCTGACTTTCAAGGAAGTTCGGGGCTTCAAAGCGTGGATGGGAGATGGCCCAAACCCCTGTCACATGTATATTTCTCGGCCATCTCAGGGGAAGGGGATGAGCGGCTCCATTTTTGCAGCCGCTTAGCCCCTGAAAATCTTTCAAATGGTAGAATTTGCAATAAGGAATTCTACACCTCTTTACAGTTTTTGTTCTTCAAAAATCTTTGTACATGTACAAAGACGGTCCTGAAATGTCTTTGTACATCAGCAAAAATCTTCGCCGAATACAAAAAGACCGTGCTTCTAAATGTGATAATTCGGCCTGAATTTAGTTGATAATATTAGTTCGGCGCGAAGTGCCGAAATTTTTATGAGCTTTTGATGGAATTCACACATAAAACTCGACTGAGAAAGCTAAAACAACTTGTACTACAAAATCAGAAATATTACAAAAATTGTAATATGCAAATTAAATATTGTAATAAGCAACACTGCGCTTAGAATGGAAAAATGGAGAAATGTCAAATATTCAGAAACCCAAAAATTAGCCAAATACACTACTAAAGGTCGAAAAACTATGTTCTACCACACTGAAATCGTTACTGTACCATATTAAAGTATACAAAAATTTGCATGTACAAAACAGTGTTTTTTGTATTCGCCAAAGATTTTTCCCGATGTACAAAGACTTTCCAGGACTATCTTTGTACATGTACAAAGATTTTTGGGAAGATAAAAACTGTAAAAAGGTATAAAATTCCAAAAATTTTTCGGCATTTCCCTCCGATATGAAAAATTGTCTGTCCTATATATCTTTAAAATGGCAAAATTTGTATTTAGAATGGAGAAATGTCAAATTTTTAGGCGCTTCGCGCCGTTTTGAGACAATTTTAGTAATTTTTGGCGTTAGAAACCCAGAAATTAGCTAAAATATACAATCAAAAGTCAAAAGACCCTGTTTTACCACTAATTTTCTGGTCCTCCGATTTGGGATTTCACCCCTCCCTCAACTCTGGACCTTAGGAAACTATTTGAGACATATTTAGTTTATCGGATCGGACGCAATTCTGCAGCGTAGTTTATATTCGCTTATAATTAACCTCCGTCCTAATAACTATTACACAAGAAACGCGTTTTAAAGCACACGGTTTCCATTCAATTAATAAAAGTGTTTTTTGTAGAAATACTTTGTTGAAAACGTACAATTTCTAACTGGAAATAGAACGTATTTGTCAACTCTAAATCTTTTAGCCATAGCTATGAATGAATGGGTTAAAAGTAGCATTTAGTTTAAATAAGTTAAGTGGAGGAATCGAAAACATGCAGATTTTCCTGACCATTTATTCAGTAAAAGCTCATTTATACACAGTAGAAAAGTTATAACAAGGACTAAGTAAGTATACATATGGTCTAATCAGTACAGTTCTCAAAATTAACACTTGCCCATTGATAAATAAGTGCCAGTATCACAGCCTGTACAAAATACGAATTACACTAAATTTTTCCCCGGCCCCGGCCATTTTTTGACCTTGCCCCGGCCGGGGCCGGGGATGCTGAAAAATGGCCGGGGATTGCCAGGGGCCGGGGCCCCGGTCGATCACTCGGCGTGGGTAAAAGGTGGCACTGGCCCTAGCGCACATGGGTAAAAGGTGGCGCTGGCCTTGGCTATGGCCAAGTGGGTAAAAAATGAAGCATCGCGCTGGCCCTGGCACCTCGCCAACTGGGTAAAAGGTGGTGCTGGCGCTGGCCCGCACAATCCGGATAAAAGGTGGCGCTGGCTGTTTGCCCTAGCTGATGTAAGCAAAGCTAGCAAAGATCTTTTATATAGCTTCTCTGAAACATCCAAATACCGGATTAAACTTAATTATAGCAATTTATCAGGGCGAATTCTAGAATAGCTCCATGTTGTAGATTTCAAAAACAGCGTTTTTATGCGATTTCACGCATGTATCTTTAACATAAAAGTTAAAAAACCAGACGGAAAAGCCTTTGATTAAAAAAAAATTTTCAAAAATTTTATTCCCTTACTCTCATTTCCGTCTGTTTTTTCTACTTTTATATTCAAAACTCCTACATGAATTCGCATTAAAACGCTATTCTCACCTTAATCAAAATTATCTTTGAGCTCATTGCGGCTTCAGATTGATGCCAGCGGATGATCTAAGCCTAAGAAAAGATGAGGCAAAATTGCTCCGCTCGCTTCGCAATTTTCGCCCCATTTGTCTCAGGCTTACATCATCCCCTGGCACCAATGTGAAGGCACATACTAAGCCTAAGCCTAAAAAATAAATATTAGAAGAGACTTAGGAAGAAAATGACGCTATCACCCTTATTTGTCAAAATAGGTATACGTAATCCTTCCCTTTCTAACTAACACTAACAAAAAGATTGATCACCGGATGGTTTACATGACCCTTATTATAATTACTGAAGTGCAAATTCTCACTCACTTTTATCTCTTGATTTCCGTGCTGATCCAGACAGTCGTACGCCTTTCATCAGTCGCTGGATAAAATTTCGTATATCAATAGTTTCGAGCGTTCCACAAATGTGCCACGTCAAAACGAAATCTGATTTCCGTATCAATAGCCGCTGTCGAAACGGTTACTTTCAATGCTCCGCCACACCTATCAGATTTTTAATCCAGCTCCTTCGATACTAATTGACAATCTTATACCAATTGTCAGTGTTTCGCCGAATCCTCGGATAGTTATTTAATTTCTGTAAGATTAAGGTACATTCTTAGAACGCAGCAACTGCGCAAAGCATAACAATCTTGATCATAATCCAATATACGAAATGCGTATTACACAGCAGCACGGTAGAGCGTAAACAACCGGAATAAGCAATTCTCGCGTCCGAACAACGTAAATCTCTCATATGATTGATAAAAAATTTGCATAGAAAAGCAACGCTCGACTTCCACGTGAGCATAAGGTTACTAATCTAAAACTATCCATAATAAATAATTCTCAGTGACCAAACAAGCGCCTACTACGTAAATCACTCATGATAATAAAAAATTTGCATAGAGAACTCTACGTCGACTTCCACGCGAGCAAAAGATTAAAAATCTAACACCCTACAGTACATAAAGAATTGTCACTCAGATGTGTTCCACAGATCACCTGTCTGTGATGTTAAGCACAACATTTATCCAATGCATTAGGAACGGAGTGTTCTATCAAGGCAACAGTAAATCCGCCTAACTTACATTCTTTTATGATAGTCATGTAAACTTACATCAACCGATCGCATTGTATTCATTTAAGTACATAATGTTCGTTCAAGCTATACATAGAAAGCAATAAATGCATTGTGGATACTTATGTACCTAGGTCCTTTATAAACCTTCTTTGTGTGCACATATGTTCGAATTAACCTGTTCTTCTTTAATTCATAATAGATTCATCAATCGTCAGCATTATCGCTGTCGCCTTCACTAATGAACATATTACCTATGTACCTACACCTATGTAACACAAGACAATTCGATCAATCATTGCGACGATTTTTGCAGTCGCCTTCCCTAAACATTGCGTACCTACATACAAACAAACGTATGCATCAGTATACATTAGATCAATCAATACGCTGTTTACGGCAGTCGCCTTCCCATGCTTTGTGCTTCTATCACTTTACAACTTCATTCCTCAATTTCTCCCCTTCTAAATGCTTTCCGTCGATAATTTCTTTTGAATATCTTCCTTACAACTACTAATCTTCGTTAAATCCCCATTAATTCAAATTCTGTGACTTCTATCTATTCTAGAATTAAGCCTATCATTTAATTGAAGATAGAAGGCATCTTAAATGTTGTACAGACTATACTAGCACATATTAAAGTGAAAATTCTAAAATTATTTGAGTGATTTTTCGAGCAAAATTAACTTTTTAAAATGCAGAAAATACGTGGTTCTCTATAACTTTCGATTTCAACAAAAATTTAGCTGAATATATTATCCTTTCCTTATTAGAAAAAATAGATTATTCCATACGTTCTTTGCGAAAAAATTAAGTTTTTGTGACGCATAAAATATGTGGTTCTCTGTCGCTTTTGACAGTCAATTAATATTTTCAATCGAAAAATTGTAAAGGAATGAACCAAGTGGGTGACGTGGTGCTAGTTTTGTCAACGACCATGGCCAAGTCGGTAAAAAGTGGCGCTAGCGCTGGCCTCAGCTGGAGTGAAAGGTGGCGCTGGCGCTTTTACCATCAATAAGCTGACAGTTCACAGTAATTGCAGATTATCTGAAGGCATTTAATCGCATCTATCGGCTTCGGAATTATATATTCCTTGAAGTTCATGCCCGTATTTATAAGCAAATTTGCGTTTCAATTCGCTTTTTTAGTCAAAATAGGTTGGTAAATTTACTTGAAGAAAATGCGGGTCCATATGCAACATGGTCCATATATGCCACCTAACTTAGCCATGGTCATGGCCAAGGCTTGCACCACTTTTACCCACTTGGTTCATTCCTTTACAATATTTCGATTGAGAATATCAATTGACTGTCAGCAGCGGCGTAGAACCACATACTTTCTGCATCACAAAAACTGGTACATATACGTGAAGAACATATGGAATTATTAATTTTTTGTAAAGGAACTATATTCAGCTAAAATTTTTGTTGAAATCGAAAGTTATAGTTAATCGTGTATTTTCTGCATTTTCGGAGTTAATTTCACTAAAAAAATCACTCGAATAATTTTAAAATTTTCAATTGAATACGTTAGTGTAGTCTGTACAACATGTAACATGCCTTATACCTTTGTTTAAATAATAAATACGTATAATTAAGTTCAACCCGTATTTCGATGTTTCAGAGAAGCTATATAAATCATCTTTGCTAGCTCTGTTCACATTAACTAGGGCAAATGACCAGTGCCACCTTTTACCCAGTTGGCCAGGGCCAGCGCCGTCAAGCGCCACCTTTACCCAGTTGGCAATGGCCAATGCCAGCGCCAACTTTTACCCAGTTGGCAATGGCCAGGGCCAGCGCCATCGCCCCTTTTACCCAGTTGGCGAAGGGCCAGAGCCAGCGCCAACGCCACCTTTTACCCAGTTGGCAATGTCCAGGGCCAGCGCCAGCACCACCTTCTACCCAGTTGGCAATGGCCAGCGCCAGCGCCACCTTTTAACCGAGTTGGCGAGGGCCAGCGCCACCTTTTACCCAGTTGGCGAGGGCCCGGACCAAGGCCAGTGCCACCTTTTACCCGCTTGGCCTTGGCCAAGGCCAGCGCTCGTTGCCAGCGCCACCTTTTACCCATGTGCGCCAGGGCCAGCGCCAGCGCCACCTTTTACTTATGCCCAATAGGTGGCACATAGTCCCTCTCCCCCGAAATTAAATATGAGAATGTTTTTCCTTTTTTCCTCCTTGATTTCTTAGCCAATTGAGTTTAGTTCCTAGCACGCGGTGTGAAACACTCTATTTTTAGTCTTTATTCAACTTAAAGCATATTTGGCATCTATGTCTTCTGTTTTCTACAAGTTTTATGCAGATGAGATTTGTTCAGGAGATTGTCGATCAGTTCTCATCATATTCAAGGCATTTGGGCAGCAAAATTTATAACGTGTAGGTACAGCTTAAGTGGTCGTATCTTTTTTATTTCATCCTTTGGCCTTCTTTATATTTTGAAAAAGAATTTTGGGGCCCGCTAGATGGCAAATAAGATTGATCAGCGTGATATTATTTGCTGTCAAAACTCAAAAGCCAACGGCCTAAACTGCGAATAATTTAGTACACCATGTCACGTTATTTGCAGTCAGGGTCGCTTGTTTTTGACTGCAAATAATTACACTGTGCATGATATTTGCAGTTTACCAGATTATAGGTATATACATGTAACAGCTAAGAAATTTGGGGGGGCCCCGGCAATTTTTTGGGTAGGGGAGGGTAAATAACTTGAATTTTTGGCTAAAAACGGCCAAAAAATTAGATTTTTTTCTCGAAAAAATCTAGGTGGGGACAAAACCTTGTGTCTTTTTACGACCAACAACTTTGGGTGTGGTTCGGGTCCGGGACCGGGATCCCCCACCCTCCTTTTACATGTATGGTACTATAGACCGCTTCTTTTTGACTGCAATTATTACACCGGTCATCATTGCAGTCTAGACTGCTGGCTTTGGCTGCCAATAATATTACGCTGTGTTCAATTTTATTTGCAGTCTGAGGCCACTGGCCTTCGACTGCAAATAAATTGCACTGTCCGATCTTATTTGCAATTGACTACAAATAATTACGGCCAATTTTTTTTAGTCTTGCCCCCTCTCTCCGAAACAAAATCCTGGATACGGTCCTGATTAGGCTTATTATACTTTTTTCTTGCCTGTTTTTGGTTCGTTAGAGCAGTTGTTACAATATATGAATTGACACATAATTCAAAATTAGATTTCAGGATATATGTAGAAGAGGGCTAAAAAGCCGTCTCTAATTTTTGTTTTAAAATGCTTTTCAATAATTGAAAGTTTTCATTTGAAACCCTTGGAGGAATATGAAGAGTTTTTTAGTTCGGGTATGGTGCTCCTTTGTATCTTGCAACGGACCAGCTTAGGTAATGATATATATGCGTGGCTTTCTTCCTAGTTTCTACTTATTTTTGCATAAAATTTTATGAATGCAGGTGGTCTACTTGTTGTTTGCCAAGATGACCTAACGTGCATTCGTGTTCTGCATTTACGTCGCAACACAACGCAAGTCGAGCTTTTTATCTCTTTATTTTATACCATCATGTAAACATTGCATTTGACGCCGATCCTGTAATTCTTTGGATTCTTGTTGCAAGACTAATGATTGGCGTACCTTAAAGTGCATTTATCGTCTTCGTAGCGGTCGGACAATGTCATTTGTTCGAGCTAAATTCAGCAGTTATTAGGCATTTTTTGAACTTTTGCATTACTTTATGGAGCATTAATACATTGAGTTTATGCGACGCTAGACTGGAGCACAATGACGTCGACAACTTGCCCTTCAAGTGAAAAAATTATTTATTCTTATTTATTCTCGTACTTGTTCTTTTATTGCATAGCGAAGCATATCGATTTTTTTTCAGAAAACCGTAATTTTTTTCATTCAAATCGTACGGTACGACGCACTAAATTAGGCACTTCTGAAATTAAGGAGTACTAACGGGACGTCGAAAGTTTCTTTTTTAAAATGATCGATTCTATTCATATTGGATGAACTAATCCACTTTTAATAGGATGCTTATACCTACCTATTTATTTATATATTCAATATATGCAGTTTTATGTCAATTTTAAGCAAGTTTTACATTTCATTGATTACCTACTACAAAATTGTGGGTTTTTTTCTGGTCATATTTGATGCACTGGTCGGGAATTGATATGTTTTTCAAACATCGCTGCGTATTAACTATATATGCAGATTTATTCAAATTTTATGCCAAATTCGGAATTCATGAAAAATATTTTGTTCTGGTCCAGCATGTACATATATACTGCTGCTGACAAACACCTATTTTATTTTATATCACTGGCCATTCGCTGCAGAGATTCCTCATCAAAGTTTTTTTGACGTCCTATGAAAGTCTAGAAGCGCAGTGCCTCGCTGAATTTTTTATTAGTGTACGATTGTAGTACTATAAAAATACTGATCAGCGACTCAAGCACAATAAGTGGTTGTCCTAAATATATGATAATCGTGAAAATTGATAAATTTATTTCTTCGAAGTGTTATTACAGATTGCATACAAACATTTTTCTCAAAGGTGCTTTCACTTTCATTATTACGAATCGTATAATGAGAAGTGTCAAGACTTGGATTTTCAGATTTTGAAACTTTTAAGCATATGTGTAACGATTCAAAATTTTGATTGGGATCCCCGCCCCGGCTATTGTTACTGTGAAGTGGCCAAAAGCTGCCAAAAACACCTACAAACGCAAGTTTTTTCCCCAAAATTTGGGAGGAGTCAAAAATTTTTTGTCTGGGGTATGGGGAGACGGCTAACTTCGGATGCTAGGATAGGATCCTCACCTTGTTTTTAACATATGAGTTTCAGGTATATTATGCACCTTAACACCCATCAGTTTTATAATTTTTTAAATGCTGTTTATATACCTTCGGTGCAATAAGCGTTCGGATTTATTTTCTTCATGAATGAATTTTAAGGTGCCTGATCCTTATTTCCTGCTTAAGCTTAGTTTAGTGAGTGCGGAAAGGGAAGCCGCCATTAACAATAAAAACGGTGGAAAAGTATACTTTTCTGTCAAAATGACAAAAAAGGCGCCTAGAATTGCCATAAAGGCACAAGTTTTGCCAAAAAGTGGGTGGGACAAAGAAATGCGTGATCTTGGGGGAAAGGGGTTGGGTAGTTTCGCCCTACAGAAAAATTTTCATCCCCTAAGAAATTTTTTCACTCCTTCAAAATTCACGATTTTCGAAAGTTTCTAAAAATTTGATAGAAATACGTAGAAAAGGTGCTTTCTAAGCGTTTTTAACTATCTATATATTTGCTCAAAAGTGTCAAATTTCGACGCTTCCATATACTCATGTTTTGACTGTATTTAGTTCAATTTGTTCGACTTTTTTGAATTTTTTATAGAAATTTTTTCATGTTCTTATGCTCTAGAAAAATAGAGCATCGTCATAAACGCTGAAAATGATGTTTTTGTGGTAGCTTAGCATTTTTGGGCCCAATAAGGCACTTTGAAATTTTCCTCCCAAATTCCATGCTGTGCATATCATTGAGGACGACCGATTTTGGGTGGGGGCTTCCTGTAATACCTTCGCTTGGTAGCTTATATAAGCTAAACAGGAGGAATAATTAGAGATCTTTCTAATCATGGTCGTCACGTCC